>LPNX010759350.1:71758-97824 GCA_001517045.1 Pseudotsuga menziesii | reverse complement strand
GAAGGTGCAATAATACGTCAACAAGGTGGTTGTTAGAGGGTAAAAGAAGGCGCAAAAAGAAATAATAAATTAAGGTAGTGTATATAAATGTATGTAAATGTATGTAAATGATATGGTCCTTTTAACCTTTTAACTTTTGTGTTGAATGTAGAAATGATTAAAATAACGTAGTGCTCCTCTTGTGCCGGTAATGTATGCTATTATTTATAGGGGGATGTAAAATTATCTATAACAAGCAGATTTCTATATAAATATTATGGGAAAAAAGACCTTGATAACTATTTCATTCAAGTAATTGTATATTGATAAATAGAACACTACAATTTCTCAAAAGATAGAGAATAGTCCAAATCACAATACATAAAAAGTGTATTAAACTTAACTATTTTACAAAATAGCAAGTAGGGATTTCCAATTAACATCACATTACAATTTAGACATGCCTTGTTGCTTTCCAAAAAGAGAGCAATTCCAGATGGGCTTAACAATGAAAATCACATCATAGTTTGGCATGGCATGGAAAAAACTAATCTTGTCAAGAAAATAATCCAATGTGTTCTTATAATTGATACAATAACAACTATAAAAAAGGAAAAACATGTTTGATACAAATCAAAGTACAAAATGAACAATAATAATCCTGTGTAGGATTCAGCAAAAAAAAGATGGTGTTGCAAACATATCGGTCTAGCATAGGAAGTTCAAGTACATTAGCATTGTATCCTTTTCCTCTGAAATGATGCTCACCCTTTCCCTTTTCGATGGTGTAAAGTTGTTTTCAAATTCTCTTCTTTGAGAAATTGTTGCATCTGATTTGTAGACAAATGCACATAGTTGATTGGAGCAACTGTATAAGAAATACATAATGATCAGATCAAACACATTTGACAAAAGACATTTCAAATGTGAATATAACAATCATGGTCATTAATAAGATTAATGAATTAACCCGAAGGAATTGTAGTTTTTTTTAATACTTGCAGAGAAATAAATCCTATTAGAGTTGAGAATAAATACAATACAAAATGCTTCAAAATAGCGTATTATTGGAAATCAATAATTTGATTTTACAAAAAAAAACAAGTAATTACTCTAATAATGAAAAAATGAGTTAAAATAACCTAATTTCAAAGATAGATCTATGTAGATACAAGCTCAATATAGGCATGTTATTGAATGAAGAAAGATGCTCCCACAAACTGAATTAAAAATAGACTACTACAATGAACTTGGCATATATTTTTTTAGAGTTTTTTTTACAGTGAACAAACCAAAGAGAAGGTTTGGGTGTTTGGTGGAGTTGGCAGTAAATGTTCACATCATCATTAGTAGGTAAGGGCATTTGGAGGTCTGGCCCAGGGGTTGTGGCATGGTAAAAGATGGAGGACACATTTATGGGTTGAAGTCACAAATAATGTAATGCATGTAGATTAAGGTGGACATCCTTGTAATATGGGTCATTGGAAAATTTTAATTCCAATGAAGCTAGGACATTTGAATGGATAACAATGAATTCATAAGTCTTGTTTGTAGCATTGAATTTGCGAACAACAAGGATGTCCAAGTTTGGCAAGAGACATGGAAGTGCGCTGGATATTATGGAAATGTCTTGGGGAAAACTAATAGTATGGATGGAGTATTTCTATTTTCCACCACGTGTATGTGTATCTTGAAGTATTCAATTGAAATGAGAAATTAGCATTTATTCTATTTTAGTAAGTCACGCAAGTACACATGGATGGTTTCTGGGATCCATGTTGTTATCTATGGAGAAGCGATGGCCTTAACTCTTCTTAGTACATCAAGAGCATGTATAGTTTCTGTTTGAAAACTTTGTTTTAATGCTTGGATATGATTCTTTTATTGGAAATACTCACCTTCTACGGACATAAGTTGTTTCCCTAGCCCAAAATACTCTAAGCTAGAACAAATGAGTAACAACAATGAGAAGCAATTCCCCTAAGATTGATAGATGCTTGGAATGGATTATTTTACCTTCCATATAATGTGATGTGCCATTCGTTTGGAAATATGGATCTCCAATGGTTCACCTGCAAGAAACACAACAAAATCATATACAATATCAAAGTACCATGGATGATCTATAATCCTATGTCAATGACTAAGGAATTCAACAATGAAACAAGTGATCAATATAGAATATGATTCATGGGAAAGGAACTTTCATTGCATTAATGGAATAAGAGAGAGAAATTACAACCGATATCCTTAGTGTTGAGAAGTCTCTTCTCAAGCAAAGTATTTCCTCCAAAGCTTCAATCTTGTCCACCTAGTTCCCACTCTCCTTGGCTAGATTTGGCCATAATTTTGGTGTTGTAGCATAATATTCCTCTCTTTACCCATGGGGGATGAGCCAAGAGTTATAGCCATGGGAGAATAGGATTAATTGAGATTATTATGGATGAGGTGGAGGGGATATTCTACAAGGAAGAATCTCGAGCCGAGGTGGTTCAAGAGTCTAGGGACGAGGTTGCTATAAAGCCAAGGTTCGAGAAGCTTCTTGAAACATCTCTTTTTAGCTTTAAAACATTAGCACCACTCTTTGTCAATTGAGAAAGAGTGTTACCCATATTGAACCACTCATTATATAAGGGAATATGGAAGTGGAACCACTTTTTCTACATGGAAAATAGGTGTTAAATATTGAGGTAACACACTTTGTCCATAAGGAAGGTGCAGTGGTGGACAAAGGTTTGAAATCACTGATATTGGTCCAAATTCAACTTCATAACTTGGGGATTGCAGGAAAGTTTTGATGTTTGGTTTTGGGTATATGATGATGAGGAGAAATATGTGTAATAGAATCCCCCCAAAGAATGAGGCTAGAGGGATAGGATAGGTGAAGGCTTTGCCAAAACAAGTTATCACTTCGAGGCAAGATTTCACTGATCGAAGATCTTCAACAACCTAGCTCATCGTGTAGTACATCAACACTTTGATTCAGATCTATATGAATCTCGTCATGTCTGCGGACCAATACAAAGAAGATCCATGTGAGGTACAAACAACCATGGCTACTATAATACATTCTAGATCCATGCGAATGTAACAAATATAAAATAAAATAATAATTAAATAACTAATAATTAGGTTAGCTAAGTTAGGTTATGAAATGAGGCATCTCTGCAACATCAAATTACCAAGCCATATTTAAGGCAGGGACACTGTTGTAACATATCATATTTTATCCTATGATATAATATATTATTCCTATTAAACATGATAGTCAGATTCGATTATTGAGAGATCAATAAGACTTGGTTGCTCCATTTGGTATCAGAGCGGATTTGCTCTTGCACTTTGAGCTCGGAATCGGCTCATTAATTCCTAATTTGAGCTCAGAATCAACTCATCAATTCCTAATTTTTTCTGCTACTTACTCCTCCATCCTTTCCCCACCTCAACTGTCTCCCCTCTCGCTGAACATCTGCTCCATATTTCCATCATCCTCCTCACCACATTGTTCTGTCACCTACCCTCCTGCTCTCCGTCGTCTTCCTCTCCAATGTGCCGCTTGATCGCTACTCATTTTCTCCTTGCCCATCCGCACTCCCACACCCACCCCCACCCCCCATCCTTCATCCACTACAACACTCTCCAGCATCCATCGGGGCACCCCATCCACACTCTGATGCCTCAGCTCACTCCTACCACATCTTCTCCCCTCGTCCAGCTTATCCACATTATTTCCCCCATCCACTAGTGCCCTTCTGCCATCGTTGTTCTCCTATGCTAATCACTCACCAAATCCCCATATTCCATCACTGTACACTGCCCTCCATAGCCACCACCTATACTTGTCTCCAGCACTCACCCTCCCTCCTTTGCAGCTCCGTCATATATGTGCAGCTCTGTTTCATCCCTCATCCTCTATGTGTCCACTAGCCTCACTACCCTCCTCACGTCCTCTCCATAGGATTCTCCTTAGCCCCCATCTGTTGCTCCTCTCTACCCGAGTGCCCAGCTCCTACAATCTTCACGCACAACCTCCTACCCCTCCCACCTACCCCTCATGCACTCCACTCTCTCCACGCTCATCGTGCTGCCTACTCCACCACCCTTCACTGCCCACCACTCGATCCTCCTCCACCTTCAAACTCCACGACCTGCAACCAAATAAAATAAAAAAACAAACAATATATAACAAAATAAAATAAAATAATATATTGTTTCAAATATATTATAATATAATATATTTATAAAAAAATCAAATATTATATTTAATATTATAATATTTGTTTAAAAAAAACTATATACAAAATAATATATAGTTTATGAATAATAATAATAATAATAATAATAATAATTAAATTAATTAATTAATATATTATTATTCAAATTTCACCCCTTAAGACAAAATAGCATTGAAATACACACCTACGCATAAAACGTCCAATACCATGGCGGAACTAAAATATAAAATCGAAGAAATGGAGAAGGACATGAAGTCCCTTGTCGCTAACCAAAAAGGATTGAAGGAAGAGATGCAAAATAACAATACAGTACTCAAAGACAAGCTTGTTTTGGTATTAGAAAGAAGGATGGATGAAAAATTTGACATCTTGGACGAAAAACAAAAGGACCTGGATGAAAAAATGAGTACCATGACTCAAAACATAAACACCTTAACACAAAACATGAACATCATGATGTAGAACCATAATACATTAATCAATATGTTACAATGGCTCATACCTAGTTTGGACCAAGTTAGTAGTCCAAACATGTTAGATGCCTCATTTCATTTTTCTGCCCAAGAAACACTCACAAAGAATCAAGAAGAATTGCAAAAAGAAATAAAGATTAACAATGTGACGCTTAAACAAGAGATAGAAACAAAAATACTCCCAGATATGGAGGCACAATTAAACAACAAAATAGAAGCTATCAATAAGATAGTAGGGAATAAAAAGGTTTAAAACTACCAACAACAACAAGGCAATTCAAATATGTCACTTACATCGTCCAGTAGTTCTGAGTGACCATCAAACCATAAAGAAAAAGGCAATCAATATCGTCCTTACAAAATGTACCCATCTAAGGCAAAAATAGAGTTGTTGAAATACAATAGGAGTGAAGACCAATGCATTGCTTCGATAAACAAAGTAGAATAATACTTCGACATTTACAATATTCAATCTTATGAGGAGAAGGTGAAATATGTGTCAATGCATATGGAATGGTACTCCTATAATTGGTACTTATGGTGGAGGAGATATAATTTTACCTACACCTGGAACTTGTTCAGAAATCATTTTTTTAATAGGTTTCAAGGAATCAAAGAAGATGAATTTTTAAGTAAACATACGAGATTACAATAGGTTGGAAGCGTTGAGGAATTCACACACCAGTGGGAATCCTTATTGAAATGAGTATTTGGGTTGTATGACAAGCAAAAGCTCGAAACCAATTTAGGAGGTCTTAAACCATACCTCCACAAAGAGTTAAAATTGCATGACATACCTAATGTAGAAGTAGCAAGAAATAAAGAAAAAGCTGCAAAACACAAATTGGAAGGAATTAACACCAGAGGCGATAACCAATATCAGCAAGAAAAAGAGACACAATGAGGTATTGTGTATATACTTGGTCACCCGGTCATCAATTCCACAAACCTCAATCATATTCCTATGAAATGGAAAATAGATCGAAGCCATCTAACAGTTACTTTGATAATAGAAAAAAGAAGAAAAACATATGTCGTTGATGTGGTGATGACTGGACCCCTGGTCATAAATGTAGGAACAATGAGACAATACAGTGCGAAATAATCAATGGAAAGGAAGTGTAAGTGTCTACACAAGAGACCTCATCTAATTCTATTACCAACATCGAGTCAGAATGAAGAACGATACTAGGAAAATACTTAAGCTTTGAGGACAAAGCTTCCTTAAAGGGAGTGGCAATGTAACAAATAAAAATAAAATAATAATTAGGTTAACTAAGTTAGGTTATGAAATGATGTGTCTCCACAACATCAAATTCCAAAGCCATACTTAAGGTAGGGCCACTATTGTAACATATCATCTTTTATCCTATCATCTAATATATTATTCCTATTAAACATGATAGTTGGATTCGATTATTGAGATATCAACTGGACTCGGTCGCTCCAGCGAAGAAGAATCAAAATTGGACATGGCTACGAAACATACAATTTCTATCAATGTGATTACAATGTCTTAATGTTGAACATGGTAGAAACCACTTGATTATTGTAAATGATGAAAACAATTAACAAGTGCAAGGGAGATCACCATTGACGTTGATGATTCCAAAGTTACCCTAGTACAATATCCCGAATGTGAATAGATGTTTTCAAATCAAACATTTGGTTGAATCTCTTGGTCAAATGTCGATGATGTAAACCTATGTCAAAAGTGAGAGGATGTCATTGATGCATACAGATCTCAAGGTACTACTTTGTTTCTAATAATAATTCCCGGATGATGAGATGAATTTGATAGGAATAGTCTCATGGAAGGAGGTTCATGATGAATCCCACATCAATATGATTTTCCTTTGAACATAGGGAGGCACAACTAAAGGCTTGGAAGCATTGACTTGATGAGGTGGATACCAAGACATAATGTGACAATGAACGATACATTCTTTGAAAGACTCAAAGGAGTGACATGACTCATGAAAGTGGAATGACTCCGAAGGAATAAGAATACCCAATTGACTGAATGAAATGGAGACAAGTTCCATGTGCAAAGTTGACTACAAAATTCCATTATTGCAAATGAAATATGGTTCCCTTCCCTTACTTTCCCCATCATGATTGATGAGTGTCTCTTTTAATTTTTATGAGTTCAAAGAGGGAAAAAAACACGCATTGTAGCTTATCATAAGAGAAGTCCATTCTCACATGTTTTACAAACTTGAGAAAGGATGGGTTCGCTCCCAAAATAGGGTCTCTAAGTGTTTAGGTTAACAAGTCCATTGAAATTAAACTCGGCACCGTTCATGTTTAGAGAGTCTGAACGAAATGGAAGAAGAATCCATAGGGTCCTTTTTTCTATGGTTTAGTCTCTGAGGCCTAGAAAAGTATAAAATAATACTGTAGAGAACTCTTCTAGTCGATTACTAGAGTATTCATTTTTCATAATTTAGTCAATCCAAACCGAAAAAGGGGTAAACTATCATCTGAAAGACGACTCCTTAGGTCCTTTTACAAGCGTGAAGAAGACAAGTTCACTCATCAATCTTTTCACATTTTTAGGAGTCTGAAAAGAGCTTAAAGAAGACACCACTAGGGTTTATTTTCATGAAAAGGAGTGTAACGATCATGAAAAAGAAGTAAAATTTGACTCAGAAACTTAATACAAGGTTTAATGAGCATGACTAAATTTTCAAAAATAACACTCAAAACCTTTTTCATGTTTGAATCCAGAGCATGAAAGAGCGATAAAGTAAGATCAAACCATATTTCATGTTTTAATCAAAGAACAAAAAATGAATAGTATGCTCGATGCCATCTTACTATTTTTAACAAGCTTGAAGATTGGTCAGAAGAATGTTCATGGTATCTGGTTCTTTTTTTAACAAGCTTGCAACAGAAAATGAACTATACTTAATACGATTCTTTTCGACAATATTTTCCCAACATGATGTCCATAGATCAGTGCTTTCCCCCTAGTAAAAAATATCCAGTGGATCAAATTCAACATAAAGAGGTTGAATACATGCCCCCAAGCTTTTTTTTATCTACCTACTTTTGTTCTTTCACCAAAATTAAAAATTAGGTCTACTAGTAAGAAAAGGTTCATGAGAGACCAAGGAAGAAAGAGGATCTAAATTTAGATGAAATGAAGGTTCTAGTCCTTAAAATGATGGAAAACTCACATCAAAGGGATGACAAGCTTGGAATAGTAAATAACTATGCTTGAAGGATGGTTTCATTTTTATCCAATCTTGAAACCAAAAGTAAACTTTGCTTGAGAAATCCTATTTCAATTTTTTAACTAGCTTGACATAGAAAGGGAACTATGCTCAAGAATGGCTTCATTTTTATGCAAGATTGAAACCAAAAGGTAAACTATGCTTGATGAGTGATTTTATCTTTTAACGAGCTTGAAATCAAAAGTCAAATATGCTCGGGGCCAGTTTTATTTTTTAATGAGATTAAAAATAAAAATAAGCTATGCTCAAAGATCTATTTCATTTTAACGAGCTTAACATAAAATCAGAACTCTACTTGTCAACCTGTTTCATTTTTTAATAAGCTTGACATGGAATTAAAACGATGCTAATTAACCTGTTTCATTTTTTAATGAGCTTGACACATAATCAAAACTCTGCTCGTTACAGTTCTTATCCAACATAATCTCCATAGGTTGGTAGGTTTCCCCCATTACAAACATCTAGCGGCATAACTTTAGTATAATGTACAAAGACTAGAGTGTTAGACTTTTATCATTTAAGCAATATGATATTAGGATCTTATCTGAGAGAATAACATGCACAACAATAAACACAAGAGACAAGAGACACAAATAATTTTCCTTGGGGAAACCATAAAGAAGAAAACTGCGCAACTTCCTCAGAGATAGATTGAGCACCAATGGCAGCAGTACAACCTGAAAATAGAAAAGATGATCTCCACAACTTGTTCTCTCTCTCTCTCACTTGATATAGCTTCTCCTATCTCACTCATGTGCCCCAGTGAGTGTGTGTGTGTGTGATAAATAGAGAGGCTCACTCTCTATTTATATTCTTTCATTCACTTAATGTCCACTTTAAATGTCGGCCCCACTTAACAATTAATTACTAGGGATGAAATCTCTAGGAGAGTCTAATAACCCTAGTGCCCCACAACTTTGGGGATTTTTCCCTCTGATCAACAAGGAGGGTTAACCTTGACACAATTGTGGGGACTATTTCCCTGACTTACAATGGAGGGTTAACCTCAATGAATTTACATGACTTGTTTACATTATTGAATCTCCCTATTAGAACATCGGGGCATGACATGACTCAATTACATTATAGATACTTCCCAGAATAAACATCGAGGTACAATACATAAGACATACAAGTGAATACATTTGGAAGTTACAAATACATCAACACTCCCTCTTAACTACGAAGGTATTCTCTCAACACAATTTATCAGCACAAGTCTTCTTCTCTATATCATCTAGATCATCATCAATTCATATTCATCTTCAAGTCATATTCATCATCAAGTCATATTCATTGTCAATTCATCTTCATCAATTCTGGATCATAACTTGATCTGGAGCATCAATGGATCATCATCATCATCATTGCTTTTGCTATCTCAATCAAATGGTGCTATCTCTTCATTCTTCTGGTCACATGAATTTCTATAGAGCCAACCTTTTTTCATGTTGGTTGTAGGCCTAGCCTCCAAGTAGGTCTTCATATTCTTTAGCACTTATATCTTATCGAGCACTTATATCTTACCCAGCACTTATATCTAACCATGGTCAGAAACTCATTGCAAACCATGTCAGAAGAGATTAGCACTTATATCTGGCCATGATAGGAAACTCATTCACACATCATGTCAGAAAGGCTCTACACTTACATCTAAACATGATAGGAAAATCATTCACACATTATGTTAGAAAGGATCTGCACTTACATCTGACCATGATAGGTGTAGAAATTCAGGGCAGCAATAGATTGATTTCACTCACAACAATTATCAATTGATCATGCAAAATTGCTAACAATGGAGACTGAATATGGAGCTGTAACACAAAATTATATTAACTGAGTGTACAATAGCCAACCCTGTAATAAAATAGGTTGCTGAATATATAGAATACATCAAGAGATCGAATGCATAAGGAGGCATCCAAAACTAGCATAAAGCAGGCTTACCCAAAATAGGCAAATCCCCCATAGGTGTAAAAAGCTGATCCCAAATTTGTCATGAGGCTCACGAATTGGCAAGGGAGCATGGGAAAGCTAATGAGTGGTGGAATGGCAGCTCATACATGCTTTTGTATAGAGAAAAGAGTGGAGGATAAAGAGGACACAAAGCTAGTGCACCTCACCTAGTCTTGCTTTCCTATGTGCCTTAAAACACTGAAAAGCAGGGAATAAAGCAGAAAAAGCAGATAGGAACCTAGGAGGCCAGGAATAAAGCAGATTTGATTCTTAAGGCTTTCCCAAGCGCTACATGAGTCAAATATGGCAAGTTTGACCTCTATGGATAGGCAATTAGCAACTTGCACATGGTGGGACTCATGAATTAGGCAAATAAGACAAAAATAAATGAATTAATGTCTAAGTGGGTAATACTATGGGTTTGATTATTCTAACACCCCCCCTTAAGCCTAAATTTATGAGTAATAAATAAAAAATATAGGGCCTATCAACAAGGCTTAGTCACCCTTTTACATACTGCAAGTCCATATAAAACAAGGAAAGAGGAAAAACCAACTTGAGAAAATCCTCCCTTAAACATGGACTGTAAAACAAAATTGTAGAATCTTGTCTCCACTCATGCTTTCACAGCATGATCAACAATCCCCAACAGTGATTTGAGATTGCTGAAGGTCTTCTCACAAAATGCTTTGGTGAAGATATCAGCTACTTGTTCTGAAGATGGACAGAAGAGTAGATGAATGGTGCCATCATGCACAAGCTCTCTGATGTAGTGCATGTGAATCTCAATGTGTCTGGTTCTCTGCTTCTGAACTAGATCCTTGCAGATTCGAGTGGTACTTTGGTTATCATAGTAGATGGTATTTGAGTACTCAGGTTCGAAACCAAATTCTCCAAGTAAACCCTGCAACCATAAACACTGAGTTGCTGCATTGACAACTCCTCTGTACTCAGCTTCTGTAGATGAGAGTGCAATGGCACTCTGTTTCTTGCTTGACCAGCTGATTGGCCCTTCTACAAGCATGAACACATAACCTAAAGTGGTCTTTCTATCTGTGCTATCACCTTCCCAATCACTGTCAGTAAATCCAACCAAATCAAGGTCAGAATTGGCTTTGTAGAAGATCCCATGTGTCCTTGTTCCCTGAACAAAGCTAAGGATCCTCTTGGCTGCTTTCCAATGGATCTCATGAGGCTGATCCATGAATCTAGAAGCCACACTTACTGCATAACAAATATCAGGTGGAGTATGTGTCAAATACAATAAACATCCAATCAATTTCCTATACAGTGTATTGTTTACCATCGGTGGAGAATCATCTTCCTCCAGCTTCACTCCTGAAAGGAAAGGAGTTTTGCTTGCTTTGCAATCTTGCATTCTGAATTTGATCAGCAAATCCAAGGCATATTTGGACTGGTGCACCTTGATTCCAGCTTTGGTTTGAGAGATCTCAAGCCCCAAAAATTGACTTAAGAGCCCCAAATCTGTCATGGAGAAGGCTTGGTTCATAGCTCCTTTTAGGGAAGCAATCTCAGCCTGTGAGATTCCTGTAATGAGGAGGTCATCAACATATAAGACAATTATCATTAATGAACCATTAACTAACTTCAAATATACATTCAGATCTGATTTGCACTGAACAAAATTCAGAGATAGCAAGAAGCTATCTATCTTGGCATACCAAGCCCTAGGGGCTTGCTTTGGCCCATACAATGACTTTCTCAACCTGCACACAAGAGAATGGTCAGTAACAAAACCTTGACGATGCTGCATGTATATCTCCTCTGTGATATCTCCATTCAGGAAGGCACACTTTACATCCATGTGATGTACCTCCCATTGCCTTGAGGCTGCAATGGCTAGAGCTAGCCTGATGGAATCCATCTTTGCCACTGGGGAAAAGGTCTCATTGTAATCGATGCCATGAACCTATGAGTAGCCTTTAGCTACCAATCTAGCCTTTTAATTCAGTGGTGAACCATCAGCAGCAAATTTGGTCTTATAGACCCACTTACACTGGACTAACTTTCTTCCTGGAGGAAGATCCACTAGCTCCCATGTGTTGCTCTTCTGTAGCGAGTTGAAATCCTCCTTCATGGAAGCTTGCCATATTGGATCTCCTGCTACTTATTTATATGTTTGAGGATTAGACTCCACCATCAAATAGCATTTTTCAGCAAACATAGGATCCTTCATGCACAGACTACTCTCAAATTGAGATCTAGTCCTCCTTGGGTCATTGGGATTCCCAGCTAGCTCACCTGCTGCATGTAGTGTCTTGGATTCCCATTTAGGCCTTGTGGGGCTATTTGGGTCTACAATAAACTCATATCCATCAGAAAAATAAGAATCAGCATGTTCAACAAACTCTTTACTTACTTCTTGAGGTTCAGGTGGTGAAGAGGCTTCACTAACTTCCACTGCTGCAAGGGGTTCTTCTTCAAAATGAACACACCTTTCAATGAAGGATTTATTTGTGCTTAATTTTATCAACTTGTACCCTTTTGAATATTTAGAGTATCCCACAAAAATACACTCTTGGCTTTGGGGCTGCAAAGCCTTCCTCTTCTCTGTCGGGATTCTATCCTAAGCCTTTGAGCCAAAAATCCTGAAATGGGTCACATCTGGCTTGTGCCCACTCCATGCTTTGAAGGGAGTCATGCCATCAAGCTGTTTGTGAGGCACCCTATTCTGGATATAGGCTACATAGTTGATAGCCTCAGCCTAGTACTTTGGTGGAAAAGTTTTGGCCTCCATCATGCATGTTGCCATCTCCTTCAGTGATCTGTTCTTCCTCTCTGCAACACCATTTTGCTGTGGTGTGTAGGGGATAGAATGCTGCATCTGAATACCTGCATCTACACAATAGTTAACAAACTTAAACTTGACATACTCACCACCATTGTCAGATCTGAGGGCCTTGATTTTCCTTCCAGACTGGTTTTCAACCAAAGCCTTAAAGACTTTGAATAGGCCAAAAACTTCTGACTTGTGTTTCATGAAGTGAACCCAGCAATACCTGGAAAAATCATCAATAAAGGTCAATGCATATTTGGCCTGACTCATGGACATATGAGGGAATGGGACAAAAACATCACTGTGAATCAGCTTGAGAGGTGCAGAGGTTCTCTCATGACTAGCTTTCTCAAATTTGTGCTCTGGGTGTTTTCCTAGGATACAACCTTGGCAGACTCCTTTGGAAAATTTTATCTTGGGAAACCCTATGACCATTTCTTTCTCACTTAGATCAGAAAAATACTTGTATTTTAGATGGCCAAATCTTTCATGCCATAGCTTGCTGGCTTCATTAGCATGGATAAGAAGAGAAGAGGGGTTTGAGTAAGGTAGGAAGTGTGAAAACATGTATACCTTTTGAGCATGATTCGCTACTCCTTTAGTAATGACTCTACCAGTTGAGATTTCTGTGATCTCAAAATCATCAGGGGAGAATATGAATTTCTTAGGAGACCCAGTGTGGGTCATCTGGTATACTGACAGAAGGTTGGTGGTGAGACCGGGGACATACAGCACATTGCTGAACTTACCATGATCAAGATCTATTCTTCCTTTGCCCATACTTTCAATGAGAGAGTCATCTCCCAGTACAATAGATGGTCCTTTCAACTTCTCCAGTGAGGAGAAGGCCTCCTTAGTCGAAACCATGTGTCTTCAAGCTCCAGAATCAATGATAAAACTGGGTGAGCTTGATGTGCCGGCAACTAGAGCATGAACTCTCTCTCTGTCATCTAAACTTGATCCTCCTTCTCTCTTCTTTAAGCCTTCTGGAAGGGAGATTCCATTCTTCTCCAGCAGTTGAGTTAGCATGTCTATATGCTTTTTCGTACAAGATCTTTCAGTGTGATTGCCCTTCGAACAGTATGAGCACTTGTTCATTTCACCTTTGTTTTTCTTCTTTTGGGTATTTTTCTTGGGACCTTGTTGATCCTCTGGAGACTGCTTCTTGTCTCTCTTTTGCTTAGGTGGATTTTTAGCTTTCTTTTTATTTTTGAATCCACCCTCGAATCTCCAGCAATCAAATCTTGATCTTTGGATGGTTTGATGGTGCCCATCATCACCAGCTTGTCTTGTTCTTGTGTGAGAGATTCCATGAAATCTGCAAGGTTAGGCATCTTCCAGGTTCGAGCTGTGAGTTTTGTGGCATAGAAGGTCGAAACAAAGACTAAGTAGTCAGGTCCTAGCTTCAAGAGGATGGCCAACACGAGCTGATCATATTTCTTTTCGATACCACACTTCTTCAGCTACAAAACTAGTGCTTTGAACTTGGAGAAATAGAGCTGCAGGGATTGAAAGCTGCTAGGACTCAGAGAAATCAGCTCATTTTTGATCTGATGTCCCCTCATCTCATCTGTCTTTCCAAAAAGTTCAGACAGATTCTCCCATACTTGATCCGGTGAATTTAATCCATCGAGATGGAAAAGGAGGTCTCGGGAAATACTGAGAGATAGGAGGCCATAGGCCTCATCTCTCCGATTGTGCCATTTGATCTTCTCTGCAGCAGCATTGGGCTCTGCTTTTGTAGCCATAGTCACCCTGTAGAGGCCTTTCGCTCTCAACAAGATCTCCATCTCTGCTTTCCATTCAAAATAGTTGAAGGGAGTCAAGATAGTTTTCTGTGAATCCATAGCTTCAGAAAATCTGTCATGGCTGTCAGTAGAAGGCTCCCAGTCTTGATGTCGAACCTGAAAAACAATTTTTGAAGGAGAGTAACAACCTACAATGGCTCTGATACCATGTAGAAATTCATGCCAGCAATAGATTGATTTCACTCACAACAATTATCAATTGATCATGCAAAATTGCTAACAATGGAGACTGAATATGGAGCTGTAACACAAAATTATATTAACTGAGTGTACAATAGAAAACCCTATAAAAACATAGGTTTCTGAATATATAGAATGCATCAAGAGATTGAATGCATAAGGAGGCATCCAAAACTAGCATAAAGCAGGCTTACCCAAAATAGGCAATTCCCCCATAGGTGTAAAAAGATGATCCCAAATCTGTCATGAGGCTCACAAATTGGAAAGGGTGCATGGGAAAGCTAATGAGTGGTGGAATGGCAGCTCATACATGCTTTTTCATGGAGAAAAGAGTGGAGGAGAAAGAGGACACAAAGCTAGTTCACCTCACCTAGTCTTGCTTTCCTATGTGCCTTAAAACAATGAAAAGCAGGGAATAAATTAGAAAAAGTATATAGGTACCTAGGAGGCCAGGAATAAAGCATATTTTATTCCTAAGGCTTTCCCAAGCGCTACATGAGTCAAATATTGCGAGTTTGACCTCTATGGATAGGCAATTAGCAACTTGCACATGGTGGGACTCATGAACTAGGAAAATAAGACAAAAATAAATGAATTAATGTCTAAGTGGGTAATACTATGGGTTTGATTATTCTAACAATAGGAAAATCATTCACACATCATGTCACAAGGGATCTGCACTTGCATTTGACCATGATAGGAAACTCATTCACACATCATGTCAGAAAGGCTCTACACTTACATATAACCATGATAAGAAACTCATTCACACATCATGTCAAAAAGGCTCTACACTTACATCTGACAATGATAGGAAACTCATTTACACATCATGTCAGAAAGGCTCTTAGTCCCAGACTGAAATTCTTGGTAACTGACCATGTGCCTCCATTCTACCAAAGAATGGCATCTCAGTACTTAAGCTAAGCTTCAATCCTAGACTAAAATTCCTGGTAACTAACCAGTTGCCCCCATTCAGAGAATGGCATTTAGCGCTTATATATTATCATGTGAGAACACATCTCATAGTTACCTCAGAATGGCTCAGCACTCACATCTGACCATGGAAGGAACCAATCCTCTCACCATGATAGAATGGCTCATCCCTTACATATGACCATGGAAGGAACCAATCCTCTCACCATGTCAGAATGGCTCACAGAATCATCACTTCCCCTTGGAGGGAACCTTGATCTGGAGAACACCAAGCTTCTCCCTAAAGTATTCAAAGTTCACTCTAGCCATTTCTAGCATAGAATCACATCAGGGCTGATTATGTCCAAGGATAACCTGCTAGCTTCGCTAGGACCGGTTACATTCAAGGACAACCTACAGGATTTTTTATGTCTGAGCAACCTATGAGCTTCACCAATATTTATGCTCAGACAACCTATCTCATCAGCTATGCTATAACTCCCTCTTTCGAGAGATCTTGATCTGGATCACTGCTCCTCTTTGATTCCATACTAGAGAAGCACCTTGAAGTGCTCTTCCTATCAATGGAACCTCTTGTCCAATCCAAATCCACGTAACCCTCTAGGTTAATCTTCATATTTGTATCATACTTGAGCCCATACTCAACTGTACCCTTCAGGTACCTCACTGCATGCTTTGCAACCATCAGCTAAACATGTCTCAATGTGTTCATAGCAAAGCAAATATATGGTCTCGTATTCGTCAGATACATCAAGGAACAAATCATCTGACGATACATCATGGCATCAATCGACTCTAATGAAGCATCATTCAATAGCTTCAAGTTTGATGCCATAGGTGTGGTCATGGCCTTGTAGTCCATCATCCTAAACCTCTTCAATATCTCTACTGCATACTTCCCTTGTCCCAGGCAAATTCTGCCACACCTCCATGCTTAGAAAGTAATGCATCATATCCAAGTCCTTCATCTCAAACTTGACAACAAGTCTCGTTCTTACAAATTTAATGAGTTCCTCTTTTCTGTCAGGAACAATTCATCGACATATAACAAGAGAATCACTAGTCTTCCACCTTCAACCTTGAAGAAAAGGTTGGAATCGAATTTAATCTCAGTAAATCCTAGAATCATCAGTAAGTTGTCCATCCTGTTGTACCATGTTGAACCTCATGATCTTATGTAGTCACTCCCTCTGAAGCAGAGCATCATTCTTCCTATGTCTTTCATACTCTATGCACTGAAACATTCTATATCAGAGTGACAAGTAGCTTCCTCTACTACTAATATTCTATGTATCCATCTAGGATCATTGGATACCAAGATCCTCTATCTTGAACTTTTTCAAAAGTTATTCTCGCACCCATCTGTGAGCTTGTCATCCTCTATAGAATTTCATATTCAACCTTGTAGCAAAGGTTCATATCTTTATCAAGATCCTCTTGTATGTGATATCCCATGGGTGTCTTCTAAGCTTGTACAAGGCCTTCTTTCATTTGCACACATGATTCTTCCTATCATGTGTGTTTCTAGTGGCAGCAAATGTCTCTTCGTAGTCTATGCCTCGTGCTACAAATCTTGCCTTGTATCTCATGATGTTCCCATCTATTGCATGATGGAACTACGAACTTCCCTTCAGGTCTCGATACTACATCCTAGACATCATTCTTCATTTTGGATTATTCGAGTGGATCTTGAATTGTAGTCACTTGTTCTTCGAAACAAGTCTCATCCTTCTTTTCTTATAGGCGATTGTACGCAATCTTTCCTATAAGTGAAATGCACCAGTTGTATGATTAGAAACATTTTATATTGCATATTCATAATAGTAAAAGTTCTTTTGCATTAAGATATATGATTATGCAACTATTTTAACCAATACAACATTCATCCATATCTCTTAGAAACTTTCTAGATGCCTTCCATCTCTACCAGGACAACATTGAGATTGTGCACTAATCCAATATGTCAGCAAAGATGTTTCATTCTAGATAAGCAGCAATGGATATTTATATAGCACCATGAGCTACTTACCCATCACATGCATATTAGTAGTATATTGTCATTAATGCAAACATTCTATCATGCATAATACATCAAACAAATGTATAACAAAAAAACCAATATCATGAAATGACAATTGAATACTTATATTTATTTGTTTCATGGGTAGAATCCTTCTTGAGCCTTCAGCTTCATCATCTTGTTCATTCATAATTTCTTACCCAAATGCTAATATGGATAATATTTTCTTCAAGAGTTGAGTCCTTCATATTCCTCATCGCTTGAGGGATCTTCTCTCAATGGTGAGAGCTTGATCTTCAGTTGCTCCCATCTTCTATTCTCTTATTATGAGTTGAGCTTCTTCTTCTTCCCAAAGTCTGTTGAAAGTAATCACTTCCTTTTGGCACACATTCCTCGCATGACTGAATCCCATAATCTTGGGAGGCCATTCAAGGTGGCTATCAGCACTTCTACATTCTCCCCTTCTTCTACTGCTGCTACAATTTGTTCTTTCATTTGAGATACCCTCGTAAAGTATGATTGCATGGTCTCTGCATTCTGGATCTTCACATTCTTCAACTATTTTCTCAAAGTCATATTCTGATTTATGTTCTTCCCTTCAAATACCTTGGTTAAGAAATCAAACACCTCATTTGGTGTCTTTAGGGAAGACACTTGTCATGTAAGGTGATCCGTGATTGAATCAACAATGATCTTCTTGACCTTGACCAAGTTCTTCTAGTGTAAGGCTTTTAGCCTCATCTCCCTCTGGAACTGGAACCTCTCTACTTATGCAGGTGTCCAATTCATTTTCTTCAGAGAGATCATATAATTCCATGATTGGAAGTTTTCAACATCAATAAGCTTATCATCAAGCTGATGTGATATATTAATGAGAACCTCAAATGAAAATAGCAAAAGATTAGATCTTAGCAATTTGAGGTGTCTGTCCTGGTTCCAGAGCTGGATTGATCTAGGGTTTGTTAGAGAAATGCTAATTTTCAAAACTTGGAATATTTTAGACATTATTGGCTAGAAATATAGACCTATTAAATTTGAGTTTTCCAATGTACTCCTTTTCTGAAAATAGTGGAGGGAAGCTCTCGGAACAGGAAGCCCTAGTTCTCCAATTTCTTCTACAGAAATGCCTGATATTGTTTCTAAGGTATCTCTACAATTACTACTCCTCTATGTTTGAAACTTTTCATTGAGGTAGCCTCACCTGTCCCTGTTCCAAAAACATAGGTTTCATCAGAATTGGTTTCACCAATTGGGAATTATGAGTGTTTTCCCAAGGTGACCTATTTTAGGACTATTCATAATATCGAAGTTGTGTGGACTTCTATGTGTCACTGGTTCATCTTCGGGGTCTAAAAATTCTACCACATAAATTAAATTCCATGCCATTTATGGAACATATTGAGAAATTTTATTTGGACCTCTATATCCTGAGATATAGCAATTCTCCCCGGGTGTCCTATTCAGGGATGAATCCTGGAAGAGGCTGGAACCCTAACTTGGAGAAATCATATATCCTAGAATATAGTGAATATGAGGCTGAAACTTGGACATAGTGTACATTAGGATTTTATCTTTGACCTGTGAAAGTTTTTTCCCCTGAGACATCTATAATCCCAAGATATTTCAAATGTACCGGAACTTATCAGTTTTAGTACTCTAGGTTTTTTCAGCTCGAGGTCAAACTAGGGTTTGACTTTCTTGGTGTTTCACCCAACCAAAAATCTCCGCCCAAGTATCTAAAATTTGATTTTGATGAGGACAGAAATTTTATACCAGGCTCACTCAAAAATTCCTATTCTGTAAAAAGCCCTAATTTCCCACACCAAAAACTGAAAATGCCCAAAATCAAATTCCACTTCGACAGAAAGATGTGTCCTTCAATGGAGAGCCATCCTAGCATAGTTTTGCTGATGGATTGTGGAAAGAGACCCAAAAATTAAGAATCCATAGCTTCTTTATCTACAAAATGTCTTCTTCTTAGGTCAGCTCTAATACCATGTTATATTTTTATCATTTAAGCAATATGATATTAGAATCTTATCTAAGAGAATAACATGCACAACAATAAACAAAATAGACAAGAGACACAAAGAATTTTCCTCAAGGAAACCATAAAGGAGAAAACCCCGGAACTTCCTTAGATATAGAATGACCACCAATGGCAGCAGTAAAACCCAAAAATAGAAAAGATGATCTCCACAGCTTTTTCCCTCTCACACACTTGAGAGAGCTTCTCCTCTCTCACTCATAAGCCCAAACGTGTGAGTGTGTGTGTGATAAATATAGAGGCTTATTAATTCTTCCACATGATCTAGGAACTAGGAATCAAAATCATCAAAGAATAATTAACAAATACTCATGAATTGGAAAATAATTGGAATACCAAATAGGCTTCCTCTCTGTATATTATATAAACAATAAAGTGTTACAATACCATGCATGAGCAATGGCTTAACTCAATGAAGAATTCGAATACCTAAGGGGAATGTTGAATTCAATGAGTGAGTCTAGCTTAACTAACTCTTTTCCATGCAATTTCACTCAGTTAACCACTTGACCAAAACCCTAATTGACTCACCAAACCCTTAACTAAAGTTGGAGTGCAATAAATGACTTAATCTCAATTGAAGGAGATCAAACACATGTCATAGCAACCAATCATCAAGTGCTAGTACTGCATGACTCCAATAAACCCTGATGAGGTTAACTGAAGCTGAACCGACCATCAGAAGTTGGTGGAGGTGCCTTGTTCACTCCAGTTCATTAAATAATAATAAATAATCATTAAAATAATCATTAAATAATATATTTAATGAATGGAGGCACCTTAACTTACTGTAACTGATTGCTTGAACTGAAAGTAACCACCAGTTAGCAATTAGGTGCATTAATGTCACACAGATCACCCCTGGAGTGCTCCAGTTAGCCTCCTTGACTGTCAGGAAGGCTAAGTTAGCCTCCTTGACTGTAGGTAGGTGTGGGTATGACTGGGATGATGGCAATTAATGTTCCACTGATGTCAATTAAACTTAGGATAGTGGTTTAACTAGGCCAATTTGACCGAAAGAGTGTGTATGATGGTAGATGTCTCCAACACCCCCCCTTAAGCTATACTCAAGAAGAGTTAGAAAACATATATGCATAAAATTCTAGGGCCCTGGCAACTAAGGCCATAGGGATAAACATAGATGAAATGATTGAGGGAGCTGATAAATTTCAATCCTAGAAGTATAGGATCTTCCTAGTCCTGGAAGAAAATGAGTTGGACTCCTACATCAATGAGGAGGTTCCAGTTCTAGAGGGAGATGAGGCTAAGGCCTTACACAAGAATAAATTGGTCATGGCTAAGAGGATTATTGCTGATTCAATCAAGGATCACCTCATACCACATGTGTTCTCCCCAAAGACAGCTAAAGCTATGTTTGATGCCCTGACCAAACTGTTTGAAGGAAAGGACATAAACTGGAAGATGACTCTGAGGAATGAGTTGAAGAATGTGAAGATCTAAAATGCAGAGACCATACATTCATACTTCACAAGGGTCTCCTAGATCAAAGAACAACTTGAACCAGTGGATGAAGAAGTAGAGAATGCAGAGATTGTAATGATGACCTTGAATGGTCTCCCTAGGACATGGGACTCCTTTATTCAAGGAATCTCTACTAGAAAGAAGCTAGTCAAGTTCAACAGACTATGGGAAGAATGTTCTCAAGAAGAATCTCAAATAGAAGAATGAGAAGAAAAGATGGGAAGTGAAGATCAAGCTCTCACGGTACAATCCAAGAAGAAAAAAACAAATAATCACAGATGTAAGAATTCTCATCCTAATAAATTTAATAAGAATAGACCCATATTCAAATGATTCATATGTGATGGAAGAGGACACTATGCTAAAGAATGTCCTAAGAACCCAAATGTCTCTCACAAGAAGAAGGGAAACAAGAGAAGACAGCATGCTCATGCTGCAAGAGATGATGAACCCTCCAGAAAGAGAATCAAGTAAGAAAGTGATGATTCTTCAAGCAATGAAGAATATGTCTTGATTTTCACTCTCACAGGAAACATCACACATGGAAGCAATGATTGTCTTATAAAGAGTGGGGCTTCCAAACATATGACAAGATTTAGAGAATCCTTTGTGACACTATCAGAACATGAATCACCCCACAAGGTGAAACTTGGAGATGACTACCAGTATCCAATAAAAGGTAGAGGGGAATCCTCCTATAAGCTAGAATCTTGAAAGTCTATGACGATGAAGGATGTATTTTTCATACCAAGACTAAAGAAGAACCTCCTCTCCATATCTGCATTAGATGTAAAAGGCATGAGGGTTGCATTTGTAGATGGCCAATTTCTCATGTGGCCAAAGGGAAATACTATTGATGATGTGGTATTAATTGGGGAATAAGAGGGCGGTCTATACAAATTGAAGGGCCATCTAGAACAAGCCTTGATCCATGACTTGGAAGAACCAAATGAACTTTGGCATAGAATGCTTGCACATGTGCACTATAGAGCACTACCACTTGCAAGCAAAGTTGCTGAAGGACTTCCAGAAATTCATACAAAGCATGATGGTGTCTGCAAAGAATGTGCGGAAGGAAAGAACACAAAGAAGAAATTTCCAATTAGCGAGAGCAAGGAAAAAGGAATCATGGAAATAATTCACTTCGATGTATGCGGTCCGATGTCATCCAGTTCATTAAGCAGGTATGTATACTATGTTTATTTTATTGATTATTTTTCTAGGAAGACATGGATATACTTGAAGAACAAAGATGAAGTATTCATCAAGTTCAAGGAATTCAAAGACTTGATCGAGAACCACATAGAAAATAAGATCAATAATTTTCAATCAGATGATGGTGAAGAATTCACATCAAATGAATTCAAAGAGCTATGCAAATATTCAGGGATTAAGAGGGAGTTATCCACTCCATATAATCCACAATAGAATGTGGTTGTAGAAATGAAGAATAGAATGATCATGGAAGCTGCAAGAGCAATGCTTCATGATTAAGATCTTCCCATACATCTATGGGCAGAAGCTGCCAGAAGAACAATGTATGTACAAAACCGTACTCCACACAAAGTACTCAAGAACAAGACACCTGAAGAAGTCTTTTCTAGTAATAAACCAGAAGTCATCCATCTCAGAATATTCGGTTATCCAGTGTACATACACATTCCAAAAGAAAAGAGGAAAAAGTTAGATCCTTCATGAAAGAAGGGTATATTTGTGGGATACTTTGAAAGCTCGAAGGATTACAGAATATACTTCCCAAGATTCAAGAAGATCAACATTATTGGTTGTAGAGCTTAATCTTCCAGATCCAGAGATATTATTCAGTTGTGATTGTAACCCAGGAGTACTGTACACTCATTCTCCCTAGCTTGGGGTTCGGGGCAGCGCCCCGAAAAAGGGGGTTCGGGGGCAGCGCCCCCGAGTCACGGGGGATGGGGGGCGGAGCCCCCGAATTTTTTTTTCGGATGTGTGTTGGCCAATAGTATTGTGGACCCATGGTATTGGGTTAACCCTAGAATTTTTCCAATGGTATTTTCCCTATAAAATAGAGCATTGTAAATCGACTGGATATGGTATTGTATTGTGCTGGAAGAGAGACTGTGAGAATGTGAATAGGAAGTGCAGCGATTTTGCTGCAGGGTGTATCCCTTCATCTTTATGGACTATAATAAAAGGAATGGAAAATTTCTTTGTGGACGTAGCCCATCCTTTGGGTGAACCACATTATATCTATGTCTCTCTATAATGTTTTAATATGTTTTACATCTTGTTTATTGATTTATCTGTATATCTGTTATTGCTCTGTGGTCATGTTTTGTAACAATTGGTATCAGAGCCAAAAGGTCTATTTCGTTGGTAAACTCACACAAAAGAAGGGTTCCTAGTTCAAGTGGGAGCAATGGAAGAAGAAGGAAATTTTAGGGTCGAGAAATTTAATGGCCAAAACTATCAGTTATGGAAGATGCAAATGGAGGACTATCTGTACCAGAAAGATCTGTACCTGTTGTTGGGAGGAAAAGAAAAACAATCAGCGGCTATGAAGGATGAAGAATGGGAGGTTCTTGATAGAAAGGCACTAGGAACAATATGGCTCTGCCTGGATTCGTTGGTGGCCTTCAATATTTCTAAAGAAAAATTAACAGAGGGTGTGATGAGTGCATTGAGTAAGCTCTACGAAAAACCCTCGGCTTCTAACAAGGTATTTTTAATGAAGCATTTATTTAATATGAAGATGTTAGAAAGTGGATCTGTTGCTGACCATTTAAATGAGTTTAATATACTTACCAATCAGTTAAGTTCTGTAAAAGTGAACTTTGATGATGAGGTTAGGGCTCTTCTAATCTTGTGCTCATTGCCATAAAGCTGGAATATCTTGGTCATGGCTGTAAGTAACTCTGTCCCTAGTTCAAACACTCTTAAGTTTGATGATGTTGTTAGTGTTATTCTTAGCGAGGAAATGCGAAGGAAAAGCACATGTGAGACATCAGGTAATGCGTTGACCATGGAGAGCAAAGGGAGACAAAATGAGAGAGGAAGAAGCCCAGGAAATCGCAGCAAGTCTAAAAAGGGAAGATCCAAGTCCAGATTCGGAAAAATAGAATGTTGGAACTGTGGTAAGAAAGGACATCTAAAGAAATACTGCAGAGCACCAAAGAAGAAAGGTGAGAGGCAGCAAGAGACTACCCAGGAAGCTAATGTAGCAGGTGATGTGTTACAAGATGCTTTGATTCTTGCATTAGATAATACTAGTGATTTTTGGGTAGTATATTCAGGGACTTCATGTCATGCTACACCCCATAGGAAATTCTTTTATGATTATGTTCAAGGTGATTTTGGGCATGTGTTATTGGGGGATGATGAACCATGTAAAATTGTTGGAAAGGGTAAGGTATGGATTAAGCTAAATAATGGAAATGACTGGTTTCTAAAGGATGTAAGGCACATTCCTGCTATGAAAATAAATATGATCTCAACAAGGTAGTTGGGAGATGGCGGCTGTTTGTCTACATTTGGAAAAATGTGGTGGAAGGTCACTAAAGGATCAATGGTAATTGAAAAAGGAGATAGGATAGGTACACAATATTTATGTCCTGATAATACTTATTATTCTATTTCTGTAGCTTCCACAGAAACAGGTGCAGCATTGTGGCATCATAGGCTTGGCCACATGAGTGATAAGGGGATGCAGATTCTCCACTCAAGGAAATTGCTTCTAGATCTAAAGTAGGTAAGTTTGGAATTTTGTGAGAACTGTGTTTATGGAAAATAGAAGAGATTTAGATTTCTTAGGGTTGGGAAACAAAAGAAGAGTGAAAAGTTAGATCTTTTCCATACATATGTATGGGGACCAACTCAAGTACAATCTCTTGGTGGCTCTCGTTATTTTGTTACTTTTATTGATGATGCAACTATAAAAACTTGGGTTTATTGCATTAGACAGAAACATGATGTGTTTGATACTTTTAAGAAGTGGAAATATTTGGCTGAGAATGAGACAGGAAAAAGGTTGAAATGTCTCAGATCTGATAATGGAGGCGAGTACTGTAGCAAGGAGTTTGACAATTATTGTTCACACAATGGGATTTGCAGAGAGAAGACAGTCCCTAGAACACCCCAAGAAAATGGTATGTCAGAAAGGATGAATAGAACAATCATGGAGCGTGCAAGGTGTATGAGATTGCATGCAGGGTTGCCCTTACAGTTTTGGGCTGATGCTATAAATACTATTGTTTATTTAATAAACAGAGGGCCTTCAAGCGCTTTGGATGGTGGCATTCCAAAGGAGGCATGGACATGTAAACAGGTAAAATAATCATTTATGAGAACTTTTGGTTGTGAAGCATTTGTCCATATTGATAAATATGATAGAATAAAGATTGAGGCTAAATCCAAGAAATGTACCTTTTATCGGATACGGGGTTGATGATTTTGTTTATCGCTTATGGGATCTTAAAAATCACAAAATCATTAGGAGTAGAGATGTAGTATTCAATGAAAAGGTCATGTACAAAGATCACTTGCAGGGAAAGAAAGAAGAAAAGGAAAACATAGAGTACACAGTGCTTGATGAAATCAAAGAAAATGAAGCTCCAAAAGCACCAGAAAATCAAGAACAGCAACAGGTACCTGAAACTCCTGCAACTGTAAGAAAGTCTACCAGGTTAAGTGGACCCCTTGAACGATTCTCTCGTTGACTATATTATTTATTGATGACTGATTCTGGTGATCCAGAATGTTTTGAAGAAGAAATGTAGGTAGAAACTAGAAAGAAGTGGGAGCAAGGCATGGATGAGGAGATGGACTCATTGGTAAGAAACCAGACTTGGGATCTGGTTAAGTTTCCTACAGAAAAAAGGGTATTGCATAATAAATGGGTTTACAGGTTGAAGGAAGAATATGGAGGAAATAAGC
>LPNX010759350.1:48981-71511 GCA_001517045.1 Pseudotsuga menziesii | reverse complement strand
GCATATAAATGTGCTCAAAAGAAAACTAGCTAAATCATTTGCAATGAAGGATTTGGGTGCTGCAAAGCAAATCCTTGGTATGAGATTAACAAGAGACAGGAAAAATCGCAAATTGACAGTGTCTCAAGGTGAGTACATAGAAAAGGTGTTGCATAGGTTTAGAATGCAGAATGCAAAACTAGTTAGCACACCTTTGGAAAGCCATTTCAAACTAAGAAAGCATATGTGTCTAGAGACACAGGAAGAGATAGATTACATGTCCAAGATTCCCTATTCATCAGCAGTCGGGAGCTTGATGTATGCCATGGTGTGCACAAGACCAAATATTACACATGCAGTGGGAGTTGTGAGTGGGTATATGATTAATCTAGGTAAAGAGCATTGGAAAGCAGTACAATGGATTCTCAGGTATTTGAGAGGTACCACTTCTCATGCATTATGTTTTGGAGGTTCAGACACTGCTCTACAGGGATATGTTGATGCATATATGGTTGGTGATAAAGACAACAAGAGGAGCACCATAGGGTATGTGTTCACTGTAGGTGGAACAACAGTAAGTTGGATTTCAAAACTGCAATAGGTTGTTGCACTTTCAACAATGGAAGCAGAGTATGTTACTACTATAGAGGCTAGTAAGGAGATTATTTGGTTGTAGAGGTTCATGGAAGAATTGGGTAAGAAACAGGAGAATAGTAAGCTGTACAGTGACAGCCAGAGTGCCATTCATCTTGCAAAGAACTCAGTTTTTCATTTGAGGACTAAACATATAGAACTCAAGTACCACTTCATAAGATCTGTTCTAGATGAAGAACTGTTGAAACTAGAAAAGATTCACACTAGCCAGAATCTTGCAAACATGTTGACAAAGGGAGTAACCAAAGAGAAACTAAGTTCCTACTTGGTTTTTGTTGGCCTTAAAGAATGAAGGTGAAAAGAAGAAATTTTCCAAGTCCAAGGTCCAACAAGTGCAGTAGCGGTAGATTTGTTTTGATTAGTCTCCAAGTGGGAGATTGTTGGTTGTGGAGCCTAATCTTCCAGATCTAGAGATATTATTTAGTTGCGATTGCAACCCAGGAGTATTGTACACTCGTTCCCCCTGCCTTGGGGTTCGGGGGCGGAGCCCCAGAAAATATTTTTGGGGATGTGTGTTGGCCAATAGTATTGTGGACCCATGGTATTGGGTTAACCCTAGAATTTTTCCCATGGTATTTCCCCTATAAAAGAGACCATTGTAAATCGACTGGATATGGTATTGTATTGTACTGGAAGAGAGACTGTGAGTGTGTGAAGAGGAAGTGCAGCAGTTTTGCTGCAAGGTGTATCCCTTCATCTTTCTGGACTATAATAAAAGGACTGGCAAATTTCTTTGTGGACGTAGCCCATCGTTTGGGTGAACCACATTATAACTGTGTCTCTTTGTAATGTTTTAATGTGTTTTGCATCTTGTTTATTGATTTAACTGTATATCTGTTATTGCTCTGTGGTCCTGTTTTCTAACAGACATCAGCAGGGACGTAACATTTGACAAAGACTCAGCTTACAAAAAATCCAAAAATAGACCTACTGAAGAACATGAAGAAACAGAAGCACCCAGAATTCATGACACAACTATGAACGAAGAAATTCAAGAAGAAGATCGAGAGTTAGAAGAACCTCAAGAACCTGTAGATCCACCTCAAGAGAAGAATCCTCACAAGAGGAAACTTGCTTGGGTATGAGAAGCTATCCAAGGTGTAGAAAGATATGGAGATCCAGAACAAAATCCCAGAGAAAGAAAAAGGACTAGGTCTTGCTCCAGGTATGTAGCCTTATTATGTGACTTCATCGATAAAGAACCTTCCAACTATGAAGAAGTAGCAGAAAGGAAAGAATGGAAGGATGCTATGATCGAAGAGTATCAATCGATCATCAAGAATGATGTCTGGGATATTTTCCCAAGACCATAAGGGAAGTCTGTTGTAACTTCCAAATGGATCTACAAGATCAAGCATGTTGCAAATGGCAGCATAGAGAAATATAAAGCAAGATTTGTGGCTCGTGGCTTCTCCCAGAAAGAAGGAATAGATTATGAAGAAAATTTTGCACCTATAGCCAAATATAGTTCCATCAAATTAGTACTTGCTCTGGCTGCAGTGATGAAATGGAAGATAAACTAGATGGATGTTAAGATTGCTTTCTTGAATTATGTAGTGGAAGAGGAAGTGTATGTGGAGCAGGCACTCAGTTTTGAGACACATGATAGGGAGTCTCATGTGTGCAAATTGAAGAAAGCCCTGTACGGTTTAAAATAGGCACCCAAGACACGGTACGACATAATTGATAGTTTTCTATCCAGTTTAAGCTTTACCAAGAGTAAAGCAGATTCCAACCTTTACTACAAGGTTGAAGATGGTAACCCAATGATACTCCTACTATATGTAGATGATCTATTTGTAACAGGTATGGATGGGTTGATTGCTGATACGAAGAGAAATCTCGATGTGGAGTTCAAAATGAAGGACTTGGGTATGATGCACTATTTTCTAGGCATGGAGGTGTGGTAGAATGCAGATGGAATCTTCCTCGGACAAGGGAAGTATGCAATAGAGATCCTGAAGAGGTTTGGGATGATGGAATGCAAGACCATGACCACACCTATGGCATCAAATATAAAGCTTCTAAGTGATGCTTCATCAGAGATGATTGATGCTATGATGTATTGTCAGATGATTGGGTCCTTGATGTACCTAACGAATACAAGACCAGATATTTGCTTTCCTATGAACACCTTGAGCCAGTTCCTGACAGATCTGGGACATGTTCAATTGATTGCTGCAAAGCATATTCTGAGGTACCTGAGGGGTAAAATTGTTTATGGGCTCAAGTATAAGGCTAATTAGAAGATTAACCTGGAAGGTTATGTTGATTCAGATTGAGTAGATAGTGCCATCAATAGAAAGATCACCTCAAGGTGTTGCTTTAGTATGGGATCAGGTGTGATCTCTTGGTTTAGCATAAAATGGTCTTGCGTGGCACTGAGTACAGCTGAAGTAGAGTATGTCACAGCTTGTTCAGCTAGTTGTGAGGCAGTATGGCTGAGGAAGCTACTATCTGATTTATTTAATCTCCATTTGGATGCTACTTATATATATTGCGACAACCAGAGTTGTGTGAAGTTGTCTGAGAACCCATTGTTCCATGACAAGTCGGAGCATATCGAGATCAAATATCACTATATCAGGGATATGGTGTAGAAAGGAGCAGTGAAGCTCTAGTATGTTGTAATGGATGAATAGATAGCTGATGTGTTGACTAAGCCATTGGCTAGAGTGAAGTTTGAGTACTTCAGGGAGAAGCTTGGTGTTCTCCATATTGAGGTTCCCTCTAAGGGGAAGTGATGAGTCCATGATCCATTCTGACATGGTAAGAGGATTGGTTCCTTCCATGTTCAGATGTAAGGGCTGAGCCACTCTGTCATGGTGAGAGGATTGGTTCCTTCCATGGTCATATGTGAGTGCTGAGCCATTCTGAGGTGAATGTGAGATGTGTTCTCACATGATCATATATAAGTGTTGAATGTCATTCTCTGGGAGAATGTAGACACCTGGTCAGTTACCAGGAATTTGTTCAGTTTGGGACTGACACTCAGCCTAGGGTTGAGATCCTTTATGACATTATGTGTGAATGAGTTTCCTATCATGGTCAGATGTAAGTGCAGAGCCTTTCTAACATGATGTGCGAATGAGTTTCCTATCATGGTCAGATGTAAGTGCAGATCCTTTCTAACATGATGTGCGAATGAGTTTCCTATCATGGTCAGATGTAAGTGCAGAGCCTTTCTGACATGATGTGCAAATGAGTTTCCTATCATGGTCAGATGTAAGTGTAGATCCTTTCTGACATGATGTGCGAACAAGTTTCCTATCATGGTTAGATGTAAGTGTGGAGCCTTTCTGACATGATGTGCGAATGAGTTTCCTATCAAGTTCAAATGTAAGTGCAGAGCCTTTATGACATGATGTGAGAATGATTTTCCTATCATGGTTAGATGTCAGAGTAGAGCCTTTCTAACATGATGTGTGAATGAGTTTCCTATCATGGTCAGATATAAGTGCCAAATAAGATGAAGACCTAATTAGAGGCTAGGCCTACAACCAGCATGAAAAAGGGATGGCTCTATAGAACTTCCTATGACAAGAAGAATCATGAGATAGCACCCATGATGATGATCTAGTGATGATGATCCAACAGTGATGATCTAGATCGAGTGATGATCCAGATCCAGTTATGATGTTCCAGTGATGATCCAGATTCGGTGATGAAGATGACTTGAAGATGAAGATAAATTGTAGATGAAGATGACTTGAATACAATGATGACTTGAATATGAAGATGACGAGAACTCGATGATGATCCAGTTGATACAGAGAAGAATACCAGTGCTGAAAAATTGTGTCGAGAGAATACCTTCCTAGTTAAGAGGGAGTGTTGATGTATTTGTAACTTTGGAATGCATTCATCTGTATATCTTATGTATTGTACCCCGATGTTTATTCTAGGAAGTTTCTGTAATTTATTTGAGTCATGTCATGCCCCGATGTTCCTATCAGGAGATTCAATAATGTAAACAAGTCATGTCAAGTCATTGTGGGTAACCCTCCTATTGATTAAGGGTTAAAGTCCTCGCAGTTGTGGGGCCCTAGGTTTATTAGACTCTCCTAATGAAGTCGGCCCTAGTGAGTTATTTTCAAGTTGGAAATTAGTATAAATGCAGACTAAGCCTCTCTATTTATCACACAGTCACTTACACTCAATTGTAGCACATAACTGAGAGAGAAGAAGTTGCTGGGACAAGAGAGAGAGAGACTACTGCTGTCGGGAGATCATCTTACTGTTTTTGGGGTTTTGCTTTTGGTGTTGATTCTATCTCCGAGGAAGTTGCGGGATTTTCTCCTTTATGGTTTCCCCGAGGAAAAACATTGTGTTAATTGTCTCTTATGTTTGATTCTTGTGCTTGTTATTCTCTTAGTTAAAGATCCTAAGATAATGCTAGCTTGAATGATAAAAATAAAACATAGTTTTATATGCAAGAGACAAGGTGCCACTACACTTTATGGGGCAGATATGGAGGATGAAGATGGTTGTAATTTATAGATCTTATTGGAAAAAGAAAAATAAACAGCTTTGTACGTATACTTATGGTGGTTTAAAGGTGGTACAAGTGCCTATATTTTCAAATGAGAATATGGGATGTAATGAGACTTATTTAGAGGTTTTTCTAATGTGGAGATGAACAAAAAAATGCTTTATATTAAAAGAATGAATTACTTTATATTTGATGTCATATAATTTAGAAAAATGTAATGAGAATAGAAAAATGTTGATGAATTCCCAAAACCACTCGATCCCAAACCCCACAATCATTAAAGTAGGTTAGGTTGAAGCCTGAGTTAGGTTAGGGTTAAAACAGAGAGAAAAACAAAATTTATACTTTAATGCATAAAATATCTAAAAACAAAGCTAGATCCAGAAGATTACTGTTGTAATAAATGTAAACATAATTTTCATCTCTTTCAACTTTAACACTTTGTTGGTCACTACGTTAAAGTTGGTCCATGAGAGGGATTAGCATTTCCAATATACAGAAAATAAATAATAGAAAAAGCATAATGAAACAAATACACAACAATTAAAGAACAAATTTTAAATAGATATTGTTTAAATATGCCTTATACTTAGACATACTGAGTCAGATAGTGTCAGTGTAAGGACAAGCTATCATAAGCAATACTTTGAGAGAGAGAAGGTTAAAGTGCTACGGGTTTAGGTTAGATACACACAAAAAAAACCCAGTCACCAAATGGTAAGATCTCATTAGGATAGCAACAATGATACATGTTTAACACAGTCATATCTTAGGTAAGAGAGGGCACCATAATCCATGGGAAATATAGGAGATATTATGTACAAACATGTCCCAACAAGAATAGAGTCAACCGAGGAAAAAAAGCATTCAAAAATTCATGGAATAGTAGGAGAAGATAAGCACATTCATGTCCAAGCCAAAAGGTCGCAGCCCAGGCCTAGAGGGCATACGAAGTCACTGGCTAGTAACTAAAAGGTCACAAATCAAGTTTAGCAACCCCATACAGAGGAATGTATAAGTAGCCTAAAAAAAAGAGTCAAAACCAACCTTAGACATAGACTAGGAAGAAGGTAATGAGGTCATGTCTTGCCAACAAAATGAGCAGGAGAGTCATTTCCCACTCCAAGATTAGCAAGAAACCTATACATCAAGTCAAAGTAGCAGTAACCCTAGGTGTTAAGCAGTAGAAATCACTTCAAGAAAAATAGTAGAAAACAACTCTAAAGCAAACAAAGAAGAAAAATGTAATAAGTCAAGCAAAGAGGTTAAATTCAATTTTTTTTTCTAATGCGAAGAAAAACATATAATGAAAGCGTTTAAAACCATGGGAAAGAGGTTACTTACAAGAAGAAATGGACAAAGTTGATATGTTGTTGTTAGGAATTGTACGATATTAGATATTGAAGATGTATGGAACATAGAAATATGGTGGTAAATGCAAAAAATAGTAAAGTGCCTAGATTTAAAAGATAGTTGTGAAATGAGAATACAATTTCTAATTTCCATATCTATTTGCATAAATGAAAAGAGGTTTTGAAATTTTATAAATATGTACTATAGATGTATGGAAAGATGCAACAAATGCAGGAAGATGCAACAAACGAGGAATATTTTTATGTCATCATCCGAAAGGGAAAAGGCATAGGGGTGTCAAGTCCATGTGCCATGAGCCGAATGGGAAATGATGTGAACTAGTTCCAGAGATATTTTAGGTAGCCAATGGTATAGCATCGTAGCAGAAAGGGCGATGTGACTGGATCCTCAGAAGAAAGACCAAATACTAAACCCACGTGCCCATACATGTTGTCATCATGCTACTCAATGATGAAGTGTGCGAAGATGCTGACAGAGTCATTGCTGAGTCCAACTTTCCATCTCTTTATAAATTCCATTTCTAGAGCCATCAGGAGACAATTATTGAATAATTTGGAAGAGAAACTAAGGTGGTCGAATGCTATTTTGTTGAAAATATTGAGAGTCTTAACGGAAGTCTGCGATGGCTTCCTTCTGCAAAAAATCTGTTTGTTAAGGTGTTCTTATGATTGGTGAGTCTCGGCCCAAACTCCCACTATTCCTAAGTTTTCATACCAAGGGAAATCCAACCATCATGGTAAGGATGTTCATTACAATAGAAGATATTTCCAATGCCAGCAAGGTCAAGGAAAGGATGTTCATCACAGTAGATGGACCTCTTGAGGCTGGTGAGGAGCTAGAGCATAGATGTCTTAATAGATTACAACACCTCCACGGGAGTTGTGCCTCGAATTTCCTGTCCAATAAGCATTCCTCAAAAACCTCTAGATAGATTCGTGGTCTCCATAACCTCAGAAGGTGGCAACCATTGGTAGCGGTGACACGTTGGAGAAAATTCTCATACTAGACGATAAGGGGTCCAAATTCTTCATCACCGCCTTTGTGAATTCCACATGCTAACTTTATCTGGGGTGGTGATGAAGTTGGGAATGTGTTGCGCCATGCAACCTATAGAAAGATCCTCCTCCTAGGAGGAGAGAAGCACAAGAATGACAAGTCTCCTCAAGGACCTGTCACTATTAGAAGCAGTGCAACCCTTCTTCAAGTCCCCTTGAACAATAATGTTACCAGGAGAGAGGGGGGCGAGGAGGAAGGTTGAACATAAAAGGAACACAAACCTTCTTGCCAACTATTAGCCCATGCATAAAGTTTCCTTTGAGCATAAAATGAACAAAAATAGCCCAGAAAAAAAAAGACACGTTGTAGAACCAACAAGAAGATAAATGGTTCAAGCCAAGTCAGCAATGAGCCACCATGTGATGTCCTGAGCCTTAATTTTCAAGACAAGTGATCCTATGTCTAGAGATGTTGCACTACCATTAAGAATACCATGCATGTTTGATCCATAATGTTTTTTTTTTATATATGTAAACCATGGAAGATATGCCACATTCTAGTTTGTTAAAGTTTTTATTGTGATTGTAACTGACTTCTCGCCATGTTTCGAGGTTAGTATCGAGGCCTGAAGCACTATAAAAGCTACTTCTTGATAAGGGAGAAGGTTGTTGGTTTTGGTTGAAACCTAAGATATTTTTGGTTCTTATGTACTTTGATCCATTATTAATACAAGAAATAGAGTCGAATGCCTTCCTTTGGATGTAAGAATTTTGTGTATTTCTTAGTTGTGGTTTGTACTTTCCTTTGCTTGCGGGCATGTACTTCTTGTTATTTATTTGCATTATGTCTTCCTCGTGTCTTTGAATTAGTATATAATGGTTAAGAATTGATATTGCTATGCTTTGGACGTTGTTTTATACATTCGCCAAATGTTTCTCCCAAAGTTGGTGTAGAGTTCATCCTTGCGGTGCTCTACATTGATGGACTGTCATCGTTCTTCATTTTTTACGAGATGTGAACATATTGATCATGACCAAAGTGTTATCTTGCTCTTGTGGACATTCTCTATGCAAGCTGCTCTATGTTTCTTGGTATTTGACATTACATAGCCCAATACAGCATACCTTGCTTCCATCACTAACCTTTGAAACTCATTCTGTGACAAATATATTTGGCCTTGTTTTACATTTGTGAGAGATCTCTATCTGGAAATGGGGGAGCCTGATCCCTTTCCTAAAGTGGTTATTCTTTTGTCTCGTGTTTTGCCTTCCCACAAACTTGGGTGCAATTTTGATTGCTAACAAACTAGTGTCATTGCTGGGGATGAAATTAAAAATCATCCCTGGGAATAACGCAAAAAGATTCTAAGGTTAAGGGGTTTTTTATAGGAAATCAACAACCCTAGCATGAGGAAGGTTGTGTCATTTTCCTTGGTGAATCCACTTTAAATATTTTAGAAGATGACTCCACCAGGGAGATCGATGGTCGAAAGGAGCGACATGAGGAGGAGGGTTCAAATCCTCCTAAAAGTATGGATGATAGTGTTGTAGATCATACTATCGATGGTGAACGACAGTCAGACATCCAAAAGACAATAAATCTTTCACTCGGTGATTTCTGAAAACCCGTGTTTCCAATACTACGGTAGTTCCACTAATGTCATGATCCTAAAATTCAAGTCTCCAAAGGGCATCGGTAAGATCTGAAATGTGAGTGGATTCATGATAAAGACATGGGTAGGCTTGTGGAAAAGACAAGATACTTAAGATTCAACTTTCTCCAGAACATCTCGGATTTTCTTGTAAATATTTCCTTCTCTTTTCTTAAGTTTGTTAGAATAATCTATCATGGCTTATCTCACCCCAAGAAAAGTTGTGATTTCACTCCTATATATCCTTCCTTGCAAATAGAAAGTATCTCTTTGTCCTATACATACGATTTCAATCAAGACCCTTCTCTTTGAACCTTTGACATTAAGAGGCAACCTGATGAACCTCATGAGGCCATATCTGAAAACACGTCTTTCATACAAGACCCCGTTGCATCTAATACCCAAATCCTATATATGCCTCTTCGATTGCCTTAGATCCTTCATGATTTTCCTAAAAAACACTACAAATACCTTCCTGAGTTTGATGGAGAATTTGAAAACCTTACAACTAAGAAACATTTACAAGATTTTGATTATTTTCTTGGGCTTTTTGAGATAGAACATGAGGATGTTTGTATGAGGGCCTTTTCCCAATCTTTGCAAGGCAATGTCAAAACATGGTTTAGACATCTGCAGTCGAAGTCCATCACTACATGGGAGGATTTCTCTCATACATTTTTAGACTTTTGGGGTGAAAGAAGATCATTGGACCAAATACTCTCAAAGTCTTATTCTATTAGGAAACGAGAAAGTGAAACTATGTCAAGTTTCAATAGGAGGTTTGCGAGATTATATTATAGCATGTCTAAGGAAGTCCAACCATTAGAAGGTGTTACAAAGCTACTTTATGTGTCTATTTTTCCTCCTAATTTGTATTTATTTGTGTTAGAAAGGAAATCGGGCTCATTGGAGAAAATATTTGCTGATGCGTTGGAGGTTGAAGAAAAGTTTATGTTTTCGAGAAGACTCCTAGACCATGGCAGCAATAATGAAATCAACAAAGATTTAAACTTGGTAGAGTTGCATGAGACGAAAGAGGAATTTCCTCGGTAACTTACCCCTTTCCCTAGTTGGCAGAAAGGAGATCAATGCGATGGTAAAAAGGTAGGTGGTTTTGCTAGTTTGTTTCCTAAATATTGCGACCATCCAGTTGCAAGTTGTATCCATGGTGGCCTCAAAAGAGATTTTGGCATGCCCATATATGATGAATATGGAGATGAATAATGGGATGGAATTCCTAAGGAAACAACTAAGGATCCTGCAAGTCCAGGACTTGACAGGGAAAGAGATGAGTTTTCTAAAGTAAATGCTTCTCCATATGTCTCAAACATAAGAACCTCATATCAAGGTGAAGTGTTTTGTTGGCTCGATCATGTTGAGGAAGATGGTTGTGTCCTTTCTGAAGTGTATCCAGAAAAAAAAAAGTTTTGGCTCCTGAGAGTTGGAGCCAAAACCATGATGCATCATTTGAGAACTGTTGGGAGTATAATGTGCATGGTTCCTTTGGAAACCAACCTGATTATGGGATGAAGGGGTTACTTCCCAAATGATTTTCCCAAGACAATCAAACGACAGATTTCTTTGGACACTGCAGTTTTCTTTATGGTCATTTCCCCGATTATATGGAAATATTTTTGGACCAGGAGGATAACCAAGGAATAGATGAATATCCTAGAGGGGATACCTCTTTGTATGTCATGGAACCAGAAGTAAATTTTCCCGGTTCTATTGAGGAATGCAACAGTTGTAAGGAATCGGGTTTTGAGTTTTGGAATTCCATGCAAAAAAGTTGGTGCTCCAGTTACAAAGGATCCGAAGGTCGCCTCCCAAAGTATTCTAGAACGTTTCCCCTACATGATGATGGGAGAGTGACAGTTGGACCATTTTTGTCACATCAGACGAATGGTCGAAGAACTCAACATCCATCAGGTTTTATATGATCCAATTGTAAAATACATGGAGGGGTTGGGAAATGGTAATGAATTGTTAGGTCCTTACCACAAAGATCAATTTCTTTATTATAATTCTATTCCACTGGGTATTTTAGTGTTGTTCTTGATCCAACATGAAGAGATATGGTATTTATGGGACCATTTTCTTGGATGGCTTCATTGGAAGTCATAAATCACTTAACTAGGCAATGAGGTCCAGTACATAGAGTAGGTAGATAGAGATGAATAAGGTCAACATAATAAGCATTTCCCTTTAATCAATTTTTTAGTGTTGGGTCAGTTTTTCAATTGGTTCTGTCGTTGGTTTAATTTTGGGTTTTGGAGTATTTTGGAGTGTTTTGAATGTTTACAGGAAATCTTGGGGAGCCACCCAAGGGATTCTGGCATCCCGTCTATGTTGTTCTTTGCTACCTCATAGGGAGGGTAGCATCCCTAGTTGGAGTGACTTCTTAGCATTGTTTTTGTTCCACGTAAAATGATGGGAAAGGTAATGCCAAGCAATCAAATCCTAATAATGCATGAAAATACTATTTGTAGATTGGCTAGAACTATGCTAAAGCGGATAGTGCTTTGATGGTGGTGATCTGGAGGTGGACCATATCGACGGATATGGTGGGTTTCGCAAATATGATAAGCGCCTTTGTATCTCTGCAGAACAAGTCAGAATGACCACATATTTCAAGGGCTAGGATCAGCAAAAGATAAATTAATGGATGAGGTTAATTTCTCTAGATCAAAGTGCTTGTGGAGATTCTGGTTCCCAAATCTGCGAGATGGGTTAAATGGAATTAAATATCAATGGTGTGGATTGAGCCAAGGAAAGATCTATAGCAGGTGATTTCTCTGCTTGTTGAACAAGCACAAAACAAACTACCTCCAGAACTCAAGAAATATGGCCTCCCTTTACATGTCGATGATGAGGATCAAAGACAGTTAGATTGAAAGGCTAGAAATGGTTCCGCTCAGTGAAAGCTGCGGGAGGATAAGTCTATGACAGAGAGGGTGGTTTTTGCATACGATCTGTTTATACCAAAAGGAACCTGGCGATGTGATAGTTTGAGACAAGTATGAAAAGGGTTGAAGTGATAGGTGATCGAATACCCCAATGCCATTGGAGCATATACGTGAGGAAAAATCAGCTCCATATCGCCACCCTGAACACAAAATTTCAGTGCATTGAATGCATGAAAATCAAGAAAATATCCTAATAATTGAAATGAAGATGGCATCTATGGCTTCCACACGAAGCAGGAAGATGTGACAAACAAGGAATATTCTGACATCGTCATCTGAAAGGGAAAAGGGGTAGGGGTGTCAAGTCCATGTGCCATGATCCAAATGGGAAATGACATGAACTAGTGCCAAAGAGATTTTTCGCAACCAACAATATAGCATCGTGGCAGAAAGGGCGATATGACTGGATCCTTAGTAGAAAGACCAGATCCCAAACCCACATGCCCACGTGTGTTGTCATCATGCTACTCAATGACAAAGTGTACAAAGATGTTGACAGAGTCATCATCGAGTCCAACTTTCTAGCTCTTTATAAATGCCATTTTCAAATCCATTAGGAGACAAAGACTGAATGAATGTGGAAGAGAAACTAAGGTGGTTGAATGCTATTCTACTGAAAAGATTGAGAGTCTTAAGGGAAGTCTGTGATGGCTTCCTTGTGTGAAAAATATGTTTGTCAAGGTGTTCTTATGATTGGTCAGTCTCGGCCCAAAGTCCCATTGTTCCTAAGTTTTCATGCCAGGGGAAATCCAACCATCATGGTAAGGAAATTCATTACAGTACAAGAGATTTCTAGGGCCAGCAAGGTCAAGGCAAGGATGTTCATCACATTAGATGGACCTGCTGAGGCTGGTGAGAGCGTAGCTGTCTTAATAGATTACAACACCTACGGGGGCGCTGTGCATGGACTTTCCTATCCAATAAGCATCACTCCAAAACCTCCAAACAGATTTGCAGCCTCCATAACCTCAACACGTAGTGACCATTGCTAGTGGTGACCTGTTGGAGCGAATGCTCGTACTAGAGGATAAGGGGTCCAAAGCCTTCATCACCGCCTTGTGAATTCCATGTGCCAACTTTATCTAGGGTGGTGATGAAGTCAGGTATATGCTGTGCCGTGCAACCTGTAGAAAGATCCTCCTCCTAGGAAGAGAGAAGCACAATAATGACAAGCCTCCTCAAGGACATGTCACTGTCAGAAGCAGTGTGGCCCTTCTTCAAGTCCCCTTGAATAAAATTGTTACCAGGAGAGAGGGGGGTGAGGAGGAAGGCTGAATAAAGAAGGAACTCAAACCTTCTTGTCAGCTATAAGCCCATGCAGAAAGGTGCCTTTGAGCACAAAATGAACAAAAATAGTCCAGAAAGAAAAAGACATGTTGCAGACCCAACAAGAAGATAAATGGTTCGAGCCAAGTTAGCGATGAGCCACCAAGGGATGTACTGAGCCATGATTTTCAAGACAAGCGATCTAGAGGCCAAAGACATTCCGCTGCCATTAAGATAAAAATACAGGTTTTCTCCATAATGTTTTGTTTTATATATGTAAACCGTGGCATATATGCCATGTTCTAGTTTGTTGAAGTTTTGATCGTGATTGTAACTAACTTCTCGCCCTGTTTCGAGGTTAGTCTCGGGGATTAAAGCACTATAAAAGATACTCCCCGCTAAGGGGGACTTGGTTGTTGGTTTTGGTCGAAACCTAAGATATTTTTGGTTCTTATGTAATTTGATCCATTTTTAATACAAGAAATAGAGGCGGATGTCAGCCTTTGGATGTAAGAATTCTTGTGTATTTATTATTTGCAGTCTGTACTTTCCTTTCCTTGCATGCACGTACTTATTTCTATTTCTTTGTATTATGTCTTCTTCATGTATTTGACTTAGTGTATAATGGTTCATAATTCATATTCCTATGCTCTGGTCATTGTTTTAGACATCCGCCAAATGTTTCTTCCAAAGTTGGTGTAGAATTCATCCTTGTGGTGCTCTACATTGATGGACTGTCATCATTCTTCATTTTTCACCAGACCTAAAAATATCAACCGTGACCGAAGTGCTATCTTTCTCTTGCATACATTCTCTATGCAGACTTCTCCATGTTTCTTGGTACTTGTGACTCCATAGCCCAATACATCATACCTTGTTTGCACCTCCAACATCCGAAACTCATTCTATGACAATATGTCTGGCCTTTTTATACATTTGTTAGATATCCCTCCCTATAAATAGGGAATCCATCTCCCTTTCCTAAAGAGGTTCTGTTGTTACCTTGGGGTCCACCTTCCCACAACCTTGGGTATGATTCTAAGTGCTAACAAAAGTTGTAACCATCAAAAGGGGTGATGTTGTTGTATGGTTGTTGTAGTTGAAGTCATATTTTCTTGGAAGAATGATGCACCATTTGATCCAAGCATCATTCCAGTATATACCAGCTACAAAACCAATTAAACATGATGACTACTCATCATTTGAAAGAGACAATCCTCTCTATTAAAGCTACAAACTAAAGGGGGTGTCACTACAGTTGAAAGAAGATGAGTTTGAATATTGATTACAAGTTGGGGGTATCATATGTTGGACATAAAACATGTTGGGAACACTTAAAATTCCCTTGTTTAGTAGCCTATTCATCTTTGACAATTGTAGGAGTTCCCAGGAAGTCATATCGAAGGTCACCTTATAGTGCAATCTTTTCAAGCTTGGATATTGTAACAAGTCAAAAAAAAAATTAATATCAGACATCTTTTGCATTCTCTATTGGAAATAATTTCTTTCAGTGTATGGGATAGAATGTTTGTCAAATCTCAATCACATTAAATCGGATTTGAAAACTCAGTGAATTAAATCAGTTGGAAAAGAAGTATTTTTTATAAGTCTTGCCAAGAGCCATATCTTATTTAGATCCAGAGTATGAGCAATATGAGGAGGATTATTCTTTCTATGTTGTAGAGGAAAATTATTTTGAGCTATATAATGGTAGTTATGTGGATGGGGAACCCTCTAATAGTATTTCTACCTAGTTCATATTCAGAGATGATGATGGTTACTCTTTTGAGCACTTCTCCAATGAAGATGTAGATAGAAGGACCACACCGCCAAGGACAGATCCTTTGAAGAAAATAGAATGGTGGAGGGAAACATGTAATACCTTGCCCCAATAGTATCAAGCATATAGTGCTATGATGAAGTCATACTCAGAAGTTCCTTTCGAATTTTTTGTGAATCCTTTGTTTGGATATAATCCCAAGAATGAAGATGTGGAGTTAGTGAAGAAAGGCCTTTGTTGTTCTTGCAAGAAACCTCGGAGAGAAAATCATATATGTTTGGAGGAGAGAAATGAGGAGACCAACACCAATGTTGGGAAGGATAAAATCACAATCCTTATTGATGATGGTTATCAACATAATGAAGCCATCACTTGTTCTACTGAGAATGACCCAGAGGCATCTCCCACTGAGAACATGGATCAAATATCATCTACTAATGGATGCTATAATGGAGAGGTACCTACTGATGGGTTCCAAGGAGAGACATCTACTGTTGGATGTGCATTCCTCTATGTTGGTGACATAGAGATTCCGCTTGATGAGACTATTGCAAGTACAAGTTCCCACAAATCTGAAGAAGATGAATATTTTGCAGCAGAGGAAGAGGTTCTAGGATCAATCTCACCATCGCCACATGAGATTCATGATGTTGATCCTATGTTGGAGGAAGAGAAGGCTCTTTTCATAAGCTTTCCCATTTTAAAGGGTCACTCGAGATGGATGACAAGAAGATTCAAGAGGCCCTAGCCATTCTCAAAGCCACTAGTGCACTTGTGTCCCAATTGTCTTGGAGAGATGATTCCATGGGGGCACAAACTTCCAATGGAGTCATAGAGAAGATCCAGAAGGCACATCAACAACTAAAGGCAATCTCATGTGTTTTCATTTTGATAGAAGTCATTTAATTGAGCTTGCCGAAATATTACATGAAGCTTCCATAAGAGATAATTAGGAAATTTGCAAGCTCAAACATGAATTGAATTCTGCCCAAGATTGTCTGAAGGATGCTCAAGAAGCACTTCAAGAATCTAAGATCCAAAATGAGCAACTACTTGCGGAGTTGCAAAGTTCATGGTCTCCTTCCTATGTTTCTAATTTATGTATGGATGATAGTAGAGAGATTCCTCATGGTTTGGTGAACCATGAGATTCAAACTGATTTGCAGATGTTTGAAGGGTTGAAACATTAGCAAGTTGAATGGCAAACACTTTCCATGGATGAAGAGGAACACAAGTTGTCTCATAGTGAAAGTTTTGCACTCCTAGAAGAGGCACTTGATCCTACACCCATGGAACCAACCTTGAGGAGAAGTTTCACATTTCCTGACTTAGAGGATTAGTTGGTCCATGGACCATCACACTTCATCCCACACTGCTCCTTCTTTCAGTTTTCATCCCAGTGAAGTTTGGGTGGAGGGTTTTTTCTTGTTGGTGCCACATGAGTATGAGAGTCTTACCCTTCATGATTATCCTATGTTATGCAAACCAATTCCTTTTGAACAACATTTACATCCATTATTTTTTTTTATGTCTCTTCTATTCATGGATGCACTTCTTTGATCCACTTGGAGGCTCCTTCTTTGATTGATGGAGGTTCTTCATCCATTGCTCAGATGAGAGAACACATGATGAGACATCTTGATACATTCCATTATTTCTTGCAGCATTATGGGACATGGCATCCTCACCTATATCTATCACGTCCCCATGCCTCCGACCGGCAAAGAGGACGCGACTACTAGCTCTATCAGACCGGCCTAAGAGCCCATGACCATGTACAGGCATAAAAATTTCATAAAACAAAATGCTGAAAAAGAGAATGCATGACAGTATAATCATGCACAAATTCAATTGTTCATCATACACAGCCTAATTAATTCATCTTGCACAGCGGAAAACAACATGCATTCACACATTCATTATTTCAACATGTTCATTCCATTTAATTAACAGTAAATATGGAATTGCAGAGGTAAAATACACAAGATCACTTATCTTATGAACGCTTTGCTCTGCAACCAGCTACGTCGCTGCAACGTTCCACCCAACCATAGGCCAGCGTGCTCCTTAATCTCTCAGCAATGTTGCCACCCCCGAGCTGGGCATGATTCTCCAAGGAATAAGGGGACTAGCAGGCTTACACATAGCCAAGGATGTCCAAATCACACAGCCAAGCCCACTCAGTTGGGTTTATCAGGCCATTAAGGAGCTGGAGAAGGAAAATTGCTAAGCTGGTGAGCTCATTACAGAGCCAAGAACACCTACACCAAAACTAGCCTGAACTCTAAGACACCCATCCACACCCAACACAAGGAATCAGTCCCTTCTCTGCTACACAGTCCCTCAGGCCCTGCATTCCCTTCTAGTGCTATTCAGGGGTGATGGAGAAGAAGGCTAGCCCTCTAGTTTTGTCTGTGGTTTATAGCACCAGGTTTGTCAAGCAACCAAGCCAAAATCCTTACTCCTCACACAGTCCAAAGACCAACCATTGCACTCAGGCAGTCAATTTAACTAACACAGCTTGAACAGTAAAAACGAATTACACAGCCCCATACGTAACAGCAAAAATGGCTCACAACATGGGGGAAAACACACAATCCTGTAGCTTATCAGTGAGCACAACTCACAGCAGGGAAAAACATCCCAAATAGCCAGTGCGTGAGACCAATAGTCGCTGAGACTATCAAAAAACGTGAATGGCTCTTCCCAGCCATGGTAAAAACACATGAAATCACAAAAACGTGAAGGGAAAAATGCACCAGCAGCTCCAAACACGTGAGGAAGACAACCCAGGCCCTGGCATTACAAAAACGACCTCCCATCCATGGGAAAAAATGAAGCTAACAGTCAAAACGTGAAATCCAAATACACAGGAAAGACTTTAGCTGCTCCCCAAAAGCTCCAACGTGAAGAAGAATGGTCTGGAAAATGGAAAACGTGGATGTATGGCAGAATGGCCTGCGTTTTTGGGCATTTTCCTTGCCAAGGAAGTCAAAACACGTTTTTCAAAAATGTGTCTCTGCCCAATTCGAATTTTGGTTGCCCATACTCTTCCCCTTCCATGCAATAACTAACTCAACCACATTCTGGTAGAAATAAATGATTGGAGAAAAAAGACAAGAAAGGTAGTTGACAGCTTGGTGGGTTTTCTCATAGACATTTGGCTTTTCCCCATTGGCCCACAGGTTAAATATTTCACCCCCCCCCCTTATCCTTAGGAAATCATGCCCCATTCGATTTAGTTGACGCGACCGTAGCTGGTTGTGTTTATTTTTATTATAGATGCATATGTACATGATGCTGAAACTTAATACGTGCCGCATGCCCCGATATACCATCGGTGATAATTTAAATCCCAAAACATAGCATAGTCGATCAATGGCGGGGCCTTGGCCTTTAGCTCCACACCATGATCATTTACAATATATACATCATATACACCTAATGCAACGGGGTCAAGACCGGGATGTGACAATATCATTGGATCATATTTGATTGGTATCTTCATGATTGTGAGCTTTTGACACATGGCAATTTTCTTGCTTGGAGGTGCAAGCTTCTTGAGTACTCTTTGATGGATGACCACTTCAACCACATTGGGAGTGGCATATCTTGATATCATTTCAGTATGTTTCATTATGATGTATCTATATTAGTGATTATGATGTATGGGCGAATGCATAGTAGAACTTGGGATCCTGGCACCCCTCCCCATGATGTATTATTTTGTACCACTCTATGTATTGATGGAATGCGTCAATTATGGGATCCTAGAATTCCACACTTGGTTGAATATTGTACCCCTCCTACTTTGATGTATTGTTTTGGGAGATCTTGTGCATGGTAGAGATGCGCAAGTATTGGGACTTGGGCATCCCACATTCTAATTTGCATGTATTTACATGACTATGTATTGATGGGGTGCACAAGTATTAGGACCCTGACATCCCATAATTGCAGGACTTGTTCTTGATGACATTTCACACTAGGAGAGTGAGCAAGCAGTGGGACCCAAGCATTGTTGCTTATGGGAATCTCATTGGGAACACATTTTGGTTGGTTGGCTTGAGGAAGCACAACTCTTCTCTTCTCCATGGGTTCATCTTTGCAGCAATTCATTATAGTTTCCTACATGCTTTTGGATAGACTTATGCTTTTCTTACAGGGTGCCATAATGAATTCCTTGTGACTCTTGTGCATTGCATAGGAGAATATATATTGCACCTTGTATTTGTGAGGATCATTTGGGATCCCAGTATCATTTGTACTCAGTCTTCACATTAAGTACATGGATGATGGTGGAAGATTGATGACATGACGGTATTTCCCTATGGTTTCTTCATTGCTTGAGGACAAGCATATTTGGGAGGGGAGGACTCTCATGTCCCCAATTTTGGCATAAGGAAAATAGACCAAGGTTACCTAGGAAGAATTTAGAAAAAATATTAATGGTGACAAATAAGGAGAAAATAATTTAATTGGGGAAATTAGCCAGTAACATTATTAAAGCTCAAAAATTAAAATTATTGGCTAAGGGGAAGCAATAATTACCCACTACATGGTTTCTGGTGTTCTATAGTATTTTTCTATGGTATGGGAAAAAAGGATATAATAGAACATGGTTTTCATTGGCCCATGGTATTTATGCCTGGTATTGGAGACTTTTCAAGGATAAAAGGAGGCAGATGCACATGGAAAAGGTATGTTGGAATATTCGGAGATCTGTTATTGAGACTATCTACGGGTTAGCCTAGAGTTTTCGTTTGGGGTCGGAAAACTCCATCCATCAATTCTTGTCTAGTTTCGGTGGTGTGATGGATCCATCTTAGCCAAAAGGAGGTAGACGCAAATGGAAAAGGTAAGTTGGAATATTCGGAGATCTGTTATTGAGACTGTCTACTGGTTAGCCCAGAGTTTTCGTTTGGGGTTGGAAAACTCCATCCATCAATTCTGGTTTAGTTTCGGTGGTGTGATGGATCCATCTTAGCTGGACAAAGGGGATCCATTCAGGGTCTTCATTGGAGCTTCATAATTCGAGTTGGCATCACTTTCAGGTTCTTGTCACACGCATAGTTATTGTACTTTTTACTCTTGTTAGACATAATAAAGATGCCAATATTATCTCTCGAGTGTGATGTGTTATAAAATGTCTCTGAAGTGTTTGACAAAATGTCTGCTACTTTATAATCGGGTTGTCAATTTACCATAAATTTATAATTGGGTTGTGAACTTATCTTAAATATCATGGGACGGGTCGGCTAAAAAAAATGCCAAAACCTAGACATGAAAGCTATTTATTTCATTTCAAAAGAATCATTGGTAACGACAAATAACCCTTAGTGAATTGAACAGGGTATTGAGAAATGGCCCAGCGAGATGAGTATGAGCATATTGAAATGGATTCAGAAACTGAGCATGATGTTGAAAATTATGAAGATTCAGAAACAGAAGTTGAAGGAGCTGTCGAGGAAGATTATAAAGAATCTGAAACGTCTGCTGCAGAAACCAGAAGAGGAAAAGATATTCAAGGAATACCTTGGCATACTATGAACATCACAAGGCAGAAATACAGAGAAAATAGGATTAAAAGGTATGATAGTCATAGGGATGTGCCTCAATCTGAAATGGGCATGATTCAGCTATATAAGACTTGTAAAAAAATCCAGAAAGGAGGCAATTTCTACGTATTTCAAAATAATACAAGATCAGTGAAACCTACATATGCACACATTCAGCTAAGGAATTTGGTGTGGGCAACATCAAAGCACGATGTGTATCTTTCATCAGATTATTCTATTATCTACTGGTCTGCATTAAGTCGTAAAGGAACTGAAGTTCTTGATCTTGTCGGCCACATTGTTGCATCGGAGTTCCATCAAGAGGCTGCCATTGATGGTTTCAGAGTAGTGGATATTACCAGCATGGCTGCCAAGGATGATTTACTTGTTGTTGGCGGGTATGAGGGGGAGCTTATTTGTAAGTATTTGGGTATAGAAGATGTCAGTTATTGTTCTAAGATAACTGAAAATGGTTCCAGTACGAATTCAATAGAGATCTATCAGTGTCCTGGTGGTGCAACTCGGTTACTGACATCAAGTAATGATTGTGGTGTGCGAGTATTTGACCTAAGTGATAGATTTGCACGGATGCATCACTTCTATTTTCCCTGGCCTGTTAATCATGCTTCTGTGAGTCCTGATAATAAGTTGTTTCTTGTCGTTGGCGACAATGTTGAGGGCTTTCTTTCAGACTGCCAAACAGGAAAGAATGTTGCAACTCTTCAAGGCCATATGGATTACTCCTTTGCTTCTGCTTGGCATCCAAATGGTAGAGTATTTGCTACTGGGAACCAAGACACAACATGCAGGCTCTGGGATATTAGAAACACTTCAACGTCTCTTGAAGTTCTCAAGGGCAACATGGGCGCCATAAGATCTATTAGGTTCTCATCTGATGGACAGTTTATGGCCATGGCAGAGCAAGCTGATTTTGTCCATATATATGATGCAAAGAACATGTCTAATAAGAGCCAGGAAATTGATTTCTTTGGGGAGATAACTGGGATTTCATTCAGTCCAGACACTGAATCACTTTTTATCGGTGTCCAAGATGAAACGTATGGCAGCCTGCTTGAGTATAACAGAAGGCACGATTTCTTTTATCTTGATTCTATTTAGAATCCATATCAATAGTGGCACTAATTGCTCCGACATCGCGTAGGATAAAGGACAATTGTTCATGAAAGCTGTTATTTTTGTAATTTCTTAATTTCTGATTTGGAGATTACACTTTATAAAGTTTATCAAATTGTAATTCTCTAAAGAAATTGGCATTTAGTTCTAAGATTGTTGGTGGATTCACTCTTATCCGCTAAAGAAGTTGGCATTTAGTTCTAAGATTGTTGGTGGAGTCACTCTTATCCGNTTGTAATTCTCTAAAGAAATTGGCATTTAGTTCTAAGATTGTTGGTGGATTCACTCTTATCCGCTAAAGAAGTTGGCATTTAGTTCTAAGATTGTTGGTGGATTCACTCTTATCCGCTAAATTGAGAAGAAAATAGTTCAAAGTAAGTCGTATAGACTTCATTTTATATTTTTTGAATGTTTATTGCCAAATTTTAGTTTACATTTATTTTTATATTTTTTATAGAAAAGTAGTTTACATTTATTTTTATATTTTTTATAGAAAAGTAAACAATATGAAGTAGGTTATTAAAAAAATGAATGTCTATTGCAAAATTTTGTATCATAATGGCATAAAAAACTAAAGATTAGCGAAGAGCATGTATTTCCCCTTTTTATTGACTTTCATATAAGCAAAATCCCAAAAACTACTAAAATTCATATTTTTATTGAGTGGTGCAATTATTAGC
>LPNX010759350.1:16213-43371 GCA_001517045.1 Pseudotsuga menziesii | reverse complement strand
AACACTGAAAGTAGTCTGGATCACCCTGATGAAATCACCCCCAATAGCGAATGGAGGTAAGTGAACTTCTTTTATGAAAATATCTTGGTGAAGATGTCTGCAATCTGCTCATCTGTTAGGCACTATTGCATAATGATGGTCCTATCATGCACTAGCTCCCTGATGTGGTGCATGTGAATCTCTACATGCTTGGTTCTCTGCCTGGTAACTGGATCCATGGATATCTTAATAGCACTCTGGTTGTCACAAAAGAGGACAGTGGACAAAGTACTACCAAGATCGAACTATGAAAGAATGCCTTGCAACCAAACTATTAGAATAATTAACCCATAGTTAGCTACCTTAGACATTAATTAATCCAATTTTTGTCTTATTTGCCTAGTTTCCATATTCCACCTTATGCAAGTTGTCCTGCACATGCCCCAAGTGGTCAAACTTGCTAAAATTGAGTCATGGAGTGCTTGGGAAACCACTTGGAATCAAATCTACTTTATTCCTAGCCTTCCTAATGCATGTCTGCTTTTTCTGCTTTATTGCCTGCTTTTGCTGAGTTTTAAGGCAATTGGGAATGTTTGACTAGGTGAAGTTAACTTGTTTTTTGTCCTCATCATCCTCCACTCTTTTCTACTAAGAAAAGCATGTATGAGTTGTCCTTCCATCATCTATTAGCTTGCTTAATTGATTTTGCCAATTCATGAGCTCCTAGACAGATTTGGAAACTGCTCTATGCACCTATGGGGGATTTGCTTAGATTTAGTAAGCTTTCTTTTGACCAAATTCGAATGGCATCCTTATGCCTTCAAATATCTCATGTAATTATTTATTGTGGCAGCCTATGACTTCACAGGGTTTCCTATTGTACACTTATTCAATACAGATTAGTGTTCTGCTCCATATTCAGTCTCCTTTGTGTGTAATTGGAAATTTTTGTGAGTGTAATTGTTCTAACACCCGGGTTCAATTTTTACATGGTATCAGAGGATTTGCATATCGATTTCTCTCCTTCCAATTTTTTACTGCAGGTTCAACATCATTGACTGGGAGCATTCTGCTAACTGAAGGGACAATTTTTGAGCTATGGATCAAGAGTCAGAAGATCATCTTGACTCCATTTAACTTCTTTGAATGGAAAGCAGAGATGGAGATACCATTGAGAGAAAAAGGACTCTATAGAATAACTATGGAAATAGAAGCAGAGCCCAATGCAGCTGCAGAGAAAATTAAATAGCACAACAAGAGGGATGAGGCCTATGGTCTCTTGTGTCTGAGCATATCCAGAGACCTCCTTTTCCATCTTGATGGACTAACATCACCAAATGAAGTATGGGAGAATATTTTTGAACTTTTTGGTAAGAAAAATGAGATGAGGGGATATCAAATTGAAAATGAATTGATCTCCCTGATTCCTAATAGCTTTGAATCCCTGCAACTCTACTTTTCCAAGTTCAAAGCCCTTGTTTTGCAGCTAAAAAAGTGTAGGATCGAAAAGAAGGAGGAGAAACTGGTTTTGGCCATACTCTCAAAGCTTGGCCCTGACTATTCAGTGGTTTTATCGACCTTCCATGCCACAAAGTTGACAGCACGAGCTTGAAAAATGCCTAGCCTTGCAGATTTCATGGAATCTCTCACATAAGAACAAGATAAATTGGTGATGATGGGCACCATTAAATCTTCCAAACACCTAGATCTAGTTGCTGGATATTTGAGGGTGGATTCAAAATGCAAGAAGAAAGCTAAGAAACCACCTAAGCAAAAGAGAGACAATAACACGTCTCCAGAGGAGCCCCAAAGCTATATGAAGAACTCCCAGAAAAAGAAGAACAAAGGATAAATGAGCAAGTGCACATACTGCATTAAGGGAAATCATCTTGAAAGCTCCTGCATGAAGAAGAAAATAGACATGCTGACCCAAATCCTACAGAAGAATGCAATCTCCCTTCCTGACAGCTCAAAGAAGAGGGAAGGAGGATCAAATTCAAAAGACAGAGAGAGATTTCATGCATTGGTTGCTGGCACATCAAGCTCACCTAGTTTCATCATTGATTCTGGAGCTTCAAGACATATGGTTTCGACCAAGGAGGCATTCACCTCACTTGACATGTCAAAAGGTCGACCAATTGTACTGGGAGATGATTCTCTCACTGAAAGTTTGGGCAAAGGGAGGATTGATCTTGACCATGGTAAGTTCAGCAATGTATTGTATGTTCTAGGTCTTGCCTCTAACCTCTTATCAGTGTATCAGATGACCCACATAGGGTCTCCAAAGAAGGTCATATTCTCCCTTGATGAAGTTGAGATCACAGAGATCTCAAGTGGTAAAGTAATTGCAAAAGGAGTTGCAAATCACACTTCGAAGATATACATGTTCTCACACTTCCTACCCTACTCAAACCCCTCTTCTCTTCTAATTCATGCTAATGAGGCAAGCAAGCTTTGTCATGAAAGATTTGGCCACCTTAATTACAAGTATCTTTCTGATCTTAGTGAAAAACAAATGGTCATAGGGTTACCAAAGATTAAGTTTTCCAAAGGAGTCTATGAAGGTTGCATCTTAGGAAAACACCTAGAGCATAAATTTGAGAAAGCTAGTCATGAGAGAACCTCTGCACCTCTTGAGTTGATCCACAATGATGTTGCTGGCCCATTTCCTCATATGTCAATGAGTTAGGCCAAATATGCAGTGACATTCATAGATGAATTTTCCAGGTATTGCTGGGTTTACTTCCTGAAACACATGTCTAAATTTTTTGGCCTCTTCAAAGTCTTTAAGGCTTTGGTTGAAAACCAGTCTAGGAGGAAACTGAAAGTCCTCAGATATGACAATGGTGGTGAGTATGTCAATTATGAGTTCATTCAATATTGTACAGACATAGGTATTTAGATGCAGCATTCTATCCCTTACACACCACAACAAAATGTTGTTGCTGAGAGGAAGAACAGATCACTGAAAGAGATGGCAACCTGCATGATGGAGGCTAAGTCTTTGCCACCAAAGTTTTGGGCCGAAGCTATAAACTATGCAGCCTAAATTTAGAATAGGGTGCCTCATAAAAAACTTGATGGTATGAATCCTTTTGAATCATGGAGTGGGCACAAGCCAGATGTGACCCATTTCAGGATTTTTGGCTCAAGGGCTTGGGCTAGAATTCCAACATAAAAGAGGAAGACTTTGCAGCCCCAAAGCCAAGAGTGTCTATTTGTTGGGTACTCTAAAGATTCAAAAGGGTATAAGCTGATCAATTTGAGCACAAACAAAGCCTTCATTGAAAGGAGTGTTCAGGTCCAAGAAGAGCCTTTAGCAGTAGTGGAAGTTGGAGAATCCTCTTCACCACCAGAACCATTGAATGTAAGTGAAGAGATAGTTGAGTTTTCTGATTCTGATATTTCTGATAATGATGATTTAATTGTAGATACTAATAGTCTTACATGACCAAAATAGGAAGAAAAGACCATTCATGCAGCTGGAGAACTAGATGGAAAACCTAATGATCCTAGGAGGACTAGATCTCAATTTGAGAGTACTCTGTGTGTGAAAGACCCTTTGTTTGCATAGAAATGCTATCTGATGGTTGAATCATACCCACAGACATATGAATATGTAGCACATGATCCAAGATGGAAAACAGCCATGAAACAAGAGTTCATCTCCACGGGGGATTCACTTGTTGACCAATATCCTATCACATTAGTTCATATTGTGGGTTTTAAAATTATTAAAAATTGAACCAATATATTGCAAGTATTGGGGGGATGAGGGGTTTAAGGTGGGGGTGGGTAGGGTGGTTTATAAGGATTGAGGTATAAAAAGGGGTGGGGAGGAGGTTTTAAGTATTGCGAGGGGGTTTCAACAAAAATATTTTGGGTCAATATCTCTGGAAATTAAGGGTATTCTTTAATATCCCACGATCGCACGTGCTATGTGAGATGTTCACTAAGTGAAGTCCCCACGTTCATCTCACTCTAGAAGAACAACACTTGGGAGTTGGTCGATCTCCCCCCAAGGAGGAAGCTAGTTCAGTGTAAATGGGTTTACAAAAAAAAATTTGCTGCTGATGGTTCACCTTTGAAATATAATGCAATATTGGTAGCCAAGGGATAATCACAGGTACATGGCATATACTACAATGAGACCTTTGCAGCAGTGGAAAAGATGGACTCCATCAAGCTAGCTTTAGCCATTGCAGCTTCAAAGTAGTGGGAGGTACATCACATGGACATGAAGTGTGCTTTCCTGAATGGAGATCTTACTGAAGATATTTACATGTAGCGGACTCAAGGATTTGCTACTAATCCATCTCTTGTGTGCAGGCTAAAGAAATCATTGTATGGGCTTAAGCAAGCCCCATGGCTTGGTATGCCAAGATTGATAGCTTTCTGCTATCATTGAATTTTGTTCGATGCAAGTCAGATCTTAATGTCTATTTGAAGATAATTCATTGTTCATTAATGATTATTTTCTTTTATGTTGATGACCTTCTCATTACAGGAAGCTCAAAGGATGAAATTGCCTCCTTAAAGGATGCAATGAACCATGCATTCTCTATGACTAATTTGGGGTTATTGAGCCAATTCTTGGGGCTTGAGATTTCTCAAACCAAACATAGAATCAAAGCACATCAATCTAAGTATGCCTTGGATTTTCTGAACAAGTTCAACATGAAGGATTGCAAGCCAAGCAAGACTCCCTTCCTTTCAAGAGGTAAGCTTGAAGAAGCTGATTCTTCAACTATGGTAAACAATACACTGTATAGGCAATTGATTGGGTGTTTGCTGTACCTTAAACATACTCGACTTGATATTTCTTATGTAGTAAGTGTGGCTTCAAGATACATGGATCAGCCTCATCAGATCCATTGGAGAGCAGCCAAAAGAATTCTTAACTTTGTTCAGGGAACAAGGACTCATGGGATCTTCTACAAAGCTAAATATGATCTTGATTTGATTGGGTTTATTGACAGTAATTGGGTAGGTGACAACACAGATTGAAATTCAACATTAGGATATGTGTTCATGCTTGCTGAAGGACCAATCAGTTGGTCAAGCAAGAAACAGAGTGCCATTGCACTCTCATCTACAGAAGCAGAGTACAAAGGAGTTGTAAATGTAGCAACTCAATGTTTATGGTTGCAGGGGTTACTTGGTGAGTGTGGCTTCGAATAAGAATACTCAAATACTACCTATTGTGATAATCAGAGTACCATTCGAATCTGCAATGATCCAGTTCAAAGAAAAAGAACCAAACACATTGAGATCCATATGCACTACATCAGACAGCTTGTGCATGATGGCACCATTCACCTACTCTTCTGTTCATCTTCAAAACAAGTACCAGATATATTCACCAAATTTTTTTGAGAGAAGACATTCAGCAATCTCAAATCACTGCTAGGGATTGTTGATCATGCTTTGAAGCATGAGTGATGACAATATTTTCAAATTTTGTTTTACTGTCCATGTTTAAGGGAGGATTTTTACCACTGGGTTTTTGCCTCTTTCCTTGGTTAAATGGACATGCAGTATGTAAAGGCTGACTAAGCCTTATTGCTAGTGTAACACCCTAGTTTTTACCCCATTGCATTAAGATGTATATGATGATGTATATATTGTAAATGATCATGGTGTGGAGCTAAAGGCCAAGGCCCCACCATTGATCGGTAATGCTATGTTTTGGATTTAAATTGTCACCGATGGTATTTCAGGGCATGCGGCATATATTACGATGATCATCATGTAAATATGCATCTATAATTAATTAAATTAACCCGACCAGCTACGATCGTGGCAACTAAAATGAGAAAGGGGCATGATTTTCACAAGGATAAGGATGTGGGGGAATTTGTCAAACCTTGGCCAATGAGAGAAAAACCCATGTGTCTTCTTTCCTTGTCTTACTCCAACCACCTCCATTAAGAATATCTGCTGGCAGTTGAGGCAGTTATTATCTAGGAATGGGTGTGGCAGGACTGTTAGTCCTCACCCACACGCACACTCCATCCATGGTTGACTCCAGAATGGTAAAAATAGTCACGTAGACCTTCTTCTTGGCTCCACGAGTTTGCAAAAACACCCACACACTGCAATTTCACGTCCTCCCTGTAGGTTTCTCATCTTCATGCAGGGAATTGTTGTTCATTAGTCTCTCATGCACAGGAAATTCCTGGCTTTACCCACGTGGTTTTCTTCTATGGATTTGTGCATAGTGAGGCCATATCTTTTCCTCACGGGCTGAAGGTGGGGTTCTGCATTGTTGTTCCTCACGCACAGGTTAGGAAATGGTAACATCTTTCCCATTGTGGTCTGTGTAATTTTCTTCCGGTGACCTCGCTGCCCAGAACGGGCTGGGTTCCCCACGTCATTGGTAATATGTATGCTGATACGTTTTGGAGCTGTTGATTTCCCCTGTTAGAATTGTGTTGCTGTTGTGGTTGGGACTGTGTAATTCGTTGGGGAGTCTTTGCCCTGTTTAAGCTGTGATAGCTAATTGATTGCATACATGCAATGGTTGGTCTTCGGAATGTGTAAGGAGCAGGGATGATGGCTTGGTTTGCTTGATAAACCTGGTGCTGGAAACCACACAGATAGAGCTATAGGGCTGGCCTTCTTCTCCATCACCCCTGAATAGCACTGGAAGGGAAGGCAGGGCCTGAGGGACTGTGTAGCATAGAAGGGATTGATTCCTTGTGTTGGGTGTGTTTGGGTGTCTTAGAGGTCAGGTTAGTTCTGGTGTAGGTGTTCTTGGCTCTGCAGTGAGCTCACCAGCTTAGCAATTTGCCTTCTCCAGCTCTTGGGTGGCCTGATAAATGCAACTGTGTTGGCTTGGCTGTGTTTTGTACATCCTTGGCTATGTGTAAGCCTGCTCGTTCCGTTATTCCTTGGAGAATCATGCCCAGCTCAGGGGTGGCAGCATTGCTGAGAGATTAAGGAGCACACTGGCCTATGGTTGGGTGGAACATTGCAGCAACGTAACTGGTTGCAGAACGAATTCATTTTAAGATAAGTCATCCTATCCATTTTTACTTCTGCAACTGTAAATTCTGTTAATGAAAATGATGGACATGTTAAATGAATGCTTGCTTAAATGTATGATGTTTCCACTGTGTTTGATAGATGATTGCATCTGTGCATGATAAATGTTCATGTGTGTATGTTTAAGCAATTCTGTTTATGAAATTTTATTCATGTACATGTTTATGGGGCTCTTAGCCCAGGCATTGAAGCTTGGAGTCGCGCCCTCTTTGCCGGTCGGAGGCATGTGGACATGACAGCTAGGCCCTATAATTTTCTGATATTTTACTCATAATTCAAGATTAAGGGGGGTGTTAGAACAATCAACCCATAGTTAGCTACCTTAGACATTAATTAATCCAATTTTTGTCTTATTTGCCTAGTTTCCATATTCCACCTAATGTAAGTTTTCCTCCACATGTCCAAAGTGGTCAAAATTGCTAAAATTGAGTCATGGAGCGCTTGGGAAACCTCTTGGAATCAAATCTACTTTATTCTTGGCCTTCGTAGTGCATGTCTACTTTTTCTGCTTTATTGCTTGCTTTTGCTAAGTTTTAAGGCAATTGGGAAAGTTTGACTAGGTGAAGTTAACTTGTTTTTTGTTCTCATCATCATCCACTCTTTTCTCCTAAGAAAAGCATGTATGAGTTGTCCTTCCATCATCTATTAGCTTGCCTAATTGATTTTTCCAATTTGTGAGCTCTTAGACAGATTTGGAAACTGCTTTATGCACCTACGAGGGATTTGCTTAGATTTAGTAAGCCTGCTTTTGACCAAATTTGAATGGCATCCTTATGCATTCAAATATCTCACATAATTATTTATTGTGGCAGCCTATGACTTCACAGGGTTGGCTATTGTACACTTATTCAATATAGATTAGTGTTATGCTCCATATTCAGTCTCCTTTGTGTGTAATTTGCATGTGTAATTGGCAATTTTTGTGAGTGTAATTGTTCTAACACTTGTGTTCAATTTCCGCACAAACTGCTTGGATGCAAGAATTCACCGCTCCTCGATACTCGACCTCTACTGAATATAGTGCTATGGAAGCCTACTTTTTGCTTGACCAGCAAATAGGGGCACCACCAAACATGAATACATATCCGAAAGTTGACTTTCGATCAATAGAATCACCCGCCCAATCGGAATCTATGTATCCAACCAGCTCTAGCTTGGATTCTGCAGCATAGTGAATGCTGTAGGTCCTGGTTCCCTGAATGTACTGGGGGATCCTCTTGGCTGCCTTCCAATGAATATCATGAGTCTGCTGCATGTATCTTGACACAACATTCATGGCATAACAAATATCAGGCCTATAATGTGTCAAGTACAACAAGCTACCAATCAGCTGTCGATAGACAGTGCAGTCCATGGGAGGTGTGTGTTTTCCTTCTTCAAGGATGATCCCTGAAAGGAAAGGGATTGGTGCAGGCCTACATTCAGCCATGTTAAACTTTACTAATAGGTCTGAAATGTATTTGGACTGAGTCACCATAATCCCATCAGAATTTTGCTCGATTTCGAGCCCCAAAAATTGTTTTAGAAGCCCCAAATCACTCATTTCAAAGGCATTGTGGAGAGCAGTTTTGATGGCTGAAATGGAGGAAATTGTGCTACCTGTGATCAGTAAGTCATCAAAATATAAAACAATTATATTTATATGACCATCATTCTTGTGTAAATACACATTTGGATCTGATCTACATCTCTGAAAGTTTTGCGAGAGAAGGAAGGCATCCATCTTGGAATACCACTCTCTTGGGGCCTGATTTAACCCATATAGTGACTTCTTTAGCTTGAAAACCAAACACGGATCAGTGATTTAGCCCTCATGTTGCTTCATGTATATCTCCTCATGAAGATCTCCATGCAGAAAGGCTGACTTAACATCCATGTGATGCACCTCCCATTGCTTGGATGTTGAAATAGCCAAAACAAGGCGGATGGAGTCCATTTTTGCAACCGGTGCAAAGGTATCATGGTAGTCCATTCCTTGGACCTGAGAGAAACCTTTTTCTACCAGAATTGACTTATATTTTTAGTTGCTTCCATCAGCAGCAACCTTTTTCTGAAACACCCACTTGCCTTGAACCAATTTCCTTCCCGGAGGAAGAGAAACTAGCTCCCAAGTAGTGTTTTTCTGAAGAGAATTCATCTCTTCATCCATGGAAACTTGCCATCTCGGATCATTCTGAGCATGGTAGTAGGATTTTGGATCTGAAATAATCATCAAATAGCAACTTTCAGACATCAAATTATCATAACAAGAGAGCGCAATACCCGCTCTTTGGTAATCAGACCGGGTTCTCCTTAGATCATCCGGATTTCCAATGTTGTTTCCTACGGAGGAGAGTGTCTGTTGGGCCCATGTAGGAAGATGATTTTTCACTTCAGGTTCTGATTCAGAATCTAATGATTTCTGCACACTGATATCATAAATCATAGGATCCAAATCAAGGTCATAACCCCCAATTTCATCATCCAAATATTCAGTATAATAGGAAGGAAATTCAATAGTTTTCTCCTTCACTAGTTCCACCTCCTGAAGAGGCTCATCGAAATTGGCACTTCTATTGATGATAATATGTTTGGTATTGATATCTAGCATATTTAATACTTTAAATTCATCAGGATACCCAATAAACATAAATTCTAGGCTTTGCGGTTGCAAAGCCCTTCTTTTATCAAGCAGAATCCGGGCCCATGTAGTGGACCCAAACACCCGTAGGTTCAACATATCCAGCTTGTGTCCAAAGTATGCTTCAAAAGGAGTATTTCCTTTCACATATGAGTGTGGAACCCTATTATAAATGTATTCTATAGAATTAATTGCTTCAGCCTACAAATTTGCAGCAAGCTTTTTTGAGTCCAACATACAGGTGGTCATCTCCTTCAGAGACCGGTTCTTCCTTTCCGCTACTCCATTCTGCTGGGGAGTGTAGGGAATTGAATGCTGGACCTGAATACCACTTTGGAATCATATGTAAAGAAAATAATTACTGGAATACCCTCCATTATCATATCTCAAGATCTTTATCTTAAGCCCAGAGGCATTTTCGATCAAGGCCTTTTATTCAGAAAATTTTTCACATACTTCTGATTTATTTTTGAGGAAGAAAACCCATGTATACCTTGAAAAATCATCAATAAAAGTAAGGAAGCACCTTGATACATTCATGGATGTGATAGGCATCAGACTTTTTATATCATAATGTATCATCCCCAATATGCTTGTAACTCAGTTCGCCTTCCCCCGATCGAACTTGTCCTCAGGGTGTTTTCCAATCACACAACCCTTGCAAATTCTTGTGGTTTCCTTGATGACCGGGAGACCTTCAACCATGGATTCTTTCTGTAATTGCTGAAAATATTTGAAATTAATATGGCCAAAGATCTCATGCCATATCCTACTAACCTCATTTCCATGAGTTAGTAGAGTGGTGGGCTTTGCATCCACAACAAAATGAGAGAACTCATAGGATTTTGCATGATGGTTTGCAAGGCCTTTAGCAATGAGTTTCCCGTATGCAAATTCTATTATCTCAACATCATTTGGGTTGAAAGAGACTCTCTTAGGCATTCCTGTATGTGTCATCTAATAGAAACTAAGGATATTTGCTGCTAGAGAATGTACATACAAAACATTAGAGAAAAAACCATTTTCTAGATCTACAGTACCTTGTCCTTCAGAAATGATGGTGGAGTAATCTCCCATGTGGATGGGGATGGATTTTTCAGTCTCCAAGGATGAGAAGGAGTCTTTTTTAGCCATCATGTGGTTCAAAGCTCTAGATTCAATCAGAAATTCTTTGGACTTAGAAGTGCTTTCCATGAGGGCATGACCTTTCTCATGCTGTGGTTCCCGAACTTGGTGATCTCTGCTCCGAAAGCTCTCCAAAAGATTGATGTGATTCCTCTCAAGGAGAGAGGTTGCTTCATCAAGATTTTTATTTATACATACATGTTTAGGGTGAAAACCCTTACCGCAGTAAGAACACTTGACTTTTTATTTTCCATTGTGCCCTTTTCCTTTGTTCTTCCTTGAACCGAAAGATTCATCATGCTGTTGGTTTTCAACTCTAGGCTTGGGAGCATCAAATTTAGTTTTCTGATTTTTTTTCTGCTTTCCTTTACCCTTCAGATCTTTGGGCCCCGATACATGGAGGGATTGATCATGGGAAGATCAGATGATGCCCATCTAGACCATCTTGTCATGTTCATTAGTTAGGGACTCAATGAAGGAATTGAGTGTAGGAATCTTCCATCTAGGGGTTGTGAGCTTCCCCGAACGGAATGTAGAAACAAAAACTAAACAATCAGCCCTAAGTTTGGAGAGAATGGAAAGGATGAGCTGATCATCCTCCTTCTCCACCTTGCATTGCTTCAAGAGTAAAATAATATGCTTGAACTTTGTAAAGAAATCATTCAGAGTCTCGAAATTGGAAGGTTGGAGAGACATGAGTTCATTTTCAAGTTGGTAAACTCTCAAGTCATCATGCTTTCCGTATAGAGATTCCAATTTGTTCCATATTTCTTTCGATGTCTTCATATCCATAAGATGGAAGAGAAGGTCTTCGGAAATAGAGAGTCACAAGAAACCGAAGGCTTCATCCTTCTTGTTCAAGAATCTTGATTTTTATATGGCGGATCCAGACTCAACTTCAATGTCCATGGTGACTCTAAAAATTCATTTGGAGTGCAACTGACTCTCCATTTTATTTTTCCATGAGTGGAAATTGTACGGAGTCAAGAGATCTACTAAGGAGGCCATATGAATGTGTTGTTGCAAGTGCTTCACCTGTAGAAACCTAAAAATCAAAACAGAAAGGGAAAAATATGGTCGGACAGCCTACACATTCTAGGCTTTCATCACACCCAGCATAGTCAATCAAGCAAGCTTGATCAACAAGTTCTTTACTTGGATATTGAGTGGTAAGCCTTGGCTTCTGGTGTAGTGCTGGAATTTTGAGCTACTGCTCACTTTTCATGGAGAAATCTATCAAAAAGCTTGTTTTTTAGAGATAGATATTCATCCCACCGTATGCTCTGATACCATATTATTCTTTCACATTGATCTAGGAACAAATAATCAATCTCATCAAAGAATAATCAATAAATAACTCATGAAATGGTGTTAATCAATACCGGAATTGGTTTCCTCTCTGTATATTTAATAAACAATGAATGGTTACAATACCAATGTCAAGCAATATCTTGAATCCATGAGGAATTAGAATACTTAAGGAGGCAATTCGAAATCAATGAGTGAGTCTAGCTTAACTAACTATTAGCCATTCAATAACACTCAGTTGACCACTTGACAAAAACCCTAATTGACTCACCAAACCCTAACTAAAGTCAGAGTGCAATAAATTATTGAATCTCAACTAAAGGAGATCAAACACATGTCATAGCAAGCCAACCATAAAGTGCTAGTGCTCCATGACTTCAATGAACCCCGATGAGGTTAACTGAAGCTAAACTGATCATTAGAAGTTGGTGGAGGCATCCCTGTTGAATCCAGATCATTAAATAATAATAAATAATCATTAAAAAATATATTTAATGAGAGGACGCACCTTAACTGACTGGTTGAACTGATTGTAACCACCAGTTAGCAATTAGGTGCATTAATATCACTCAGATCACCCCCGGAGTGCTCCAGTTAGCCTCCTTGAGTGTAGGTAGGTGTGGGTGTGACTAGATGATGGCAATTAATGCTCCAATGATGTCAATTAATGTGAATTATACTTAGGATAGTGGTTTAACTAGGCCAATTTGACCAAAAAGAGTGTGTACGATGGTAAATGTCTCCAACACTTTGGTTACCAAAAAAGACTCTAAATGAATTCTTCCCAAGGCGAAGGGAAACCAATAAGAGTTTTCATGGAAATTTATTTATAATTGAATGGATCTCCAATGGTGATTAGTTGATTCTTGAACTTTGAGATCTTCATAAATTAATAGGCAACTGATTCTAATCTTGACATCTTGAGGTTTGATAGTTGATTCATTGGATGAATGTGCCCTACTAAGGTGATTTGGATCAAGGTAAAAATTTTCTAAATCTGTGGATAGGACAATAGGAATGTGGAATCCCTAGGCTTTGACCCCGATAGTATTAGGTAAAAAATTGAAACTTCTCTGATAAAAAATTGGCCTCCACGAAAATATGTACCCTAGGATGGTGAGTTTCTTTATGCTCCTTTCAGGATGATCTAAGGTCGGAAACACTCAAAAAAGTGGATCTTTAGTTTCTGGAAATGTCTTCTTTCAACACCACTTGATACCATGTTAGAATTTGACAATTACATAATGAAGATCACTAAAATAAAGACAAAGCACCCAAAAAAACAATGTGAATCTCATTTAATCATGGTGATCAAATATCATCTCCCAATCATATGCAAAACAATGTCACCCCTAATCTCACCCTTCTAGGAGAGATAAATCATTCAGAGATATAAGTACATACATATTGTAGTAGCACAAAACCCAAAGAAATATAATAAAAAATTCTCCAAAGATGGAGAACTCCATAAAATAATCTCCTAGCTGCAATAATGAGTTTTCTCTTACTAGGGCGAAATTTTCATTTTTGTTGCATGTCTAAATCAGAAGGCATCCCTCATATTTAGAGTGTTTTTTGGGTGAATTTTGACTGGGTTTGACCTAGCTTATTTACTGAGGCCGAATCATCAAGAAATAATAAAAATACTTTTATTATTATTTATTTATGGGCCAACTAGTCTTATTTCATAAAGAAAATACATTTTCTATTATCATTTCTTTGACCGACCTATGACATGATGTCTCACATAGTTACTACAACAACAATGAACACATATGTATACAAACATAAACCTGCAACAAAAAAAGTCCAAAATCCATCCTCCAAATCAACATCATAGGAAAAAACTTAATGAACAACACACTAAGTATTGTCGAGGACATCCTACAAAGATAATCACATATCCATGAAATATCAAGACAAGATTATCACATGCATTAAAGGAACAAATATAGAAATATACATAAGTTGACTCCTTGGTCATAGAATATGATGTTTTTGGTAGTGGAAAAAATCTATGCAAGGCCCTCATCAACCCATCAGTTTGAGAATGCCTCTAATTCACCTCAAATACTCATGCAACTAACACAATTAAAACTAGGCCAACTCTCTCATGCTAAGAGAATCGTGAAGAAAGAATAACATCATAGGAAAACCCCTCTATCTGAGAGTATCAATCAACCTTGTCTCTATACAACACTCCCATCACCCTTCAAATTTGGAATCAATCATTGAATCCATCATAGGTTCTGAATATTATTGATATTTTTATCTTCAGAAGATATTCTTATTGTATTCGATCAAGTAAAAACAATAAAATCAATAATGCTAACTTACACTTGTAATGTTGGACCGGAAGATTCCAGAAATAACAATATTATATTATCTCCTAGACAATTTGGCCCATTGAAGATAGACAAGTTAGCCCCACAGTGAAAAAGATAGCCATAAAACAACTATAAATAGAGGGTTCTCTTTGCTCATTTTCACACACAACACAAGAAGCAAGTTGACTCCAACACAAGAAAGAATGTCACTTTATCCAGAAGAAGATTGTTTCTAGGTTGAAGAAGAGAGTTTTGGGCTCACTATTGTTGGAATACTTCTCTCTTTGGCTCTAGGTTTTTTCCAAAGTTTGTATATCTTTCTATGATAGAGCTCCATCTCTTTACTATCTTAACATTGTACTTGCTTCAAGAATCTATACTGAAGAAATATTGTTGGGTTTTTCCCATGAAAGGGTTTTCCCAAGATAAATCTTTGCATTTATTGTTGAATGTGTTTCTTTTAGTGACTTTTATGCATAAAATTATTATGATGTGATATGTCAAATTGAATGGAAGTCTAACATAATTTATCTTAAGTCAAAATTCTACCATGGTATCAGAGTGGGACTAAAAGAAAGAATTATGAGATTTGTGATAGTTTGAAACTAGGGATTCCAAATTTAGGAATTTCTCTCCATAGATTACATTGCAATGTAGAACTTTACAACTCCCCCTAGAAGGGCCTACTTTAATGTCCAAGCATAATTTAGATCCGATATTTTTCATTTTTGACTTAATCTCTACATGATCAAGAAACTAGGGAATTGCGGTTTTTCTTGTTCTATAGACATATTTGATTGAAAAAATGGTTTGCTCAAATATCCTTGTGAGGAAACATATTTTGAGTGGGATCAATTTCTCCATCAAATAAATTTCAATTTTGACCCTCCTTCTAGGGTTTCCAAAAAAATATTTGGCAAGATGCCAAACAACAGCAAGCTTGATGAGAAGGTTGAAGGAGGTGATAACTTTAGACCATGGAAGTATAAGATGTTTCTCATTCTAGAAGAGATTAACTTAGAAAAGTATGTTGAAGGAGAGGTTGTAGAACCAAATGGAGATTTTATAAATAATAGATCAATGCTATGAGAAATGATGCTAAGAAGAAGCACAAGAAATAGATCTTGCTACTAAGAATTCTCACAAGCATACATAGGAAAAACAGAGAGAAGAAAAGAGACTGAATCACATGAATGAAGAGATGAATATTGGTGTGTATCCTTCCATTGAATAATTATGAATAATAGTGTACATAAATAGTACATCCTTCATAGGAAAATTGAATTGTATGGAAACAACTCATAAAGCTCAAAAAGGCCGACTTACCAAAATATAGCAAACCCCCATAGGTGGCTAAATCACTTACCAAATATATCAAGGACCTCACGAGTTGGAAAAATCATGAGTGAGTTTTCAAGGAGATGGAAATAACATGCTAATCCTAGAAACTGGAGAAAAACTAATGGAGGATGGGTTGGAAACAAAAGCTCCCAGTTTCCTAGTTGACTAGCTTTTATCTTATCCATAGAAAAGCAGGAAAAGCAGAAAAAGCAGAATAAAGGAGAATCTATTGTAAAGTCCTATATACTAATTCTGGATGGTCAAAAGGTGGTCCAGATAAACCCAGAATTGGAAATAAATCATTCCTAGGATATAGATGGAATGTATTGACTTTAAGGTGCAAGTGGATGCCAACTAATTAAGCTAGTGGGTGAATAATTAATCAAATAATGATTAATTATTTTATCCCAAGTTGTGAGTGGGTTTAATATATTCCAACACCCCCTATAATTTTGACTTTATGATGGTATGACAAAAAATATAGATGCATATGGATGCATATAGGGCCCTACAACAAGGCGATGGTCACCCTTTAACAATTATTATGTCCAGAAAAGTGGGGAAAGAGGAAAAACCACATGGGGAAATTCCTCCCTTGAGATAGGAAAAGGCACAAAATTTGAAATAATATGTCTTCAACATATCCTTATATTCACTTGAATCAGCTGAGTGAATTGCTTCTGGATGGAAGGCTTGTTGAAGAAATCACGAACTCCATGATCATGTGCTAGAGTGTAGAACCTGCAAGAAGGAAGAGGAGAGACTCCTTGTATCTCATCATCTGATGAAGTAGGAGAATTATATAAATGATTATTGCTGCTATCAAACTCTAATCTGCAAACATAATATGAAATGGAAAAGATATCTGTGCATACTCCTTCCCAAAGAGTACAAAAAATAAGGCAATTTATTTCACACCCAATTCCCTGAATAGCTACAAAATTGTGATGTGAATCACGTGTAAATATTCCAATCTGTTGTAGCACATGTATATATCTGATATGAGGCTGATAAAACACCGATATATCAGAAACATTAGCATATGTAACAGAAAATACAAAGGCTTCAATGGCTCCATGAGGATATAGGGCTAGACTAGGAAAATTATGAACAACTAGGGAAAACGGATAGGTGTAAAAATATGAACGATGGATGGGGTTAAGATCTGAACAATAAGTGTTTAGAAAATATCCAAACATGTTTAATATCAGTCCAAATATGAATATGGACATGGATAACCAGCCAATGAAAGATAGGAAAGACTTCAAACCATGTAAGATAAATATCACCGCATACGAGAGAAATGAGGAATCAACTAGTGATATTGGGATTTGTATAGTATTTGGATTATTCAGAGGTATGGTAGATGGTATGGGTTGTGGTATTATATGTGTCATGACATGCATATCATCCTGCAAACAATATTCTAAATCATATATACAAGGTTGTGAGGAAGAGCTACTCAAAGGTAAGTCAATATCTAGTGAAAAATCACAATTTTTGGGAGATGAATCTAGTAGACTGAGAGGAGGATCATCAAAGAAAGGTTCTGATATTTATGATTCTAATATATCATATAATAAATATATATCAGAGACATGACAAAAGGAGAGAACTCTGGCACTCAAAGCATAAGTTATATCACCTTGGAACTGTGCAGTATGACATTGTTCTGAGGAATCAACAGGATTCTCTAGTTCATCTGGAACTCTGATCTTGTGCTTCTCAAGAAGCTGAGACATGATGTCCATATTCTTCTTGAAACACTTCTTCTCTGAATGAAAACCCTTGCTGCAATAATAACACTTGGATGTGCTCCCTTTTTTCTTAACTTTCTTCATTAAATCTTCATCTTCAATTTCTGACTTTGGCTTCTTCACAATTTGCTTCTCTTTTGATTTTAATCTATTGCTTCATTGAACCAAGAGAGAATGATCCTTTCCCTTTGAATAATTAAGGACACCCATATGGATCAATTTATCTTGATCCTTTGTTAGTGAGTCAAGAAAAGAATTTAAAGAAGGCATTTTCCACTTGGGAACAACAATCCTAGTTGCATGAAAGGTAGACACAAAAACTGAGTAATCAGGACCCAATTTTGAAAGAATGGAAAGGATTAATTGATCATCTACTTTCTCAATCCCACATTTCTTTAGAATTATAAAAAGTGACTTGAACTTGGTGAAGAAACCCTCAAGATATTAAAAATTGCTTGGACTCAGTGAGAATAACTCAATCTCCAATTGATGCGCTCTTAGCTCATCTAGAACTCCAAAGAGAGACTCCAATTGAGTCCATACTTGGTTTGGAGTGGTCAAACCACCTAGGTGAAAGATTATATCAGGATAAATAGAGAGGAAAAGCAATCCATAGGCTTCATCCAACCTATTATGCCACTTAGCTTTCTCAATCACAGCATTGGGCTCATTCTCCAAAGCTAGTGTAACTCTGTATAATCCTCTACTGTGCAATAGAATGGAGATTTTGGATTTCCATTCATGGTAGTTGAAGGAAATAAGAATTACATCTGATGAAGAATCCATATTTCTGAATTTATGTGCTCAAGAATAAAATCTCTGCAACCTGCAAAACAAACTAGGGGAAAATATTGTAAGTTAGACAAGCTCTTCTTCAGAGAGGGATAGGAGACTGGAAGTGCTCCTCAACTCTATAGAAATTGATCAAAATTGTAGCTCTCATACCATGTAGAAATGATATATCAATTCTATGACCAATGATTCTAAGAAGAAGCACAGGAAATAGATCTTGCTACTAAGAATTCTCACAAGTATACGCATGAAAAATAGAGAGAAGAAAAGAGACTGAATCACATGAATGAAGAGATGAATATTGGTGTGTATCCTTCCATTGAATAATTATGAATAATAGTATACATAAATAGTACATCAATCATAGGAAAATCAAATTTTATGGAAACAAATCATAAATCTCAAAAAGGCTGACTTACCAAAATATAGCAAACCCCCATAGGTGGCTAAAGCACTTATCAAATCTATCAAGGACCTCATGAGTTGGAAAAAGCATGAGTGATTTGTTAAGGAGATGGAAATAAAATTCTAATCCTAGAAAATGGAGAAAAACTAATGGAGGATGGGTTGGAAACAAAAGCTCCCAGTTTCCTAGTTGACTAGCTTTTATCTTATCCATAGAAAAGCAGGAGAAGCAGAAAAAGTAGAATAAAGCAGAATCCGCTGTAAAGTCCTGTATACTAAGTTTGGATGGTCAAAAGGTGGTCAAGATCAACCCAGAATTGGAAATAAATCATTCCTAGGATATAGATGGCATGTATTGACTTTAAGGTGCAAGTGGATGCCAACTAATTAAGCTAGTGGGTGAATAAGTAATCAAATAATGATTAATTATTTTATCCTAAGTTGTGAGTGGGTTTAATATATTCCAATAGAGATGAAGCTAAGATAAGGCACACAAAGAATATGATTAGGGAAAAGAGAATCATTGTGTATTCTATCAAGGACCGCTTGATCCCTCATGTCTTATCTTTGAACACTCCAAAGAAAATGTTTGATGCTTTGACCATATTGTATGAAGGAAATAATACCAACTGGAAGATGAAATTGAGAACATAGCTCAAGAATGTGAAGATGCAGAACTCAAAAACAATTCAATCCTACTTCATAAGAGTATCCTAAATCAAAGAAAAAATTGAGGCCATTGTAGAAATAGTTGAAGAAGCCAAAATAGTGTTCACTTCACTGAATGGTCTCCCAAGATCTTGGGAATCATTCATTTAGGGAATCTATTACAAAATAAAACTAACAATGTTTAGCAAGTTATGGGAGGAATGCACAAAAAAAGAAACTATATTGGTATCAAGAGAAGAAAAGTTGGGCAATGATGAATATAAAGCACTAATTGTTCATGCAAGAAAAGAAAAGAGAAGAAAAAATTCCCATCCTTTAAAGAAGTTTCAAAAGGTTCATAAGACTCAGAAGGCTCAAAGAGATTATTCAAATTAAAAATGCTATAGCTAATAGAAGATGGGACACATTGCAAGACACTGTCTTCAAATAATAGATCAAATCAAGAAAGATAAAAGTAACAGAGTTCATGCTCATGTCGTAGAAGACAATGAGCATATTCCGAATAAAGCAAGAGAATAATATTCAAGTGAAGAATATGTGTTGATATTATATATTACAGGGACTATGACTCATCGATGTGATACATGTATTTTTTATAGTGTTGCTTCTAAGCACATGACTAGTCACAAGAGATCTCTGACAAATTTGGTCCAAAAGGATTCACCTCATAAGGTGAAGCTCAGTGATGATTATCAGTATCCCATAAATGGGGTAGGATAAGCCTTCTATAAGTTGGATTCCATAAATCCTATGAAGATAAAAGATATATTGTATGAACATGGTTTGAAGAAGAATCTCCTCTGCATCTTAGCATTAGAGGAATGAAGATATATAGTTTTTTTTGTTGATGTCCAAGTTCTCATGTGGCCAAAGGGAAATACTCTTGATGATTCTAGAGTTATTAGTGTTCAAGAAGGAATACTGTACAAGCTAAAGGGACACTCAAATTCATTAGTGGTACATATAACTGTGAACCTTTGTGAGCTATGGCATAGAAGAATTGCTCACCTACACTACAAACCATTTTCAATCATGAGCAAGATGGTGACAATTATAATAGAGAATCAGGCGATTCATGATGGCATATGTAGAGTATTAATTCTTGCACATGATCTAGGAACTAAGAATCAATCTCATGAAAGAATAATCAACAAATACTCATGAAATGGTGTTAATCGGAAGTGGAATTGGTTTCCTCTCTGTATATTTAATAAACAATGAATGGTTACAATACCAATGTCAAGCAATAGCTTAACTCCATGAAGAATTCGAATACCTAAGGAGACATTCGAATTCAGTGAGTGAGTCTAGCTTAACTGACTCTTAACCATTGGTTCACACTTAGTTAACCGCTTGACCAAAACCCTAATTGACTGACCAAACCCAAAATGAAGTCAGAGTGCAATAAATGATTGAATCTCAACTCAAGGAGATCAAACACATGTCATAGCAAGCCAACCATCAAGTGCTAGTGATCCGTGACTTCAATGAACCTCGATGAGGTTAACTAAAGATAAACTGACCATCAGAAGTTGGTGGAGGTGCCTTGTTGACTCTAGATCATTAAATAATAATAAAATAATCATTAAATAATATATTTAATGACAAGAGGCGCTTTAACTGACTGGTTGAAATGATTGTAACCACCCATTAGCAATTAGGTGCATTAATGTCACTCAGATCACCGCCAGAGTGCTCCAATTAGCCTCCTTGACTGTAGGTAGGTGTGGGTGTGACTGGATGATGGCAATTAATGCTCCACTAATGTCAATTAATGTCAATTATACTTAGGATAGTGATTTAACTAGGCCAATTTGACCAAAAGAGTGTGTATGATGGTAAATGTCTTCGACACCCCCCCTTAAGCTATACTCAGGAAGAGTTAGAAAACATAGATGCATAAAATGCTAGGGCCCTAGAAACTAAGGCCATAGGTCACCCTGTACAATGCTGAAACTAAAACAATGCTCAAAACAAATTAAGTGAGGAAAAGAGGGAAAATCCAGTGGGAAAAACCCCACCCTCAAGGTGAACACTGAAAGTAGTCTGGATCACCCTGATGAAATCACCCCCAACAATGAACGGAGGTAAGTGAAATTATTTTCTGAAAATATCTTGGTGAAGATGTCTGGAATTTGCTCATCAATCAGGCAGTATTGTAGAATGATGGTCCTGTCATGCACTAGCTCCCTGATGTAGTGCATGTGAATCTCTACATGCTTGGTCCTCTACCTGGTAACTGGATCCGTGGATATCTTAATAGCACTCTGGTTGTCACAAAAGAGTATGGTGGAAAAAGTACTACCAAGATCAAACTTTGAAAGAATGCCTTGCAACCAAACTGCTTGGATGCAATCATTCACCGCTCCTCGATACTCGACCTCTGCTGAAGATAGTGCTACGGCAACCTGATTTTTGCTTGAACAGCAAATAGGCACACCACCAAACATGAATACATATCTGTAATTTTACTTCTAATCAATAGAATCACCCACCCAATCGAAATATGTGTATCCAACCAGCTCTAGCTCGGAGTCTGTAGCATAGTGAATGCCGTAGGTCCTGGTTCCCTGAATGTACTGGAGGATCCTCTTGGCTGCCTTCCAATGAATATCATGAGGCTACTACATGTATCTTGATACAACATTCATGGCATAACAAATATCAGGCCTAGAATTTGTCAAGTACAACAAGCTACCAATCAGTTGTCGATAGATAGTGCAGTCCATGGGAGGTGTGTGTTTTCCTTCTTCAAGGTTGATCCCTGAAAGGAAAGGGAATGGTGCAGGCATACATTCAGCCATGTTGAACTTGAATAACAGGTATGAAATGTATTTTGACTTATTTACCATAATCCCATCAAAATTTTGCTCGATTTCGAGCCCCAAAAATTATTTTAGAAGCCCCAAATCACTCATTTCAAAGGCATTGTGGAGAGCAGTTTTGATGGCTGAAATGGAGGCAACTGTGCTACTTGTGATCAGTAAGTCATCAAAATATAAAAAAATTATAATTATATGAGCATAATGGAATTTTAAATACACATTTGGATCTGATATACATCTCTGAAAGTTTTGCGAGAGAAGGAAAGCATCCATCTTGGAACCCCACTCTATTGGGGCCTGTTTTAACCCATATAGTGAATTTTTTAGCTTGCAAACCAAAGATGGATATGTGATGTAGCCCTCAGGATTCTTCATTTATATCTCCTCATGAATATATCCATGCATAAATTCTGACTTAACATCCATGTAATGCACCTCCCAGTGCTTGGATGCGGAAATAGCCAAAACAAGGCGGATGGAATCCATTTTTGCAACCGATGCAAAGGTCTCAGGGTAGTCCACTACTTGGACCTAAGATAAAATTTTTTCTACCAGAATTGCATTATATTTTTAGGTGCTTCCATCAGCATAAAACCTTTTCCGAAACACCCACTTGCATTGAACCAATTTCCTTTCCAGAGGGAGGAAACTAGTTCCCAAGTAGTGTTTTTCTGAAGGGAATTCATCTCTTCATCCATGGAAACTTGCCATCTCGGATCATTCCAAGCATGGTAGTATGATTTTGTATCTTAACTAATCATCAAATAGCAATTTTTGGACAGAAAATTATCAGAACAAGAGAGCACAATACCTTCTCTTTGGAAATCAGACCGAGTTCTCCTTGGATCATCCGGATTTCCAATGTTGTCTCCTGCAGAGGAGAGTGTCTATTGGGCCCATGTAGGAAGATGATTTTTCACTTCAGGTTCTGATTCAGTATATAATTATTTCTGCACACTGATATCAGAAATTAGAGGATCCAAATCAGGGTTATCACCCCCAATTTCATCATCCAAATATTCAGTGGAATAGGAAGGAAATTCAATAGTTTTCTCCTTCACTAGTTCCACCTCCTGAAGAGGCTCACCGAACTTGACACTTATCTCGATGATGATCTATTTGGTATTGATATCTAGTATCTCGAATCATTTATATTCATCAGGATACCCAATAAATAGACATTCTATGCTCTGTGGTCGCAAATCCCTTCTTTTATCAAGCGGAATCCGGGCCCATGCAGTGGACCCAAACACCCGTAGGTTCGACACATCTGACTTGTGTCTAAAGTACGCTTTGAAAGGAGTATTTCCTTTCACTGATGAATGTGGCACCATGTTATGAATGTATTCTATATCATGCATGGCTTCAGCCCACAAATTTGCAGCAAGCTTCTTTGACTCCAACATACAGGTGGTCATCTCTTTGAGAGACCGGTTCTTCCTTTTCGCTACTCCGTTCTGCTGGGGAGTGTAGGGAATTGAATGTTGGACCTGAATACCAATTTGGGAGAAAATGTACAGAAAATAATTACTGACATAATCCCCTCCATTATCAGATCTCAAGATCTTGATCTTAAGCCCAGAGGCATTTTCGATCAAGGCCTTCAATTCAGAAAATTTTTCACATACTTCTGATTTCTTTTTGAGAAAGAAAACCCATGTATACCTTTAAAAATCATCAACGAAAGTAAGGAGTTACCTTGATCCATTCATGGATGTGATAGGCATGGTACTGCTGATATCAAAATGTATAAGCCCCAATATTCTTGTAGCTAAGTTTTCCTTCCCCCGATCGAATTTGTGCTCAGGGTGTTTTCCAATCACACAGCCCTTGCAAACTCCCGTGGTTGCCTTGATGACCGGGAGGCCTTCAACAATGGATTTTTTCTGTAATTGCTGCAAATATTTGAAATTAATATGGCCAAACCTTTCATGCCACATCCTACTAACCTCATTTCCATGAGTTAGCGGAGCGGTGGGCTTTGTATCCGCAACAAAGCGAGAGAACTCATAGGCTTTTGCATGATGATTTGCAAGGCCTTTTGCAATGAGTTTCTTGGATGCAATTTCTATTATCTCAACATCATTTGGGATGAAAGAGATTCTCTTATGAATTCCTGTATGTGTCATCTGATAGGCACTAAGGATATTTGCTACTAGAGATGGTACATACAAAACATTAGAAAAAAACCATTTTCTAGATCTAGAGTACCTTGTCCTTTGGAAATGATGGTGGAGTCATCTCCCATGTGGATGGGGATGGATTTTCCAGTCTCCAAGGATGAAAAGGAGTCTTTTTCAGCCATCATGTGATTCAAATATGCACTGTCAATCAGTAGTGCTTTGGATTTCGAAGTGCTTTCCATGAGGGCATGATCTTTCTCATGCTGTGGTACCCGTTCTTGGTGATCTCTCCTCCGAAATTTCTCCGGAAGATTGATGTGATTCCTCTCAAGGAGAGAGGTTGCTTCATGAAGCTTTTTATTCATGCAGGCATGTTTAGGGAAAAAACCCTTCCCGCAGTAAGAACACCTGACTTTTTCTTTCCCATTGTGCCCTTTTCCTTTGTTCTTCCTTGAGCCGGAAGATTCATCATGCTGTTAATTTTCAACTCTAGGCTTGGGAGCATCAAATTTAGTTTTCTGATTTTTCTGCTGCTTTCCTTTACCCTTCATATCTTTGGGCCCTGAGACATGGAGGGTTTGATCATGGGAAGATCGGATGATCCCCATCTGGACAAGCTTGTCATGTTCATTAGTTAGGGACTCAATGAACGTATTGAGTGTACGCATCTTCCATCCGGGGATTGTGAGCTTCCCCGCACGGAATGTAGAAAAAAAAACTAAATAATCAGCCCTGAGTTTGGAGAGGATGGATAGGATGAGCTGATCATCCTCCTTCTCCACTTTGCATTGCTTCAAGAGGAAAACAATATGCTTGAACTTTGTAAAGAAATCATTTAGAGTCTCGAAATTGGAAGGTTGGAGAGACATGAGTTCATTTTCGAGTTGGCAAAATATCAAGTCATCATGCTTCCATATAGAGATTCCAATTTGTCCCATATTTCTTTTAGTGTCTTCAGATCCGTAAGATGGAAGAGAAGGTCATCGAAAATAGAGAGGCACAAGAAACCAAAGGCTTCATCCTTCTTGGTCAAGAATCTTGATTTTTCTATCGCGGATCCAGGCTCAACTTCAGTGTCCATGGTGAATCTATGGTGTCCTTTGGAGTGCAACTGAACCTCCATTTTATTTTTCCATGTGTGGAAATTGTATGGAGTCAAGAGAGGTACTGAGGAGGCCATCTGGATATGCTGTAGCGAATGCTTCACCTGTAGAAACCTGAAAATCAAAATAGAAAGGGAAAAATAAGGTCGGGAAGCCTGCACATTCTATGCTTTCATCACACCCAGCATAGTCAATCAAGCAAGCTTGATCAGAAAGTTCTTTTCTTGGGATATTGAGTGGTAAGCCTTGGATTTTGGTGTAGTGCTGGAATTTTGAGCTATTGCTCACTTTTCATGGAGAAATTTGTCAAAAAGCTTGTTTTTGAGAGATAGATCTTCGTCCCTCCATATGCTCTGATACCATATTAATTCTTGCACATGATCTAGGAACTAAGAATCAATATCATTAAAGAATAATCAACAAATACTCATGAAATGGTGTTAATTAGAACCATAATTGGTTTCCTCTCTGTGTATTTAATAAATAATGAATGGTTACAATACCAATGTCAAGCAATAGCTTAACTCCATGAATAATTCCAATACCTAAGGAGACAATTCAAATTCAGTTAATGAGTCTAGCTTAACTGACTCTCAACCATTGGTTCACACTCAGTTAACCACTTGACCAAAACCCTAATTGATTCACCAAACCCTAACTCAAGTTGGATTGCAATAAATGACTGAATCTCAATTTGGAACAAATCAATCACATGTCATAGCAAGACAACCATCAAGTGCTAGTGCTCCATGACTTCAATGAAACCCGATGAGGTTACCTGAAGCTGAACTGACCATCAGAAGTTGGTGGAGGCACCTTGTTGAATCCAGATCATTAAATAATAATAAAATAATCATTAAATAATATATTTAATGATAGGAGGCACCTTAACTGACTGGTTGAACTAACTGTAACCACCAGTTAGCAATTAGGTGCATTAATGTCACTCAGATCAACCCCGGAGTGCTCCAGTTAGCCTCCTTGACTGTAGGTAGGTGTGGGTGTGACTGGATGATGGAAATTAATGCTCGACTGATGTCAATTAATGTCAATTATACTTAGGATAGTGGTTTAACTAGGCAAATTTTACCAAAAGAGTGTGTATGATGGTAAATGTCTCCAACATAAAGGATGTGAACAAGGAAAGAACACGAAGAGTCTATTTCCAAGGAGATGCAAAAAAGAAAAAAGAATCTTCGAAATAGTACATTCTGACATGTGTAGACAAATGTCATCAAAATCACTTAATGGGTATGTATATTATGTTTCATTTACTAATTATTCCTCGTGTAAAACTCGGATTTATTTCTTGAAAGCTAAAAGTGAAGTGTTTAGCAAGTTCAAACAAGTCAAGGATATTGTAGAGAACCTCTTTAAAAAGAAGATAATGACATTAATATTATATAATGTAGGTGTTATCCACTAAGTTGCATTTATGGGATTTTTCAAGTGAGCCACCAAGGATTGGAACACATAAACTGTTCTTACTTAGTGCTCAGAATTCCCATGGTTTATTAGGTCCAGTTGTGGTCCCTTTTTCTCATGTTCAGACCCCCTAGGGGGGATTGTAATAAATGACATAAAATGATGGTTTCTTATGTAAAATGCTTGGAATTCTTGGTAATTGGTCATCAAAGTCATCATCCTTGAGTGTTTTTTCCCTCATTAATTATATGACACTTTTTTAAGGGACATATTATTTTCAATTTTTTCACTCAAAATCCTCCAACCCTGGGA
>LPNX010759345.1:2440-19257 GCA_001517045.1 Pseudotsuga menziesii | reverse complement strand
AATATTTTGATAAGGTGAAGTGGGTCTATATAAGGCTTATCTTAATTGATATGTGAATGTGTTTATCAATAGTTAATTGGATGATGGGATGTGTTAGCACTCGTGCTAAATTTTGAATGGCCGCCTGCGGTTGTTGGCAGACAAGAAGGGGTATAGGTAGAAACTTTCAGGGCTCAACGACTTCGAGGTAGTCACCGCAAGGACGGGAATCGCAAAGTAGCAGGAGTTGAATATTTTGCAATGAGGCATGTGTGCAGATGGACTGATCTAGGAGGAAATGTGAAATCCATGGCTCGAGTGATTTCCCAACAATCATGATCATAGCAAGAAAGGTATACGACATATGCACACATTCACAATGGGAGGAGCAGGGAGAATAAAGCTACATCGATATCAGGATGGTTGGAAATACTTACCCATATTAAATGGTCAAGATTCCCCTATCAAAGAGAACTACAGAGGAGAATCCTTTCACCGCCTCGACTTGCACAAAAAATAAGATGAAAGGTGGCTGCAAAGCGGAGGAAGGACCCTGCGCTTTGAATGGTGATGATTTGACAAGGGTATGATCATCGAACCTAACTGTTTTTTGCAATGGGATGGTGCATGATGGATAAGGAAAGGGTACGATGCAAAATCTTTTAACACCCCATGACCTCTTTGACAGAGATTCGATGGGTTGATCAATCAATATCCTTGATCTACTTCAAGATAAGAACTTGCGTGAAGGATAACTAGTCGATAGATCACGAAGCGAGCTGGAGGGGCCATAAAGTTTAATGGCTGAGATGTGGATTATAGGAAATCTATGGCTGTGGATTGTTCTCTAGAATAAGATGCTAGGGGAAATAGGGAGGATATGTATTGTGAAATAGAGGCTAAGACAGGTAATATCAATGACATAGATCGCATCCTGGAGATCTAAGAGTGGCTGCCTATCACACGTGAGGAGAACGAGCACCATAATGATGAGGTGATGGAAGGTAAGCATGACCTTACACGCCATATGGTAAGGAAGCAAGGAACTAAAACATGGATGCATCGGTATCATCATAAGGAGGGGGTTGGGGGAGTGACAAGCGTCAATTCCATCCACCACCAAAATGACCAGATGAATATTAAAAGTGAGGTTGAGGGTTACCTCTGCCATTAATTTTGTGACGTCTCTACTAAGGGGATGGCTTTATTGGCACCTCCACATAAGAAAATTGGATCAGCGTCTCACGTGACTATTCGTGTTGTCATCATGTCGTTGGACAGTGGTGTGTGCAAGGGTCTGTCAGACTCAAGGCAGGCTCCACTGCTAATAATGGTTCAATAATTGCCCAACTCGCTATAATTCCAAGGTCAGATTTGTTATGAGATGCAGAGTGAAAGAATACTGGTAAAGACTTAGGGAGATTAACTGTTGTTGAACTAATATCCTTGTGAACCTTGATTTTAAAACCTATAATGACTATTCTAATCAGAGAGTCTATTGTCCAATACGTTTCAATGACCGCTAGGCGCTATTTGGAGATGCAACCACTTCTGGTCCTTCATGCATTAACCACCCCATCCATCGAGGTAAATATGTGCATTTCGTCAGGAATACTTTCGAAGGCCGATAAAGGTGTTACCATCATGAAGGAATGCAACACCACTGTGGGATAAAATCCAGGGGTCTTCATATAAATGGATATCCCACTGAGACCTCTAGACAAATCCATGGACTAAACTCCCACGGTCCATAGTATCCATTTCTAGGGGCAGTCAGTCTAAATGAACACTCGCATCGGGGGAAATAAGGTCAAGGGTCTATGCCATCGCCATCCTTGCTAATAATTTCCAATCCTAATGAATATGATGGTGAATATAAAGATATGTTGTGCTAGCACACCCTGAAAGAGGGGACTGGTCCTGGTGACTGAGCAGTACAAGTGACTTGAATCCTATAGGAATGACGAGCCCAACAAATTTTTTGTACTGTTGATAAAAGGGGCAATCATCTCAATTTCTACAAGTTTAACTATGTTACCAGGGATTGTAGGGACCACATGATAGATATCCAAACTTAGAAGGAACATAACCATCCCTTCTGATTGTTGGCATAGGCAGAACATGTTTCTGGAACATGGAGGAACATAAAGGTTAAGAAGCAAAAAGTGGGCCACGATGCTAATTCAAGCATATATGCTGGAAAGCGCACAGAAGGAATAAAATATCAGTGCTTCAATGTCACTATCAAAAGAAAGCGATATTGTATTCGAAATTTGCAGTACGATTCCAACCATCATGGATGATATACCATCTTTCCTATTTTGGTTATAAAATCGTGGTGAATCTTCCACCTTGGGCAGTTTGTTAGGATTTGAAATGATTGTTCTGGGTTAATGTCATATTTTGTAACCATTTTGATACCTTGTTTCAGGATGTATCCCAAGGGTAATGCACATTATAAATAGATCCTCCTCAAGGGAGGATAGAGGTTGGATTGATTTTCATTTTTGAGGCCTTAGCACTGGTTTTGTAGCTCTGCAGAAATTTTTGGGAGTTGTAATGAATATATTTCTCTACGGTTATGAGATTCATCATGAATTCATTGCGGTGTTTATATTTAGTCTATGTTCCCTGTTTATTTCATTTTCATAAGTGTCATTTCAGCTAATACATTTCTAGATTAGCATGCAGGAATTCACTCTCATTTAAGCGCTCCTGCACAGGAAATTGTGTTTGTAATGTGACTGTAATAGCTTTGACGGAATTCATCCATCGATAGGTACTCTGTTTCAGTTGATTTCCTCTGTTATTTTCCACTAAAGTTGTTCTCATAGATTCTCCCTTGATAGATGCCTCTATTTTTCATCGAGATCTTTCCGTATTTCTATCTACCATTGCTATAAATCTATTTGACTAAATGTTGCACTTACATTTCCTCATAATACATAAAAGAAACCCATTTTCATTATAGGTCATAATGTCCTTGAATGTTTCAGATTGTGACTCCATATCCCAATGGTTTTGATATTTGTTTATCTTTTAATCATTTTATTTACGAATCACCTTGTTACCAGCATAAATCTAGGCTTTTGCATGCCTGTTTAAAGATAAAAGTGAGTGTGAATGTTACCATGACAAGATAGATTCCTCTTTTACTGTGCTAGATAGAATGAATTTTAAAGCTGGTTTGAAATGGTTACCCCTATGTCTTCCTACTGCAACCATAGGAAAATTACAGGGTGCTAACATCTTGGTGCCATTGCTGGGGAATGAAAGAGAAAATTGTCACTGGAAAAAATGACAATTGCTTAGTTCTATGACCTGGCTAAGCAGCTAGTTCTAGACACATTATGGTTGAATATGCTATGGAGACTGCACTCAGGGTCTTTGAATGAGACTCCACTAGGAACCGTGAACTCTAAGAAGCTCCAAATATTTTTGAAGGTTCGATGGCATTTCCACCAGCAAAAATGAGCCCAATATTGCAGAGTCTAGAAGGGTATGGTGAAAGATGAGGTACTATGTTGCCTTTCTCCAAGACATATTGTCCTTCCTAGTACATATCTTCTTGTCTTTCTCTGATATGGTTAATTCAGTTTTCCTATACATGTCTTGCTTAGGACAAGACCCTAGGTCCATCCATGTATATGCTTCTTTAGGGACCGAGGAATCCCTTTCACCCTATACATATGACTCAGGCCAAACCCCTTCATTCGAGCCCCATGAGGCTCGTGATGCTACTTCTGATATTGTTCCCTTCTCTAAACCCCCAGATAGGGACCTCCAACCCTCATCTGATTCAATACGTCCTCTACCCTCCTCTAAATGGGCCTCGTTAAACTCCACGGTCAAAGGACCACCTGTCACTACAACCTTTGCTCCACTCATTTCAGAGCTCAAATATCCTTCCTCATTCAGTGCTATAGTCCCTTTTGAAGGCTCTACCATAACCTCAACAAAGGCTAAGTGTTTCACCCCCATACTTCTCCCTGCAGTCCTTCATGACCTTTCCCATGGGTACGCGCAAAGGATTAAGCCATTTTCTGGGAAGAAAGGATATTCGACTAAGGATTATTTGGGATGGTTTGTAGAATGGAATGACCTAGAATAAGTATTGCACAATGATATTAAGGTCATACTATTTTCTCAAAGCCTTAATGGAGAGGTAAGGAGATGGTTCGCCAGTATTCCAGACAACTCCATCCTAGGGTACCAAGCTTTGGAGGACAACTTCAAAGAAAAATGGGTAGAGAATAAAGACCCTAGGAAGTGTTTGTTTGAGTTCTATTCCTTCAGTAGGAAGGAGAGTGAATCTATCCAAGATTCCTCTGGCATGTTTATGGAAGAATACAACGCTATCCATCCGGAGTTCAAACCTCCTCCTGAAATCGCCCATTTCCAGTACGCTAAGGCCTTTGAGAGTAAGTTCATTTTATGGATGAGTGAAATAAGGTATGTATCTCTAGAAGACATGATAAATGATTCCATATAGGTGGAGATCAACCTGACTGCTTCCAGGGAGAAGGGGGGTGTAACACCCCGGTTTTGACCCCGTTGCATTAGATGTATATGATGTATATATTGTAAATAATCATGGTGTGGAGCTAAAGGACAAGGCCCCACCATTGATTGGTTATGCTATGTTTCGGGTTGAAATTGTCACCAATGGTATATCGGGGCATGCGGTATACATATCAAGTTTCTTCATCATGTAAATATACATCTTTAATTAAATGAACCCAACCAGCTATGCTCACTACAACCCTAATGAAAAGGGCATGATTTTCCCAAGGATAAGGGGGGGGGATTGTTTAACCATGAACCAATGGGGAAAAACCCATGTGTCACCTTCCCTTGTCTTACCCAACTCCCACCATTAAAAACTATTGCTGTTAGTTGGGGCAGTTATGGCTGGGAGTGGAGTGTGGCAGGACTGTTAGTCCTTGCCCACATGCACACTCCACCAGTGGGTTGACCTCACGCTGGCAAGGAAAAACAACCACCGCCATCACTCCAGCAAACTCCCCATTCTCACTACTACACCATTCTCTCCATTGTCTGTTCATCCTCACACAGGGATGGTAGTCTAATGATTTTCCATGCACAAGCTTCTTTTTGGGGGTGGTATCACACAGCCAAGAGGAGGGAGCCGTTTCGGATGTCACTCATGTTTCCACAGAGTGGTATCTAGCATGTTTCCCATCCGAACTCCAAAGGTCAGATGTAAATTTCCCTCTCGTATGAGTTGGGAGTCTGTATTTTTCTTCCCCAGTGTGGTCTGTGTAAGTTTTCCCCAGTGAATGTGGGAGCCACAGTTTTGACGAAGATCAGTCGAAGACCACTGAAACACCGGCTCGATGTAGTGGAAGAAACGCTCGATATTGACTTTCGGCGCCAACGAAAGGTTTTTGTTCAAACCATCGATGGACATCGGTGGAAAATAGTTGATCAAGCACCTACCATTACAGATGGCTAGACCAAAATGCTCTCGACGGGTAACGCCTCCGACTGCTGATGCCCTAAAGAAAGATTAAAAAATTTTCTAAGGCCCAAAATCCTTGGCTATCGGAAGAACATAGTGTTTCATGCGTCCACCATTGCAGAAGCCTAGAGAACTAGTCTTCCAATAGGGAGAAGCTCCAACCGTCGATGCCAGTCAAAAATCAGTTTTTTGATTGAAAAACATTAGCGGATTGGATCGTTGATCGGGAATGGATTGAAGATGATGAGCAGCCATTGCAGCTGCTGATTGAACTAACCCACCGATGCTTTAGTCTTCCACTCACCGATGCCAAGGTGTTAGTGGATTATGGAGCCGACAGAGTCAGCAGAAGATAGAGAAAGTTTCCGTCGACAGAAGAAGAAATTTTCAAAAATTGTCTAAGTATTGAGGCCATCGGTGATCGGCAACAGTTAGCTGTTTGGATCGGTGGAAGTTAGTGGTTCGTGCACCCGCCATTGTGGAAGCCTAGAACACTAGCCTTCCGATGAGAAGAGACTTTTGGTGCTGATCAAGTTATGCCTCAGTAGATTTGGTTGTCGATCGGAAGAAGATAGAAGATGGTGGGTCACCGTTGCAGCTGCTGATGGAACTATTTCGCTGACAAAAGAAGAGAATCGAGTCGATCAAGCGCCAAAAAGGAATACAAAAGGGAAAATTTTGAAAATTTTGAAAATTTTCCCTTTTGAAAATTTTGAAAATTTTGTGTTTTTAGCATAATTGTTGTTTTATGAATTTCTAGAAGAAAAGGTAAGTAATTTTGATTTATATTAATATTATGCATCTAACAGTTTGATACAAACACATTTGTAGAACTTTAGATAACTTCCAAGAGAAGTACTCCAGAAAGAATAGTGTGGTAAACCCGGAAGTGGTTTAGTCATGAGAACCCATGATGGGTATGATGCTCGGGATTCTTACGAGTGAGATAAAAAAGCCATGGGAGAAAATGTCTGTAATGGGAATGATGACATTGAGTCCAATGGTAGGATATTCCAAGAGACACCGTCCGAGGTTGTAGCCACCATGAGAAGCTTTATCAAAGCCTAGGAAGAGTAGCATCAGTTGAATGCTGCAATGTTGCAGAGTTTGACAGACTTGCAAAGAAAGATAGACTCTGGATGAGGTACAGCAAGACCAGAAGGTATTAAGAGTAGTACTAGGAGAAGGAGAAGGACTTCTAGTGGTTCATCTGATTCTGAAGAATCCAACAGGGGTTCCAGTTCTTCTTCTCGTAAAAGGAAAAGAAAGAGACACCATAGGGATTGCTCTCGGGATGAATTTAAGAAAGCTAAAGCTCCTACATTTGATGGTGAGGTAAAGACTGGAAAAGAGGCTGAAGCTTGGCTTCTTGGAATAAGGAAGTACTTTCAAGTGCATGACTATTCGAGAAACATGAAGGAACGAGTTGCAATATTCAATCTAAATGGAAGAGCATCCATTTGGTGGGAACACTTCAAGCAAGTAAAGAGGATCCGTGAAAGGAGGATTAAGTGGAAACAGTTCAAGAAGTATTTCAAGCAGAAATACCTCTCTGATAGGTATTATGATGACAAGATTAAGGAGTTCCATGAGCTAAGATTGGGACAACGGACCATGGAAGAATATGCAAATAAGTTTTTGGAGCTGTTAAGGTATTTCCGGTACATCAGAGATGAAAAAGTGAAGGTCCAACATTTTCTGAGTGGATTACCTCAGTATTACAGAGATAGAATTGAGTTTTATGAACCTAGAACTCTTGATGAAGCAATAAGGAAGGCTAAGTATTGCTATGAGCAAAGCAAAGAAAAACCTGATTACCATAAGGCATGGAAGGACAAGAAGAATGAGAAGTTTGACCAAAGAAATAAAGGTTTCAAACCTTCTAACTTCAGGAATCAACAAAAGCAGCCATCCCAAGCTGCGAGTAAACTAGTTGGAGTGACAGGAGAAAAGCCTAAGGATCCACAATAGAATAGAGGGCCACTCCAATGTTGGAAATGTGGGGGACCCCACATGCATAGGAATTGTCCACTCAAGAATGAGAGTGCAAGGCTGGATTATAACATTCAAGAAGATCAAACAATGGGTCAAGTAGCAAGGGCGGTCCCTAGGATCTATGCAGCACTGGAGGACCGCCAGGAAGATCACCATTAGTTGTGGTTGAAGTTGCAGGTAAGATTGTTGAACAATCTATTTCTATTTTGATTAACCCTGGTTCTACTCACAGTTACATTACTCCTAGAGTAGTGGAGATTTGTGCTTTTAAGAAAGTAAAGCATAGGAAGTCTTGGTTAGTTCATCTAGACATTGGATATAAGAGATAAGTCAGTGAATTGGTAGAGAAATGTCCATTGGTCATGGATGGATTGGTCAATTGTGTAGATCTGAATTTTCTACCACTTGGTTCCTATGATGTTCTCATTGGAATGGATTGGTTAGAAGCTCATAGGGTGAAGCTTGACTGTTACAGTAAGAATTTCGAATGCATGAATGAAGAAAGGAACCTAGTAGTTGTGAAAGGTATTCCAAAGGTGATTTCAGTATGGCAGGTTTCAGCAATGCAATTAAAGAAGTTATGTAGGAAGGGTTTCCAGTTGTATGCAACTCATATTTTGGAGACATCAGGAGATTAAACTCCTAGGTTAGAGGCATTAGAGAGAATTTGAGGTCAAAAATGGGCCTCTTAAGAGATGTACTACAAAAATATAAAATATATTAAAATATTATGAGTTAGGGGTTTTATGGGGTAGGTATATATGACAACTCACCTCCTACACTACCTTTTATGCACAATATAAATAACCATGGTTGAGTTACTTTCTAAATTGACTATAAATAAAATTAATAAAATAATTCTAGAATGATGTGACTAAGATTCACAGTAAAGTGAAATGGTTTATCGTAAAGTGAAATGGCATATTGTTAAAATTTTATTTTTAATTTAATTTGATTTTGAAGTATGATTTAATTGATTTTTAAGTATAGTTATGAAAAGAAGTTGAATAATTTATTTATATTTTTTACATGCTATTTTGTTTTTATAGGTGTATATTAACCTTTTCTTAATTTGAGTTTGTTATTTAATTTCTTTTTAATTTATGATTTTTGTTAATTAGTGGATCAAAGTTGGTTTCAATGGACATTGAAGCTAAATTATCAATCCATAATTTTTATGAGTTAGAAAACTACTTACTCGTCATTTTCTCCTTATAAGTGTACATTATCCCCTTGTCACCGGCGCTGCCAATGTAACCAGGCATCTAGCCCCGTGAACATAAACAGAAAATGCATTGAAAGTAAAAACATATGTAGATGCATAATGCAATAATATACATCATAAGCAAATCTCATTCAAGCATTCCATATGTTCATAATAATTTTTAAAACAATTGCATTGCACAGATTAAAAATACAATTACAAAAGAGCACTTATCTTGCAAATGAGATGCCCCGAGCAATTAGCTATGTCATTGCAACGTTCCACCCAACCATAGGTCGGTTGTGCTCATCAATCTCTCAGCACAACTGCCACCCCTGAACTGGGCATGCTTTCCATAAAAACAACAACGTCACACATAGCCAAAAACACACCAAGGTTCAGCCAAGTCAATATATAGTTGGGCTTATTAGGCTGCTAAGGCAGTGGGAATGAAGAATTGCTAAGTTAGTGTGCTCAACCAAAGAACTATGGACACCTCTAAAAGATCTATATAGCTTAGCCTCCACAATACCTACACACCCAACACAAGGAATTATTCTCTTCACTGTTACATGGTCCCTCGGGCCATAGCTTCCCTTCCAGTGTTCTCTCAAGTGTGCATAGAAGATTAGCCATCCCCTCTTGATACTTTTATGAGATTCCTCTCTTCACTTGGTTTATCAAGCCGATTCGGGGCCTCTTCCACTCCTAACAGTTCACACCAAAACAATGATTCACAAAACAACAACACACAAGTGCTCGGTATGAAGAAAAATGTTCTGGCAACCAAAAATGAAATGGTAGATGGGAAAATCAACCCTGGGAGAGCAAATTCGAGTTCAGAAAACGTTTATGGCCTTTTGAAAGAGGAAAGAAGTTGCAAAGAAGAACGTAATGTAGAATTGTATATTTTATATAATGTAGAAAATGTATTACATAATAGGACCCCGGTAATTTATACTCTGAATGGGGAAGAGAGGTGACTTTTCAAGTCACCTCTTAGTTTATTTACATTAATTAACCTAGCTTAATAATTAAATTTGGATTTTGTTACATTGCCTTCCCCTTAAGGAAGCTTTGTCCTCAAAGATTATTTTACGACAATGAGTATGTGAATTGTCACAACGTCTCTGATGTGGATATCTGTAAGGGTTATTATTGGCAGGTTTTGTCCTTCATTCTATTTCGATTATGGGTTCAATTTTTCTATTGTTGGGAGTGCCATAGGTAATTCTTGAAACACCTTGCGATGTTTTCAAATTGGCTCTTGTGTCTCTAGTTGTTTGTCCATATCTCTTTCACTTGTTAGAATCTCCATTTCCTGAAATTGAGGTATGTACGTTGGTGTATCTTTTCAACGTAGATTTTCCATTTGATGTGATGTAAGCAATTGTGTTGGAGGTGGTTGGTACCCATATAATTTGTGTGTTTTCCCGAACTCATGGAATTCAATAAAATGTTCTAGGTGACTTGTAGAGTATGTACCCAAGGTTTGTAACCATTGTATTCCTAATACTACATCGATTCCTCCCAGTGGTACCGCAAGGAAATATGACTCTAAGTTATATTCTCGCATTTGTAACTTAACCTTGTGACATTTCCCCACATTGTCAATCTTCTTGCCATCTGCTACCATAACCTTCATGCTAAGTATTGGGCGAATAAATAGGTTAATTACTTTAGCAAGGTCTACATTAACGAAGTTATGGGTGCTGCTAGAGTCGATGAGAACTGTGACGTTATTATTATTTATATGCCCTTTAATCTTCAATGTCTGCGGTTGGGAGATTCCAGTAATAGCTTCTAATGAGATTTGTGGGGAGTCGTCATCGATTCCTGGATGGTAGTTTTGGTGGTTATTCGCATCATTCTCCATTGCTTCATTGACTTCTAGCTCTGCTTCATAAGCATATAATTTCTTATGTAAGCATCTGTGCTTAGGATCCCATTTGTCCCCACAGAACTTACATTTTCCTTCTTTTATTCTCTGGGCCTCTAAATTGGGCTTTGTTCCTTCCCTAAGTTGAGGCAGTGTATACCTTGGATTTCCTGTGTATCCTAATTGGAGGGGGTTCTTTTGGGGGTCGTCTTGGTCGACAATTGTATGAACGGATTTGCTTTCAATAATACTGGCTTTACATCGTGCTTCCTCCATGGTAGAGATGTTGTGTAATTCTAGTTCATCACGGATGTGTTGTTTTATACAATGTATATAGGTCTGTAGTCGTTGGTCATTGGTTAACTCTGGGACTCGAGTTGACAATGCTTCCTAGTCACAGGTGTACTCATTGACACTTTTTTTTGTTGTAACCCTGTGATCTTGGCAAAGAAGACTTTTTCTTCAACGCCTTGGAATCTTTTGATGAGGTCGTTCCTAAAGCTAACCCAGTGGTAAGAACATATTCTTACAGTATTCTTCCACCATAAGTACTGGTTGCAAGCATTTCCTTCTAGATGCATGGAGGCGTATTTAATTTTCTCACCATCGTAATGGATGTTGTGGATGTCTAGGTATTCCTTGGCTTTGTTAATCAACACTATCATTCATCCCCATCGTATTTGGGTAACTCGACTTTCACTCGTATTTGACGTCCTTGTGTATATGCGTTAGAGGATGACATGTTGAATAGAGGATCTGACTGCTCTGTAGTTTGGTTGTAGGTAATTAAAGATTTGTAATCTATTCAAGATGGCAGTTAAAACTGCTTGATTTTTCTTTTGGTCTTCCTGTAGAGTGAAAAAGCTATTATTTTGGTCTTCACTAGTTTGTTTGATCTTTTCATGGAGTTCTTCGTGGTTCTTGTTAATTTTCTCATTGATTTGATCAAACCAAGTGTCCATTGATCTGGTGACTGCTGAAATTTTCTCAGCGCTAAATGTCGATTTATTTTTATTCAGTGTACGATGCCAAATCGCCATGATTCTCTCTTTTTTATAATAATAATAATAATTATTATTATTATAATGTAGTTTTTTTTGAAAATTAAATAATAATATTAATAAATATTATTAGTATTAAAAATTTTATTTATAAAAATAATTTAACGTGGATGAGCGGCCGAATGACAGCAACGATGATGGACGAGGAAGGATGGAGCAGAGGTGGGGGTGGAGCAGGCAGTGTGGAGGGTGATGGAGGTGACGGGAGGGAGAGCGGCGTCGATGGTGATGGGGGTGGCATGGAGAACGTTGTTCATAAATTAAAGGGGAAGTGAGTTTTTTTATGTTTTCGGATAACACCAACCTCAAAAAATGAGGGGTAAAGTGGTTTATAGTAAAGTGAAATGGCATACTTCAAAGTGAGAAGTAAATGTAGAACAAGTGTTAAAATTTTATTTTTAATTTAATTTGATTTTGAAGTGTGATTTAATTGATTTTTAATTATGGTTATGAACAAAAGTTAAATAATTTATTTATATTTTTTTACCAGTTAGAAAAGTATTTACATGCGATTTTGTTTTTATAGGTGTAAATTAACCCTTTCTTAATTTGAGTTTGTTATTTAATTTCTTTTGAACTTATGGATTTTTGTTAATTAGTGAATCAAAGTTGGCTTCAATGGACATTAAAGTTAAATTATCAATCCATAATTTTTATGAGTTAGAAACTACTTACTCGTCATTTTCTCCTTATTAGTGTAGATTATCCCCTTGTCACAGGCACTGCCATCATAACCAGGCATCTAGCCCCCTGAGCATAAACAAAAAATGCATTTAAGGTAAAAAAAATATGCAGTTGCATAATGCAATAATATACATCATAAGCAAATCTCATTCAAGCATTCAATATGTTCATAATAATTTTTAAAACAATTACATTGCAGAGATTAAAAATACAAATACAAGAGAGCACTTATCTTGCAAATGAGATGCCCCGAGGAATTAGCTATGTTGTTGCAACGTTCCACCCAACCATAGGCCAGTTGTGCTCATCAATCTCTCAGCACAATAGCCACCCCTGAGCTCAACATGATTTTCATAAGAACACCAACGTCACACATAGCCAAAAACACAACAAGGTTCAGCCAAGCCAATATATAGTTGGGTTTATCAGGCTGCTAAGGAAGTAGAAATGAAGAATTGCTAAGTTAGTGTGCTCAACCAAAGAATTATGGACACCTCTACAATATCTATATAGCATGGCCTCCATAATACCTACACACCCACCGCAAGGAAGATTCTCTTCACTGTTACACGGTCCTTCAGGCCATAGCTTCCCTTCCAATGTTCTCTCAAGTGTGCATAGAAGATTAGCCAGCCCCTCTTGATATTTTTATGAGATTCCTCTCTTCACTAGGTTTATCAAGCCAATTCGGGGCCTCTTCCACTCCTAACAGCTCACACAAAAATAATGATATACAAAACAACAACACACAAGTGCTCGATAAACTATAATTAATGGCAAGACATTTACAACAAAAGTATTTAAAGTAACTGATGTGGGAGTCAATAAATCTACTTTAAGATCCACGTTAACCACTATGCCTATTTGTCCTGATGGATCTGAAGCTATTGCAACAAAATCACCATGCGAGAAGACCCTGTCAAGCACCTCAATGTCACTGATTTTCTCAAAAGTCACCGAAAGATCTGTCCAAATAATCCGTGCAGAATCGTCTGGAGTAGACTCATCCCCGTGCTCATTCTCTTTCTCTTTCTCTTTATCATTCTTATCTTTATCTTCATCTTCGTCTTCACTTACACTTTCCTCTTCATCTTCACTTTCACTTTCACTGTAACTACTGGTGGTGCAGTTAGAATATGAACCATCTTCATCTTCACTGTAACTACTAGTGCTATTAGAATGTTCACTGCAACCACCTGTCACTTTCATGACCATCCCAATAAAACCTTTGGTTTCTCTACATTGCACTATGTCTTTTTTGTAAAGGGGCTTATCGCATTGCATTGTTTGCACTGTTTGAAAATTTTCGGCTGAATCACATATAGCTTTTTCTTCCAAATAGCCTGAAACATCATTAAACTCCAAACTTCTTACGTTCGATGCGTAGGAATCATTACTCTCGTTACTAGCAAAGCTATCCGTGGATTTGGATGCATCCAAATATATGTCCTCCATTGATAGCAACCACCAGGCTTCCGGCAATTATTTGTTGTGAAACCTATCAATCACAAAATAGTGTATTTCCTTGGGCAAAACTTATAACATCACCGAATTTAAGGTTATTTACTAACGTGCTATCAATTAATGGTAAACTGTAGTTAATGGCAAGACATTTACAACTAAAGTATTTTTCTAATTGATTTGACGATCTTGTGGCTAAAATTCTTTATTTTACCATTAAAACTACACGGTTTTTAGTATCAAATTGAATGTTGATATTGTGATGTGTTTGATAAAGCAAACAATATGAAGTTAACTAAAAACTTACCTATAAATTTGCCCCGAATTTGATGAAAAAGTTAAGAAATGAAGGATTCCAATTTGTCGATTCGTACATTCAAAGCCTCTTCTTCCTATAAATGCGACTTTCTTTGGTGTGTTAGCATTTGATCTAATTCAAACGGATATATATATGTATATATATAAAGGTTTTGTTATATTTAAATGTTGTCGGTTAGAAACGGTGGTGAGCGTTAGTCATAAATTAAGGGGAGTGAGTTGTTTTATGTTTTCGGATAACACCAACCTCAAAAATTGAGGGGTAAAGTGGTTTATAGTAAAGTGAAATGGCATACTTCAAAGTCAGAAGTTAAAGTAGAACCAGTGTTAAAATTTTATTTTTAATTTAATTTGATTTTGAAGTATGATTTAACTGATTTTTAAGTATGGTTATGAAGACGAGTTAAATAATTTATTTATATTTTTTACCATTTAGAAAAGTATTTACATGTTATTTTGTTCTTATAGGTGTATATTAACCCTTTATTAATTTGAGTTTGTTATTTAATTTCTATTTAATTTATGATTTTTGTTAAATAGTGGATCAAAGTTGGTTTCAATGGACATTGAAGTTAAATTATCAATCCATAATTTTTATGAGTTAGAAAACTACCTACTCGTCATCTTCTCCTTATAAGTGTACATTATCCCCGTGTCACGGGCTCTGCCATCATAACCAGGCATCTAGCACCGTGAACATAAACAGAAAATGCATTGAAAGTAAAAACATATCCAGATGCATAATGCAATAATATACATCATAAGAAAATCTCATTCAAGCATTCAATATGCTCATAATAATTTTTAAAACAATTACATTGTAGAGATTAAAAATACAAATACAAGAGAGCACTTGTCTTGCAAAGGAGATGCCCCGAGCAATTAGCTATGTCGTTGCAACGTTCCACCCAACCATAGGCCAGTTGTGCTCATCAATCTCTCAGCACAATTGCCACCCCTGAGTCGGGCATGATTTGCATAAGAACAACAACGTCACACATAGCCAAAAAACACACCAAGGTTCAGCCAAGCCAATATATAGTTGGGTTTATCAGGCTGCTAAGGCAGTGGAAATGAAGAATTGCTAAGTTAGTGTGCTCAACCAAAGAGCTATGGACACCTCTACAAGATCTATATAGCTTGGCCTCCATAATACCTACAAACCCAACGCAAGGAAGTATTCTCTTCACTGTTACACGGTCCCTCAGGCCATAGCTTCCCTTCCAGTGTTCTCTCAAGTGTGCATAGAATATTAGCCAGCCCCTCTTGATATTTTTATGAGATTCCTCTCTTCACTAGGTTTATCAAGCCGATTTGGGGTCTCTTCCACTCCTAATGGTTCACATCATAACAATGATTCACAAAAAAACAACACACAAGTGCTCAGTATGAAGAAAAATGTTTTGGCAACCAAAAATGAAATGGTAGATGGGAAAATCAACCCTGGGAGAGCAAATTCAATTTCAGAAAACGTTTATGGCCTTTTGAAAGAGGAAAGAAGTTGCAAAGAAGAACGTAATGTAGAATTGTATATTTTATATAATGTAGAAGATGTATTACATAATAGGACCTCGGTAATTTATACCGTGAATGGGGAAGAGAGGTGACTTGTCAAGTCACCTCTTAGTTTATTTACATTAATTAACCTAGCTTAATAATTAAATTTTGATTTTGTTACATTGCCTTCCCCTTAAGGAAGCTTTGTCCGCAAAACTTATTTGACGACAATGACTACGTGAACTGTCACAACGTATCTTATGTGGATATCTGTATCAGTTGTTATTGGTAGGTTTTGTCCTTCGTTCTATTTCGATTATGGGTTCAATTTTTCTGTTGTTGGGAGTGCCATAGGTAATTCTTGAAACACCTTGCTATGTTTTCAAATTAGCTCTTGTGTCTCTGGTTTTTGTCCATATCTCCTTCACTTGTTAGAATCTCCATTTCTTGACATTGAGGTATGTACGTTGGTGTATCTTTCCAATGTAGATTTTCCATCTGATGTGATGTAACTAGTTGTGTTGGAGGTGGTTGGTACCCATATAATTTGTGTGTTTTCCTGAACTCATGGAATTCAATAAATGTTCTTGGTGATTTGTAGAGTATGTACCCAAGGTTTGTAACCATTGTATTCCTAATACTACATCGATTACTCCCAGTCATACCGCAAGGAAATATGACTCTAAGTTATATTCTTGCATTTGTAACTTAACCTTGTGACAGTTCCCCACATTGTCAATCTTCTTGCCATCTACTACCATAACCTTCATGTTAGGTATTGGACGAATAAATAGGTTAAATACTTTAGCAAGGTTGACATTAACAAAGTTATGAATGTTTCCAGAGTCAATGCGAACTATGACGTTATTAATTTTTATATTCCCTTTAATCTTCAATGTTTGCGGTTGGGCAATTCTAGTAATAACAGCTAATGAGATTTGTGGGGAGTCGTCCTTGATTCCTAGGTGGTAGTTGTGTTGGCTATTCACATCGTTATCCATTGGTTCATTGACTTCTAGATCTGCTTCACAAGCATATAATTTCTTATGTAAGCATATGTGCTTAGGATCCCATTTATCCCCACAGAACTTACATTTTCTTTCTTTTATTCTCTTGGCCTCTAAATTGGGCTTTGTTCCTTCCCTAAGTTGAGTCGGTGTATACCTCGGATTTCTTGTGTATCCTGATTGGAGGGGGTTCTTTTTGGGGTCGTCTTGGTCAACAATTGTATGAACGGATTTGCTTTCAATAATACTG
>LPNX010759334.1:459538-486301 GCA_001517045.1 Pseudotsuga menziesii | reverse complement strand
TCCTCCTCACATCGACAGAGAATACTTTCAAGGCACATAAAAAAACAAGGGCAGAGGAAATAGGGAATTTACTAACCTAAGAAGGAGAAGTAGATTTGAATTTTGTGCTTGCAAATCCCTCGTCAGCCTCTTTAGGAGCCTCCACGTTCTGTCATGTGTTGTTGTGTCTTTTTCAATGACAACAAGATATATAGAGAATTTCCCAAACCCCAAACACATTCTCTAACAGGATTGAGTTATTGAATCGCCCCTCAAACCCAAACGCCCTATCCTGCTACCAAAGCCAAAAAATTGGCGCCATTCGAGCCAAATAGTTACATAGAGGAGTAGATCATTCCATATTATTATGGATTTCACTGCCATCATAAAACCCTCACCGAAAATTTGGTGCCAATCGAGCCATGGCCAAAAATTGACACAATGGATTTCACTGCCATCATAAAACCCTCGCCGAAAATTTGGTGCCAATCGAGCCATGGCCAAAAATTTGACACAATAGATTTCACTGCCATCATAAAACCCTCGCCGAAAATTTGGTGCCAATTGATCCATGGACAAAATTTTGACACCAATGGATTTCCCTCACTGCCATCATAAAACCCTCGCCGAAAATTTGTGTACCTAGCTAGTTGACCCTCGTCGCTGATCAACACCATATGACACTCGCTGAACGACGCTTGCTATGGGTACGCTGGGCATGGCTCTCGATCAAACTCTTCCTTTCAATCTATAAAATAAAAACCTCGATCTGGAAAATCGGACTCTTCATCTCTATCTCGAACATCATAATATGGCTCTGTTATATATGTGACTTGATCAATAGCTAGATAAAAAGCATCTGTTGGATCCGCATTACGAACACGAGCATCAAACCCTGTTTCCCTTCTTCCTCTTGCAGTGTCTATGCCTCCACTAGTGCTTCAATTTGTGGGCAGCAACAAAAAGAAAATATGTATGTCTATCCAGCAATCGATGCCAATTGAGCCATGGCCAAAATGTTGACACCAATGGAGTCAAATCTCTATGTAGTGGAGCAGATGGAGACTTTTCACAACCATCATAAAAAACAAAATTGGCGCCAATGGAGCCAAACATCTATGTAGTGAAGTAGATAGAGACATATTGTTATGGGTTTCGTGGCCATCATCAAACCACACTCTAGAACTGTGGCGGGCGACCAAATTATGGGATTTCACCTGGAGTGTTCCCCAATAGCTGGGTAGTTCCACCTCGCTTGTGGGAAGAGCATTTTAGGCTTGGTGAACCACCTAGAATGGGATAATCATTGGGGTCTTTCATATCCAACATTTGTCAAAGGGATCTTGATCACGGCTAGGGTGTGTATTAACATTTTTTTAATGATTTTCTTTTTGAGCCGAGAGGCTCTCTACAGCCCAGTATGGGGTATATCTTGTAACGCTACGTAACGTTGTCACGTTACGTAACATTGTAACATTACGTAACGTTACATAATGTTATGTCGGCTATTAAAAAAAATAGAAAAAAAAATTAGAAGTAAAGTTACAATGTTATGTCGTCTAAAAAAAATAGAAAATTAGAAGAAGAAAAAACAACAACTATATAAATAGCAAGAAGTATCACAAACTACATCCAAATCTAGCTACCTTGATCTAGCAAGAGCAACAACCACTGCAACAGCAAACAACAACAACCACTGCGACAGCAACAATAAACCCAGGTAAGAATTTTAAATTTGCTAATCGACAATCAATTCAGAATTTTAAATTTGCATTATGTGGCTGATATCCAGGTTCAAATTATTTTCATATTCATATTATTTTAATTTTAGTAGCACATAAAATCTCCAAACAACTTAACATTTCACCAATTTCTGTCACCAATTTCTTTCATCGAATGGCTCAGAGATTCTCTACACAGTTCACCAATTTCTTTCATGGAATGTGATCAGATTTCCAACTTTAAAAAAGTGTAAACTATTTGCAATTCCTGTATATTAATTACTGTGACGATTTTATCAAAATGGGGCAGGTGCTACAGGCAAAACTGGCTTTAAATATGTTTAGCCTAGCTTTCAATATGCCTAACCTAGCTTTCAATGCCTTACGCCTTACCTTACTTACATACGCATCCATCTTTGAGGAGGGAGGACATGAGTTTTTTCTTTTCTGTCTCTCAAATGAGTTACCTAATCACGTCTCAGCAGAGCTCCGATCTTCTAAAAATCATGGGGGCGCTTCTTCTTGCTGCAGAGAAGTCGTTAACCAGTGACTGCAGAGAAGTCGGGAACCACCTAACTCCTCCTCCTGAACCCGTGACTGCACAGAAATCATGAGTATATTTACCGCGGCCGCTACTTCAAGACCAAATCACTGTTGCGTTCGGACGAGTTCATTCTACCAATAGAGCCTAGGATTTGGATTGCCTAACATTCTACCAATAATTCCTATATATAATCAGAAAGCTTTGCTACCTGATGTGCTTGCAGGCAACTGGTCAATGTAATATTGCAAGACTTTATCAAACCCTATTTTCCATCTCTGTAGCGTTAGTCATTACAGGCTTGGCAAGGAAAGTGGGATTTTCGTCTCCCGCCATAATGACCAACACTTTCGCCTCTATATCTTGGTCTCGACTATTGCTCTCTTCAAGTTGAGCAGATGGTTTCCTGACAGAACAAGCCAGAATGAAAAAGGTAAGTACAATCAGACCTAGCATGGCAGACACTCCAGCGATCAGATATGGAACCGGTGACTGCTTCTATTGATGTGTGACATTACGGCCATTACCGGCTATCGAAAAATATGCTATCATCATTCCAGTGCTTAAAATATTGCAGAAAATGAATTGTCTAAATTAATGAAAAGTAAGCCAATACACTATACTACAGGAGCGGATTATTAATTACGTTGGAAGTTATTGGTGTGTATGAAGTTATATGCCATTCCAATAAAATACTGAAGGAAAAATGGATTACATGAATTATAAGCCTTTCTTTTTACAGGTTTCTGAACAATCTCTTTGTGCAACTGTTGTGAGAGGGGACCATGGAGGTGATTTCCTTTCATCGCTCTCAGTGGNTATATATATATATATATATATATATATATATAAAGTTAATTTAATAAATAATCAAAATTCAATTTCTGATCGATAGAACTTGTAACTTGTTTATATATTTAAAATTGTAATATATATATATATATAAAGTTAATTTAATAAATAATCAAGAAAGTGTCAACTTGAAGAAACATATGAATAAGTTGTATCCCCCAGAGATGTAGAATCGATGAAGGAAGTTAGCCTTCTCCTGATGATGAGATTCTAGAATCATTTATGCTTGGAGCATCATATTTCCTTAGAGGAATGTATCTAGGAAACATGGCCACAGAATCAGATCCTAATGCTTCGACCTCGTGGGTAGCTTGAAATCTTTATTTAGGAACATTTGCGAGACTAGTTTGTTTCTTTCTTGGTGGTGCAACTGGCTTCGATCATGGAATAAATTTTGGAGGATCTTAAAAAATGGGATTGGGAAAAAGAACCTCCATACTCGACTCTTAAACGGTGCTAGTGCTCGACACAGGGATTACCATACTCAATCACCGACTTTGACTTCAAAGTGGTTGCAGACAAATAGCTCAACTCCAAGAAATTTCTCAGTTTGATTCAAATGAATGAACATAATTCTATGTGAAGATGATAATAGGTTTAAGCATGAAATAAATACTTCTCTCACATGGGTCTGCAATAAATGGAAAAGGTGGTGGTAAATTCTCTCGTACGGGGAAATATTTCCCATCATTTCAATAAATTTCCACATGAGCCATCACTTGACTAACCATGACAATGGGTAATTATTATGCATTAATGGAAGATGTGACCAAAAAGCATGCCATCAAAATATTCCATTATATCAAGTTTAAATTCCCTCCAATTGTCACTTGTGACAACAGTTCTTCTCGTGACAAACTTATAGTCTACGACAACATTTTTCTACTTGCGACAAATTCAATTTTTTTTCACTTATGTTTTTAGTTGAGCGAAATGTGTCTATCTTGATAAGGCTTTAGCCAACTTCCATTCACTAACCCTTTGAAGGGTGTACCATCTAACTTCTGCAACTAGACCGCACCTCCATTGGTGATATATATGAAAAAATATGGTTCCATCCAATGTGTTCAAAGCTTTCCAGGATGCTTCGAAAATTTATTGGCATACAAGAGGACAAAATCACCAACATGTAATTTTTTAAACTTAATATTGCGGTTTTTCCAAGCCTTTTGTTGCTCCTTCTCAACTCACTGATGTATTTCTGTGATGAAACGATCTTCTTCTAGCTACCAGTTCTAAAAATATTTTTTCTAGTGCACCAACATCTATCATCTCAGTGATAACAACAATTCTGAGACTAGGTACAATATATTCTAATGGCATGATGACCTCCTGTCCATAAACCAGTCTGAATGGAGTCTGTCCTGTCAAGCTTTTGCAAGTTGTGTGATAATCCCATAATATTGTAGGTATCTTATGATCCCAATCATCCCTCTAAACATTGCATATCTTCGTCAATTCATTCTCCTAGATTGCATTGAACGCTTTGACATCATCATTCACTTCTGGGTGATATGTAATTATCTTTTGGTGTTGAATATGAAATTCCTCAGTTAATATTTCAATTAGTTGATTCACAAAATGTGTACCTTGATCACTTATGAAAATATTTGGGCATCCAATCGGGTCACGACATAGTCAAATAAAAATATTGCAGCAGTCACAACAGTAAAATCTCTTACTAGCACTACTTTGACCCATTTAGTCAAGTAGTTTATCGCAGTGATTATGTAGTGTGTACCCGTTCGCTTTCCTAGTGGGTTAATAGGAACCAAAAAAAAACAAACCATTTATCAAATTCTTGAAAATTCACTTGTGGTACCAATAGAATTTCATCTCGTCATGATGATTTTCCAGTTCTTTGATAGATATCACAGATACAACAATAGCCTCTAGCATCTGCATTCAGAGTAGAACACCATAATCCGTCCTATAAAATATTATGCATTGTTGCTTTTCCTACATAGTGACCTCCTATGAGACCATCGTGTGCTTCATTCAACACCAATGGTGTTGGGCAGGAAAAGTGCATAGAAAGAAGCTGACGCACTAACAAAGAAGGAAAATTACGCACTTGAGAAGGGAAAATAAGGTACATAAGGAAGCAAATGAACCGGCGTAGAAAGACAAAACATGCACATGGCAGAGAAAGGAAGCGCAGAGCAGAGGAAGGTGCAACAGGATAGCTGCAACGAGGAAGGAAGATTCGAGTCGGTAGAAGAGGCAGGTAGAAGAGTTAATGTTGAGGAGTAGGAAGTCAAGGAAGACGGTAGAAGGATGAACCATCCGAAGATGGAAGGGTATTTTTTTAGCTAGTTAAGGCTGTGCTTAATGCATGAAGGAATTTTTGCAGCTAGGTATGGGCTACCATTTAATGTAAAAGAGATATTTTGTAGCTACCCAAGTCTGTAATAACTGAGGAGTACTCAGTCGACCCTGTGTGGTCTAGAAAATAGTATAAATAGAAGGAACCCACTTTGTATAAGGGTTAGATAAGATTGGTTCAGTTGGTTATTGGTTAAATAAGATTTAGTTAGACTTAGTAGTAGACTCAGAGAGGATTCTGGTAGAAGGAAAAGGGTTGTTGAGTCGCATATCTTGCAGCTGTGTGCGTAGTCTGCTAGTAGTAGAACTAATTTGCAGCTATGTATGTAGATAGTAAGTAGAAGAGTCGATCTAAGCTGTGTGCAAATCAGTAGGAATAGATAGAGAATAAACCAGAGAGCATGAGAGAAATAATATTGAGTCAGAAAGACATATCTTAAGAACAATTTGCAAGTTACAAGCTGCAAGTTGCTACATATATTTCTCATGCCAGATGAAGAGAACCGTTGTGGTTTTTGCCATATGGGTTTCCACATTATTTCTTGTGTTATATGGATGACTGTGTTGCATGGTGAATGTTTATGTGAATGTTTTCTTATCTTACAGTATTACAGTTACAATTGTTATTGAATGTATGTCGCAGTATGAATGTATGACTGTTTAAAAGTATTGTTGAACTGTTGTGTGTGAGTTCATGGTTAATATGCTAAGTATAATATAAGTCATGCACTGTCTTCCAAGTATAAGGAATTAGGCTGCATCACACTATTGCGCAAGCTGTTAAGAGGTTAAGGGAAAGGCTGTGTTGTGCACAGTTTGGGGTACACCGTTGCACCTCGGTCGCAGAGTGAATAAATCCATCCCATCATCTTTATCGAGCACCTTGGTCGTGTGCCAAGGGACTATATTCCCTCACCAATTGCAGAAACATGGTTCTGGTAGTTACCCATTAAGATATCTCAGGTGAGACCTCGCCTTCTTCATGAGCATTGCCGATTCAGCTTGCTCCGTCAAGCTAATGTCTTGTTGTGTCTTGTTTCTATTGTGTTGATTGATTGAACCGTGGGTCGAGACAAGAAGGAGAAAAAGGCTAACAAATGGTCTCTCATGTTCCAATACACAACGACATCGTATTTCATCTGGTCCCATCTTATACAATTTCCTAGCGATCAGCTGGAAGTTTGCAACTTTTACAACTAATTGCTTCTTTTGCATTGTACTAAATCCTTCTGGTGCATATCCTATAGTCAAGAGATGTACAATATCACTATAGTGATCATCAATCATCTTGACCACAAACAACTGTGTATCAGAGAGACTATCATCAAGACTAAAATGCTCTTCTCCACTTTCTAACCTCAACAGATCGCCCGGTTTTGAATTCAGTGAACTTGGCTTAACAATAATATCAAAATCAAATTCTTGAAATAGGAGAAGCCATTGACAGATATTCCCCCCCAACACTAGGTTATTGACCAAATATTTGAATCCATAATGGTCTGTATACATATTGAAATGACCACCCAGTAAATAATGTCTAAACTTCTAGAGAGCATATACCATGGAAAGTCCTTCCCTTTCAGTAGTGATATAGTTATTTTCTCTCATTGACAACTTTCTACTAGAAAATGCAATGGGGCGATCAAGAGAACCCTCACCTGGCTGTGTAAGTACAACGTCGAGTGCAACAGATGACACATTGAAATGTACATTAAACTCTTATTTCTAGTCAGTAAATACCAATATATGAGCTGTAACCATATTATCTTTAAGAACATCTAGACTCTCTTGACATTGCTCATTCCAGTGGAATTTAACATCTTTCTTCAGCAATTTCTCCATTATGGTGGTCACCTCTACATATCCTTGGATAAATAATTTTAAATACCCCTTATGCCCCAAGGTATTTCCCAATTGTTTTACCATCGTGGGTGGGGGTAGGTCAACAATAATCACAACCTTAGCAGGTTCCATCAATATTTCGTCTCGACAGACCACATGACCCAACAAGATACCAAAAGGAGAACAAAAAATACATTTCTTCAAGTTAAGGGAAATATGAAACTGCCCTCATCGGTCGAGCATCATTATAAGATTATAAATATGATTTTTCACTAGACCATAGATCATACAATTATCAAAGTATACTTCAAGAAATAAATGGATGAAATCTTTCAAAGAAGCTACTACTATTCTAGAAAAAATAGTAGGGGCATTCTTGAGTCCAAAAGGAATTACCATATATTAGAAGCATCCCTACTCTGTCACAAAGGTGGTCTTGTAGCGATCTTCCTTTGTAATTCTTATCTGATGGTAGTCATAGAACCATAAGTAGACAAATACATTTCTTGTCCTCCGATGCTCTCCAATACTTCATTTGTGAATGGAGTCAGAAATGGATCATGCAAGAAGGCATCGTTCAAATTTCCACAAGTCAACACAGATGCAAACTTCACCCATTTTATTGTCCTAAAAAACCATAGGGCTTATCCATTCGGATTCCCCGATAGGTTCTATAATTCCTACATCTAGCATTCTGTATAGCTCTATCTTGAACTTCTCTTTATATCTCAAATTGAGTCTGTATGGTCATTGTTTGACAGGTTTCTTGTCGGGATTCAAGGGAATCTTCATTTCTCCTAGATCATCAGTAATTCCTTTCAACTCTAAAAACTTAATAGGGAATAGGTCATGTAATTCACGCAAAATGTTTAAAATTTTCCCTACGGTCTGATCATCCCAATAGTTTCCAATATTGGCAAATTTTGGATTTTCTAGAGAGCCAATATTCACCTTCTTCGTTCTAAGGGGCTTCAGAAAATTTTCATTTGATAAGCCTGATCATTATCAGGTTCATCAGTTACTTGATATCATTCCATACACTTCTGAATTGTCGCGCTCCTATGAGGGAAACTCAACATTGGAACAGAGATGTCTTCAAAAGTTTTTGTTCTTATAACTTGCAAAGCATCATCAATCGTCGGACTATCATCAACAAATCTAAAAGTATGCGTGAAACTAGTAGCTAACTCTTCCCATTCTCCAGTCTCTCATCCCAGCTCAATCGACGTGTACCAGTTTCTTGATATCATATCCAAAGTATGTAGAAATTGATGAACCCATTCCTTTGGCGGTGACGTTTTCCATGTCGCGGGACAATTCTCAATATGCTTGAGAGGATTTTTCAATCCTTTGTATTTTTTTCCAATATACAACATATTATCACAAATTTAATCTCTAGTAGTCATCGTCATTGAGGCCATTCTATAATAGATTTCTTATGAGAAACCCACCACCTAGTGGGTGTAGCCTTCAATGCAACATCTAGTGCTAACAAATGTTGGAGTTCTAATACTTTTTCTTCGAACTTTGTAAGAAATATGTCCAAATTAGGTAATCCTTCATAGGTAGTTAAATCACATACCTGAGTACCTACCCGTTGCACAAATTTCATGATTATTACGTAGTTTCACATCAACACTTCATTAGTCTATTATGGCAGTTATCCAAAGCTTCTCAAGAGTCTAACGTACTAGAGGTGATACTTCTCCAGCTCAAATTACCATGCGTTGTCGGGTTGACATAATCCTCCATCGTAGAGTAAATATTATAAGTATTATCCAAATATCCTTCTTGTCCTTCATGGTTTACTTGCTCGACATATCTTTGGCCCTCCAAAGGATCAATTGAGGTGATCACCCATAGCTCTATATCTTCGAATGACAATATCCTCCTTTTGAAATTCATGACTATTTGATTGTCAATATACCAGTTGATCCCCAAAAGTACGAGATATGGATTCGTATCGTCGACAATGTCTGTGACTTCAAAATATGCATCGGTTTGGAGTCCTTCCACTTTGACAAGAACCTACGTCAGTCAACCAATAGGAAATACCTTCAAATGATTGGCTAAATGTAGTTGAATAGGAGACCATACTATTCTCGACTTTCTCATGCTTTCCTAGATTTGTCTTGTTAGAATATTAACATTTGGCCCTAAGTCCAGTGTGATAAAATAAATATCATAATCACATATATGGAAATTCATTCTTAATTTGCGACCAGTTTTCGGGATTTTACTAATGTGGTTAACTTTTCTTTTTGGTTGCACACTTGGTCGAGGTTCTTTGATAGGATCTGATAGTTCTGCTACATCATCCTTATCTTCTATAAGTGCTAAGAAACTTTTAAAGAAATATTTCATCTTTCTTATCCTTTTTGTCAGCTTTCTTTGGAATAAATGTTCAAATCTTTACAATATGAACACGTCTTTGTGGGATTACTACATTATTTGAAAAGATGCCATGGTTGTTCACAATTATAACAAATAACATGGCCCCTTTCATGACCAAATCCTCCTTGTCTTCCTCGGCCCCTGAAAGGACCACCCCCCCATTGGTTGAGAGTATTATTTCTAAGTTCTCTCGGCTTTCTGATGTTCATAATTCTTCATCAGATGCGCGTGTCGACCATATTTTCTTGCAACAATTGGTATGATTTGTAGTCTTTCTCGTCCTGACCCACAGATCGACATAATTTAAAATATAGGATGGAAGGTGCACTTCCTATATTCTGTAGATACAATCGTTCCTCTGACCGATGACCTCTTCTCTGGAAAATTATACACTAGGGCATTTCTTGTGAATTTATCAGGTTTAGTGCTCCTGATGCAAGATAATTTAAGAAAGTTGGACATGAATCTTTATGATGGCCTTCAGTTCTACATCTTGTACAATAGACCTATTCTTTAATTTCTTTCCCTTTCTTGATATCTTGTGTTTGTACTATTATATTGGAAAGCTGCGACTATATGTGCATCATTCCTATGCCAGTTTCTCCAACCAACGAAGCTTCCAATTTCATAGAAAGCTCAAAAGCTTCGTTATAGGATACAATCTTCTTCTACATCAAAGGAACATAGATATGTGGTAGCATTGCGAAAATAAACCATTCTTCGTGTTGAACATCTGACTTCTCAAAGCTCACTTTAGCCATCAGAGTCTTAAATATTTGGTCAAAGTCCCAAACAGACTCAGTCGACAATTGCTTAATTTCTTTTAATTCTGTGATACATTGCGACCGAAACTTAGGTTTCCTGAATTCTTTAATCAATCCAATTTGGATTTGATCAAATGATTTTTTAGGAACCCCTGCGGGAACCAAAGAAAATTTCATATACCAGTCCAAAGCATGACCCCTAAAGGTTGTGATCATCTAAGCTCTTTTTATAGCCTCGTCTTGGACCTTTCGTACTGTCCAAAAAGGTTCTTATAGGAACCAGTGTTGCTCATGGTCTTCAAACCCATTCCCATTGAATATAGGTAACTTTATGTCACTCCCTTACATTCTATTTACTTGGGGTATAGATTAATTTGAATTAAATGCTCAGCCAGTGGGAATTACTTGACTACTATTTTTATCATTGGATTCTGTACCTAGACTGCTGAGGCTCAAAGTCCATAGGACCTCGAAGTTTTTCAATTAAATGACTAGGTTTTGGGTTTATGAATATCCTATAGGAGAGGGAGGATATCAGACATAAGGTAACAAAAATAGTCAAACATATATATAACTGAACCATGAACGTATATACAAGACTATGGGTATGAACTACATAAAGAGTGATGAAGTTTCAGATCTAAAGTACATAATAAACATTCAACTCATCCATAAGAATTCAAGGATAGATGACATTTATCAAAGAACAGATATGCGAATCAAGTGTTCAAACTGAAGATAAACATTTATCATGACAACCAAACAAAACATAGGCTCATCTCGAATATAATATCATTCCATAATAATCTTGATATAAACTAAAATATCGCATACATGCCTGATTGATGATAACAATATGATCTCCAAAACCATTCCTACAATAGTCTCAGCCTCTTGGCTGGAAATCTGCCTCTTTTACATTCAAAATGACAATGTTTTATAGAGAAAATCATATAGAACAATTTACTTCCTAGCCTTTGGGAATTGAGTCTATCTAAAAATAAATGACTTCTTAATTTAATCATAAAGGATCTGGAAAGACTCTGTTTAACTTCTAGCTAATCCCTCGTTCAATGCTTGAAAATATGGAAATGTCTGGAAAGACTTTGTTTAACTGCCAGATGATCCCTTGTTCACCAATTCAATGCTTGAAAATATGGATTTTTTCGAATTAGTTGGTAATTAATTACCCAAAAGATGCATCAAATTTGGATTTGGTTACTAATGTTGATTTCATTCCTTCAAACTCAGGATATAGAGAGCTAACTTGCAAAATATCTGCCATCCATCATTGACATTTGAAATCGTGTAATCTCAAGGTTCTTTACTCTCCAACTGACCTTTTGATTGCCTTTGAAAACTGAAAATCGAACTGCACAACTTATGCCTTGAAATCTGGTATTAATCTTTGACTTCAAATTTCCTTTATCATAACATATTTTATAGGAAAACTGATCATCGAACCTGATCCCTCTAATATAGGCTATATTGTTGGGATTTTGTTTTTCTGCTACCAGATTCCCTGTATCAAAATTTGGATAGAAAATTCCCTTTTCCATATGATTACTACATGCAGTATATGCAAAATCTGCGACCGACATATTTCTTGCTTAAGACTTCGCTTCATTTCCTTGCATGTTTACAGGAGATTACCATGAAAATTTATCCATTATGGTAGCCAAGGAATATAATGCTTTGAAACCATGATTAAATCTACAATCTGCAAAAGAGAAAGGTCTAAACAATACAAGAACTGGTGCTCAGTGGATGGATGATGCCACCGAAAAACTGATAGAACCTTTACTAACTCATATGGTCTTTGTAGCAAGAAGATATTTGTCACTTTCATAAATCACACACATAGAGATTTAAAATTTCCATAATTTTTCATTTCTCATTTTCATTTTCAATATTGACCTCTTGGAATATATTATGTGTTGCATATCACACAGGTATAAAGATTTAAAATTTCCATAATTTATAAACATTGGTATATGAACATATTACCAAAGCGTTGAGTATATAATTGGACTCCCCCCTTACATGTAGAGCACCAAACACTTGATTTAAAATTTCCATAATTTATAAACATTGGTATATGAACATATTACCAAAGCGTTGAGTATATAATTGGACTCCCCCCTTACATGTAGAGCACCAAACACTTGATTGTGTATTTTCCTCAATGTTTAACGCTTGGATGCTTTCGTGGGAATTCATCATCACTTACGTACACCTTTATTTTGCCTCCATGAAAGAGTCTCACATGCACAAGGACAATGAAATTATATTACTTTATATTCACTATAGCCTTCAAACTGATTTGACACGTTGGGAACCATGCACGAGCCATGGGAATAGAGCTTGACATTGGTTTGATATGTTGGTGCTTGAAATATGGCGTTGAAATTACATAAATCCCAAAATTTTATGAAATGAAACTTCATTTTAAAAAAAAAACGAAGATGACATATTAAGATAATGGATTGAAAGGAATGGCTTTGAAATAACATAATCATTTAATTTTTAATAAAAATTATATTTTTAATGAAAAGATAAAATAATCATTTTTATTAAAACTACAATATTATTAAAATTAATATTACATTTAAGATTTGGATTTTGACAAAAAAGGAAAAACATTCAGTGATAAAACCTTAAATTGGAGAACTTGGCAAGCTAACATAAGAATTTGAGGCTTTGTCAAACAGTCAAAAAAAAACTTGGCTGGATCATTTTGGCACTTGCATCGAAGATCATGGAAGTAATAGTAAGGACTTTGATATATGGAGGAAAAGGGTTTACCGGATGGACACAAAGAACTCAAGGATTTGGCAAAAATGTTAGTGAACATTCTAGCATCGAAAGTACATTTTAATGGGGTAAATGCTAGTACCAAAATATGGCCTTGGTTGGGGATGGAGTTCTCCCTGCGAGGCTCCAAGAACATGCAGGCCCTACGCCTTTCCATTCTATTATTTTTTGCAACACGACCTTGCATATTTTCTTCTCTACAAACATCCACATTTTTTTGTTGTGCCTAGTCCATTGGGCTAGTGGAGTCATTCATATCTCTACCAAATCTATGCAACTTTTTTCAAACTCTAAACACACCACTGAAATGAAAACATGCTGCTGCATACCAACACACTGAAAAGAATCCACATTCTCGTATGGTGAGCTTATTCTTCCGCCTACTCCTACTTCTAATTGGTATAAACAAGCTAATCATTTGTAATCATGCTTCCAATGAAGCCATGATATCATCCAACCAACTGTAAGAACTTCTTGCATGCAGATAGAAATCAAGGAAGAATTTAACATTTGTAGCAGAAATTTGATTTGCAAAACATACTTACAACCACAATCCTCTTTGATTCCAAACTCTACAAGGCTAAAATTTTCCGAAAACCATAACTCCATGTAGATGGCCACTGAGTCCTGCCAGTTGTGCTGCATATCCAGCTGATACTAACGGTTATATTGTTCCTCTACTCCACTTATCAAATGACATTTCCTCTTTTCTGCTGGAAAGAGAGCATGAATATTTTTTAGGCATTGGAAATCAAAGGCATCAAAGTTATCCCGAATCTTCTCACAAGTTCCGTGAACAACAATATCAACAATTTTATCATGAGGATCAACAAATTGGTCCATGTATTCTGCATTGCGATAAGATTCATAGTTGTCATATATCGTCTCTGGTTGTTCAGGGATAATAAACCGAACGTCTTCATTAATCTGCTGATTAGATTTTGTCACCATAGAGACATCGGGCTGTAAAATGTCAAGATCATCATCACTATATTCATCATAAATTGGAGCATTCTGAAAAATTTCCAATGATGATGTTGAAGGTTCATGTTTTTCTTCATTCAATAAATCTTGAAAAGTCTTTTGTCACGCATCATATCATCATGAAAACAATTAAAAGATTTTTTAGAGTCATTTGAAGAAAACACTTCTACAGTAATTTCTTGATTACAAGGCTGATATTCAACACAAAAAAGATTTCCAATAGTTTGTTCAACAAAAGATTGATATTCATAAGGATTTTCAATAACAAATGTTGCATGATAATGATGTCTTAAATCTTGAAAAATGTCAAATACCTCTTGAACTTCATTCTTTTGAAATATTTTTTCATGAATTTCATCAGTAGAGCTATCTTGATCATTATGAAAAGTGTCTTCTACTGCAGCATACTCTATATGACTATCTGATCTTTTACTCAACAAATCAAATTCATAACAGCATTCTTGATAAAGGAAATCAACTGAAAATTCATCTTTGCAAAACAAATGAAAGGCCGCGTGAAAACCTTTCAAAGAATTGACGCTGGCATCCAAAAGAAATATGCACCAATCTCAAACTTCTCCCTCTAATGAATAACTAAAAATATCTAAACATCTTTATGCACGATCTAAAGATGATGAATAAAATCATGGAAATTCAGCAAGTGTTTAGCAGGTACTTCCCAAGGCTTCTCCCTTAAATATGGGAATAGAACCTTTCCATTCATATCTATTAGGTATGGGGTTCAGAAAACCAGACATACTTGAGAAATCACAAAATGCATACCTTTGAGCGAGAATCTTGTCCATTTCAAACCATTGAAGTCAATCATAGATTCATCTATAATGAAGCTGGAGTCGTCAGGTAGAAAATTGCAGTCAAGTTGATGTCATGCTCTTGTCTACCATCAAGAGCTGCATATGATCATTATTGTTCTCCCTGGGGAAGATACTATCCACTTCTGTTCCCCGCTGATGGTGTCAGAAGATGTTATCACCGGAGTCTACTCATAGACTGCTAAGGCTCAAAGTCTAGAAAATCTTGAATTTTTTCAATTAAATGACTAGATTTTGGGTTTATGAATATCCTATAGGTGAGGGAGGAAATCAGGCATAAGGTAACCAAAATAGTCAAACAGTATATATAACTAAACCATGAACATATATACAAGACTGAGTATGAACTAAATAAAGAGTGAGGAAGTTTAAGAGTCTAAAGTACATAATAAACATTCAACTCATCCACAAGAATTCAAGGATAAATGACATTTATCGAAGAACAGAGTTGTGAATCATGTGTTCAATTTGAACATAAACATTTATCATGACAACACAACAAAACATATGATCATCTCAAATATAATATCATTCCATAATAATCTTGATATAAACTAAAATATCACATACATGCCTGATTTATGATAACAGTCTGATCTCCAAAACCACTTCCTACAACACTCTTAGCCTATCAGTTGGAACTCCACCTTTTTTACATTCAAAATGACAATATTTTATAGAGAAAAACACAAAGAACAATTTATTTCCTAGCCTTTGGGAATTGAGTCTATCTAAAAATAAATGACTTCTAAATTTAATCATAAAATATCTGGAAAGACTTTGTTTAACTGCCAGTTGATCCCTCGTTCAATGCTTGAAAATATGGAAAGATCTGGAAAGACTTTGTTTAACTGCCAACTGATCCCTCATTCATTGATTCAATGCTTGAAAATATGGAATTTATCGAATTAGTTGATAAATTACGCAAAAGTTGCATCAAATTTGGAGTTGGTCACTAAGTTGATTTTATTCCTTCAAACTCGGGATATAAAAAGCTAACTTGACAAAGATTTTCCATCCATCATCGACCTTTGAAATCTTGTAATATCAAGGTTCTTTATTCTCCAACTGACCTTTTGATTGCCTTTGAAAACTGAAATTCGAACTGCACAACTTATGCCTTGAAATCTGGTATTAAACTTTGGCTTCAAATTTCCTTTATCATAGCATATTTTATAGGAAAACTGATCATTGAACCTAATCCCTCTAAGATAGTCTATACTGTTTCAATTTTGTTTCTCTACTGCCAGATGCCCTGCCTCAAAATTCAGATAGCAAATTCCCTTTTCCATATGAGTACTACATGCAATATTTGCAAAATCAGCAACAGAGATATTTCTTTCTTAAGACTTTGCCTCATTTCCTTGCATGTTTACATGAGATTACTATGAAAATTTATCCATTGTAATAACCAAGGAATATAATGCTTTGAAACCCTACTTAAATTCTACAATTTGCAAAACAAAGAGGTCTGAACAATACAAGAACTAGTGCTCAGCAGATGGATGATGCCACCGAAAAACTGATACAACCTTTACTAACTCATATGGTCTTTGTAGCAAGAAGCTATTTCTCATTTTCATAAATCATTGAATCCAAACCTTAGTTTATTTAGAAAATTATGCTCCATATCCAACATGTAATATACAATCATTTGAATGTGAACTCCATTAACAAGATTTGTTTGACACTTTGATGATTTTTGTAACGAACGTAAAATAAATATAATAATTAAATAATTAATAATAATCATAATTAATTATACTTAACATGAAAGGACATGACCTTTCACTCACAACCCCCAAGACTTATTTAATAGGCGGGTCATCAACCATTGTAAGAATCTATTATCTTTTATCTATACAACCATTAATATACATTTCCCCATGGCTTATCCAATATTCCAGATATTTTGGTGATTATTGTGTAAGCAAAATAATTATTCTCTTCATGTGGTATCAGAGGCTCGTTGGCTAGATCCTGGCCTTTGGCCGTATTTTTGGCNATGAAAAGAAAAATCAAAATCTGGGCTGCTCCATTCCCTTCCCATCTCCCTCATGCGGCTGCTCCACCTCCCTTTCACCGGCCACTCCATTCTCCTTCCACCCCTTGCATGCTCCTTCCATCCCTGTGCGCCCGCCCTTCACTTCACACACCCCCACACCGGCCTGCTCCACCGGCTACTCCACATTCTCCCCTTGCACGTTCCCTTCGCTGTCATCACCCTACCTCCTCGCCACTACCTGCTTCTACTCCCTCCTCCACCCAACGCCTCCTCCATTCCCTTAATCTCCCTTTCGCTGCTCCACTCCCAGCCCCCTCCTCCCTGCTGCTCTCGTCTTCAGCGCTTCCTCCCACCTCCACCTCCACGGCACCACTTCCACCATTCTACACCCTCGATTTCCCTCACCCTCGTGTCCATTCCTCACTTCGTCACTCTCCACCTCCACCGTGCCACTTCCACCCTATTGCGCCCTCGTTCCCCTCACCTTCCTTCCTCACCCTCGCGTCCACTCCCAAACGTCGTCATTCCCAAACGCTGTCACTTCCACGACGTGCAAAACAAAACACAAACACAAAATTATAATATATTATAAAACAATATAGTTATAATATATTAATTCAATATATTATAATATATCTATAATATTTCAAATTTTTGTTTTATGGTATTAAATAAAATAAAAATTAAGATTTTTTTATATAATAATTAATATAATTAATTATTACCCTTAAAAATCTCATTATCTTTAATATAAAAAAATAAATAAATAATAATTATTTTATAATTTAAAAAAAATAATAATTATTTTTTAAAGACAAAAAAAGAGGTTCAAAAATAATTAAAAAATAATTATTAAAAAAAAAGAGGGTTACTTAACCTAACCAAAAGAAGTCTATATATCATCGAAGAAACCAAATCCAAGGAAGACTCATCAAGAAATCGATAGCCATCTATCATTAAAAAAAATTAGCGACCATAAAATTCAGCTTGCAACGACAAATAGAGAAATTAGAAGTCAAACTAAAGCGTTATCAGAGAGACAATGAAGAGTTACGGGACCTAAATACGAAATCAAAAATGTTGATTAAATTACATAAGATGCAAAAAGAGCGCAAGGAACAAAAAATGTTCGACCAGAACAATCATATAGAAAAATTTTCGGCCCAAATTAAGAAATTAAAAGACGAAAATGATTTCAATCAGAGACAAAAAAAAATCAAGATATTAAAAAAGAAATAAGTGATTATGAAGCATAAATAATATGCTTGAACAAAATCACTAACGACAAAGATGAAGAACTGATTCACATACGACATAAATGAGAAGATCAAGAATCAGTGGTCGACCAGTATCGACAACAGATAAAAGTTCTTCAACAACAAAATAACGAATCTAAAAAGGAACACAAGCTGGAGATTGCAAAGCGTAATAAAACAATATCCAACAATTATGAAGAAATTTTCAGATTAAGAAATCATAACAAAACCCTGATTACAAATCAAAAAATTGAAAAATAGGAGCAAGAGGGAACACTCTGGTGAAGACCTCGAAGGAAAAATACTATAAAAGCAAGAAGAAAACCAGTGTTTAAATAATCGTAATCAGGTACTGCAAAACCAAATCAAGGAGCTAGAAATAGAAAAAAGTCACAAAAAAAGAATCGAAAAGATTCAGAATCATAACAATCTACTGGAGAACAAAGAAGCACTAATCTAGGAAAATGCATCCAAAAATGAAATCGAGGAAGTGAAGAAAGTCTTCGTCGCAGTCCAAAAGAAAGAAGAACAAACAACACCTACACCTTACAGACATCCTAATTATAATCGTCATTTTGACCAACGACAGGGTCAAAATGTATATTCATAGAAGACTTATGTGGACATGTGAAAATATCGACATACTAAGCAACAATTGAGATGAATCGTCCCACAAAAAGATCTCAGAGCCTCGATAAAAATAGATTTGGGATGGACCACAACAGATATGATACGACAATTTTCCTGAGGAATTCGTAACTCGTATTGGCTCATTTCCTCAAATGTCACAAATACAAAGAAATCCCGAGACAACAGATTAAAGTAAATCAGATATTAAGGTCAATACATCTTTGAGGACAAAGATTTCCTTAAGGGAAAGGCAATGTAACGAACGTAAAATAAATATAATAATTAAATAATTAATAATAATCATAATTAATTATACTTAACATGAAAGGACATGACCTTTCACTCACAACCCCCAAGCCTTATTTAATAGGCGGGTCATCAACCATTGTAAGAATCTATTATCTTTTATCTATACAACCATTAATATACATTTTCCCTATGGCTTATCCGATATTCCAAATATTTTGGTGATTATTGTGTGAGCAAAATAATTGTTTCCTTCAATTTCAACATGCTTGGAAACTTGACTACACTTAAGGCACTTCTTGTTTGAACTCAAGATCGAGCTACTTATCATTTTACTTGAAACCTAAATGAATGATGGAGTTTGTATCCACTCATAAGCACTCACTATGTGTAGATGTGCTCTCGTGGCACTTGATGAAAATGTTGTCAATGGTTGGGCTTTCAATATTGTCTTCTTGGAATATATTATTTGTTGCATATCACACACGTATAGAGATTTAAAGTTTCCATAATTTATAAAATTTGTATATGAACATATTACCAAAGCGTTGAGTATATAATTGGACTTTCCCCTTGACGTGTAGAGCACCAAACGCTTGACTATCTATTTTCCTCAATGTTTAATGCTTGGATACTTTCATGGGAATTCACTTCATCACTTACGTACACCTTTATTTTGCCTCAATGAAAGAGTCCTACATGCACAAGGACAATGTAATTATATAAATTTATATTCACCGTAGCCTTCAAATTGAATTGACGCATTGGGAACCATGCACGAGCCATGGGCATAGAGCTTGAGATTGGTTTGATATGTTGGTGCTTGGATGGATAGGTGAGAAACTATTGCGTTGAAATTATATAAAACCCAAAATTTAATGAAATGAAACTTCATCTTTTTTTTTAAAATAAAAAACAACATAACATGTTAAGATAATTGTTGACAGCCTAACTTGTTGACAGGGGTTTACACTTTGTCGACACCCCTAAACACTGCGATCTCCCCCAGCACTGACCCAGACAGATTTTACACTGTCCAGTAACACTTGCGAAGCAGATGAAGTCTCACCCGAGATGTTCAAGGGAGAGATGCAAGAACCATGTTTTCACAGTAAGGAGCAGGATCTTGCGCATCTATTTTCCCACTATTAACGATAGATCCAGGTGAGGAATTTTATCATTACTTATTCATATTCACCCACATTAGAAACCATTCACATTAGATCATATCATTATATTAATTTATAAACAGATCGACGAGTGTGAAACCATCCAACCTGCAGAAACATCACATCATTCAAACACATCAACCATATTGCAGTAGTTAATCATTCACGTCGCATCTTTAAGACTATAAAATCAGCAAAACACAAAACACGGAGTTTCCAACATCTTGTGCACTTATCATATTACTTTCGCATATCAAAACAGGTTCCCAAAATATATTGCAAGATAGAATCAAAACAACAGATACACATATCGATCTTTCGCAAATGTCATAAGATCATCACACTTACAATTATGCTTCTCTTCAAATCTAATCCATAAGATCCGCTCCCATCATATCATATATCACAACATTACATTCGTATTTCTATTTATAGGCTTGCTTTTTTACAATGATGGTCCACTTCTAACTACTTCCTAACTACTTGGACCAAAAACTACAAAATAATGACCAAGCCGACTCATTTTATACTTCTCCGCCTTGCGTGTTGTCCTTCGTCTTGCGCACCATGTGCATCCACATTTCTTGCTAATAGACTCCCAACACAAAATTGTGGCTCGTCCTCAAGCCACGTCAACTGGAGACTGTGTATTCGTTGATCTTGATTTTGAAGTCTTCATATTGTTGTTGAACTTCATCAACTATGGTCTTCACCTTCATACTGATCGTTGCACATTCTTCTGCATCCTGCTCTCTGGCATGTTCTGCGAGCTTCTCAATCACTTTCTTGCGACTCTCTTAGGTATTTCGTAGCACATTAACAGCCTTGAGTGTTAGTTGCTCACCTACATCCTGAAACTCATCCAACTAAGTCATGTGGCACTGATGGAACTCTCTTGCTTTGGTGCCTCTCTGCTACAATGCTTTCAATTCTTCTTCCTTAGTCACCTACACTATAGGGGGAATCATTTTGAGGGATTCTCATAGTGATGTTAGCTCTACCTCATCCTCTTGTAGTTGCGCACTTAATTGTTGCAACTCTGTGTCCTGGACTACACTTATCCAAAACTATGCGGTTTAGATCTGTGACTGTCTTTGCGGTCCTCTCACTCTCTTCCAATTGTGTCGCTGGACATTCGATATTTGTCTTGCACTTTCCCACCTGTTTTAGCGGTGTCCTCAGAACTACACATGCCTGTAATTCTTCATTGTCTCTTCTCGGGTTTGTGATAACCTGTCCTAATTGCAGTACTTTAACCTCCGCGAACATGGCCTCTGTGATGTCCGGGATTTCCTAACAAGCAAATGCAATGGATTTCTCTAGCCGCACCTTATCATCCCAGATCTTTTTTTTTCCACTATCACTATGTTCTGTTCCTTCTTCAAGAGCTTAATTTATTCCTTTGCTCGTGCCTCCTGCTCTTGCGACTTCACTAAGTGGTCACCAATGATTTCCTCCCTGTCGAAAAGCTCCTAGTTCACAACCTTCTGAAACCGCACTAGAGTGGGGGTGGGAAAATCATTAACGTCGAGCATAATCGTATGAAATGGTTGCATCGTTGCATCCACATCCTCTCTGCTTTCTTGACTTCTCACGGTGGGATTTTCACCACTCTGACTTGTTTTCCTATGCTCAATTCTGTGTATTTCTGCAACACATCTACTGTTACACTCAAAATCTATCACCAACATGTGATAGGATCCCTAACACAGACATTTGTCCTCAAATCCCAAACTTGAAGAGAATCCTGCTCTAGGTGTTGGTTTCAACATACAAAATTACAGCACCGTTCTTACCCTCAAGCAGATAAGCAGTACCTTGTTTAGCACTGTCCTAGTTGTGTGAGAACCAAGAGGTGCCACCGCCTTTAACCTATGTTGTTGGTGCGGTTCTTACCCATCACCGATATGTCATAAAGTTGTATAAGCGGTGCCCTTGGTAAAAAATGAAAAAAATTAGGTTTCTCGAGGCTTCTAGAACCAAAGCCTCGTGTCTAACCTTATCCCTATTCACCTGGGTTGGTTAAGGCCAAGATCCCTCTTTGTAGGATCTCATGGACACCTCACCCACCAATATCTCAACCATTCCTATCCATTTAACCCCTATAAATACAAGCTTATACTCCATGGTTGAGGGAGAGAGATGAAAAGTAGATTTATGTTGTTGAATTGATACCTTGGACTAATCCATCAGAGAGAAATTGTGGAGCAAGTTGGAGGTATCAGGGATGAGGTGCTAGTCTTGTAAAAGAGTGCATCGACACTAAGGCACATGGTTGTAAGCTCTTTAATTTATTTTCTAATGCAAAGTTGATTTCCTTCCCACATGTTTGTTGCGTTAATCTCACATATATGTTATTGGATTCCTTAGTCACTAATATGGATGTATAGATGATTTTATGGTAGCTTTGATGTCTTTGTATGTTTGAATGTTTTACAGGTATACAAGTCCTTCATCAGAGTTACATTCTAGGTGTCCATAACGTTCAAGGAAAGTATTCAACCGAGTTATTCACTCATTTGTTCTAGATATGAATCATTTAGACCAGAGGAATAGCTTCTATCCATAGAAGGTGATATATTCCTGATAACATCTTCTTGCAGAATATTTTCTACAATTGTGTTAGTCAAAGATTGTAATTCACTTGTTACCTCTTGAAAACATTCCTTCGAATGTTGTCTGAGCTGCACCTCACTCACAGTGGTCACCGTGATGATTGTTGCTATGATACGGTTTACCTGCTCATCAGTCATTTGCATAGTGCTGCTAGCTTCTCCCTGCTCTTGCCTTTGCTTTGTTATGTTTTCTTCAAATTGTTTGTTAGCCTTGGAATCTGTCGAAATTCTGTAATACTCATCCCGCGATTCCTTCTTACTGTCATGGTCATGTTTCTACGTCTGGTCAACCAATTCATCAGGTGGGGGACCTGCATCAGTATCCGACAACTCGTCAATACTAACTAGAAATTTCCACTCAGTCGGCTAGTCATCAACTATAGCATCGATCTCCTCATCTATCAGCTTATATTGGGAGCGATCCATTTGTTTGTGTTGTCCCGTCATGCCTGAATGTCAATGGCATGCGGTCGCATCACAAAACTTGCGATCCGTCAATACTTTGTTACTGTTGTCTCTGAAAGGCGTGGAACCTTCCATGTTGCTTGCTGTATCTCACTCCAATATACATAAAATTGGACTGTGGACGATTCTGGTGGTCCTTCTCAGTTAGATACCATAAGTTTCGATACCTTGCAACTCTACATACTTGCACAACTTCCACGTCCATGCCCTCATACTTCTTGTGCTCCATCCATCCTACCAATGCAATGAGGATTAGCAACCAAGAGTAAGTAAACAATCACTTACCTTCCTGAGTGAGAATCACATCCTCTGTAAGCTGGTTCAACAAAACCAATGACCAACTCATTTGGAATCCTTCTATGCACTTCTTTGCACATGTGTTTACTCCCGATGCACACCGGTTCGGTCGATCCTTCCTCACCATATTCACATCCAAAATATTTGATGCGACTCGAAATGCATGGTCATTAATTGTACTAATGACATAGGCCCATTCATCATGGACCACATCATACTTCTTCTTCACTCTTGCAGCCAACTTCTAATTGTTGTCCTAGTTGTAAAAGTATTGCGACAGATCTACCCATTTCATTGGAAATCTAGTGACTCTCGATATCAACTCTATTGTGACTGACACCTTGGTGTCGAGACATAAAACCTCCATGAAGAACACTAATAGTTGTTGCACACACGTGTTGGTCTCTGTCAACTGGTTGAATTTTGGAATATGAGTGAGGCCTAACGGCCCCTACTGTTGTAGTCCTACAACCCATTACGTTGGTTCTTGGATGATTGGTCCTATGGCTACCTGCGGTCTCTTGACATAGGGATCCACAATGCACTCTAGATAAGCCAACAAATCATGGTCATTGTACACCATCTTCATTAGGTTGCATGCAATGTCCATTGTAACATGTATGCCCCTCAACGTCGCAGTCATCTGAAGAAGATATCATTGGTTCTTCACCAGTTTGACCTGAGGGGAATTGGAGCTATGCGGGGGCACATATCTGGGGATACCGGCAGTTGGAACCCCCTTCGTTACGGTTGATTCTTCCCCACTAGTCATTGATGGTCCTTCCTCCACTTCTGATTCTGTTTCTGCATGTCTAGTAGAACTTCTGGTGTGCCTCTTTTGCTGCGAGGGCGACTTGGGTCGATTTGTGCCCCTCTTCTTCCTCTTCACCTACGGGATCTCTTGTTGGATATTTTGCATATCCTCGATGCTTGACGTCGCTATAGGTGATGATGCATGAATACTACCACTTGAAATATCGTACGCCATTGGTTCCATCTATCACAATCTGTATGACTATGCTATGTTAATATCTCTCTGTGCAACTCAACACTCAACAATATCGCTCTGCTAACTCCTTGCTCACCAAAATAACCATAATGGTGAATTCTACTCACCCTTCCTCAATTATTATAGCCTAAAGGCACTTGTGCAAAATATTTCCAATCATCATTCCCAAATCTTTCCAATAATCACGAAAATATGTCGCCGCTCCTTCCAATTAATGGTCAGATTCCCCATATATGTGCATCCCGTCCAACTGCATCGTCGCCCGACTGGTTTAATTACTGTATTAATTTCTTGATTTGACCATATCACCTCCCTAAAGACGTTGTCAAACTCTTCCCTGCTGGGACTTGATCCATTTTCTCTTGTGCTTACATTGGCTTCCAGTGTGCCAGCCTCCCCTGTAACACATTTTCCATTTTCTTTCCTGTGCAATGCCCTAAGCATCGCGTCGCACCTAGCTACCCCAATAGGGATTTAGCCAGATTCCATTCACTAACTTAGGAAACATCACACCATTTAGATGCTACAATTGTACCGCGCCACTGCCGACAATGAAATTGATTACATAGGGACCTAATCAATGCATTTGCAACTTACCTGGATGTTTCACAAAATTACCGTCATATAGGAGAACCATGTCTCGTTGTTAGAAGTACTTGGAATTGATATGTCGATCATGCCATGCATTATGGCGGACCTTTTCAATGCATTGGTGAAATCTTGTGACAAATCGATATTCTTCAAGATGTAGCAACTGCGTCAAGCGTTCTTCCAGCGCTCCTTCGTCATCCATATGTGTTTCTACTGCAATGTGTAGAAGTTGGAACGATATATTCCATTGGAATCACTGCTTCTTGGATATATACCAACTTAAATGGTTTTTTCCCTGCCAGTCACTTACATGTAGTCCTATAAGCCCACAATATTGCAGGGATTTTCATATCCCAATGTTGCTGCTACAACTACCTCAACAAAAAAATTACATTTTTAGAGCCCCTACTTAGAATTTTGGTTTTAAAGCCTTCCTTAGATTGGTATTACTCCTTGAAATTTTCATTCCATAACTTAGTTTTTCCTTTGATCGACCCAGAAAAGATATTTCACTAAGTTAGAAAACTAAGTTTTTTCTTCCGACGTGTCAGAAGAACTCAACGAGTTGAGCCCACACATAAAAAAAACTTAGCTTTTTCATCCAATGTTCATTAGTTGATTTTTCTTTGTTTGTTGAGTTTTGAAACCAAGGCCGAAGTCTTTATCGGAAATGTTTGATGAGTTTCTGTCGAGAGTGTCGGAGAAACTCAATCTTTTGAGCCGACACTATCGACAAAACTTACCTTTTCTTTCCGACGCTCTTTATCGAAGGAGTTTTGAGTTTTATCGAAAGATCTTGCCATGTTTTGCCGATAGTGTTAGCGAAACTTAGTGTTTGCAGCCGACGTGTTTGGAAAACCTTGGATTTTGCATTCAATAGTTTTTCATTGGAACACATTTGCAAGTTGTGCTGACAGGGTATTTATCAGAATATTTTGACGAGTTCCTGCCGACAATGTTGGCGAAACTCAGCCTTTGTAGCTGACACTGTTGCGGAGAACTCAGAGTTTGATGCCGACCCATCAACAAACTCAGGAAATCTTCTGACAGAGTTTAAAGTTAAGTATCAAAACATATTTTTAAGTCCTTTTCATTTAACTCACCTCAACCACCGCATTAATTATTCTTTGGTAATATTGTTTATATAAATGCGGTGGGGTTTTTACAGTCTATTACCGCAATCCCATTTTAGACGCATTGAATTGTAAGTAGACACTTGGAGCTTTCAGATTGTCTCCTCGAGCGCCATACCCGCACTGACAGTTTCTAGGTAGGCCCTAGGAATTCTCTTTTGTCCTATGTTATTTTAGAAGCTTGAAAAGACTACACTGTTGGAGGTTTAGGGTTACTGTGATAGGGTTTTTTTTGTCGATGTTTGCGGTCTTGTTTTAAAAGCTAACCTCAGCCCATAGGGTCTCTCATTTTGACTAG
>LPNX010759334.1:261219-459487 GCA_001517045.1 Pseudotsuga menziesii | reverse complement strand
TTGGCCACCTGAAGCTTCTCGAGTCTGGTTCTAAGAAAACCATTGACCTCACTCAATGCTTTTCTAGCCTTCTATCCCGACCGTAATAGGTTTTGTCTCCACCTCNTTGGCCACCTGAAGCTTCTCGAGTCTGGTTCTAAGAAAACCATTGACCTCACTCAATGCTTTTCTAGCCTTCTATCCCGACCGTAATAGGTTTTGTCTCCCCCTCCGCCACACCAGTTGATTTTGTTATTCAAGTCGTAGATAGGCATATGTTGAACCTCATGGTTTTTATGATGAAACTACACCGGGATGGGATTTTTTCATTTGCATATGGTTTCGATTGAGTTTGGCGGATGAGTATGCGACGACAGGGAAACCCTTGGTGTCTTTTCACTTTGAATACCGTTGTTAGTTAAGCTTCGACCTAGGGTTTCTTTGCGAGGTTTGTTTTCTGCCTTAGGGCTGACGCAGTCACGTATGAGGTTTTTGTAGGGTTGTTGTTACTAACCAGGGTTTCAAGGTCCCCCAAGATGCCCTCAGTTTCAAGTCACGAAGCCTTTGACGTGATTTATTTCACATCTGGGGGAAATCTGTCTTGATGCTTTATTAAAAGGGGATGGAAATAAGCTTGGTAAACTTTGTGAAAAAAACACAAGGAAGTTAATATTAATGCTTTAAAAAACCAATAGAAACTTATTAGCCTCCAGTATCTTAACATAGAAGCACAAAATGAATGTATTTTAACAGAGATGTCACTCCCAAAACAACACCTATACTTGTGTTGATGAGCTTCATTTGATATTTTACCAAACATTCACCTTTGTTGCAAGTAAAATGGCTAGGAAACCTCTAGGGAATGAGATCTCTTCTCCTCATGACACTGTTTCTGAGTGGATGATAATGGAATGGTAAATACTATTATGTTTGCTTCTATCATGTTAGACACTTGATGTAATCTCATCTTTTGAAAAGAATAAGTGATTTTTTAATAGTGATTCTGTAATTTAACTTCTCATTTTAAGTTATTTCATGTTGATGAAAATGCATGTTGCTCTGACTAAGACATTTCTTGATGTGTCCATTCTACAGTTTTAGTCCTCACATCACACCATGCCTAAGAAGAGTCGAAAGAAGAAAGCAAAGTCCACCAAAGATGATTCAGACGTAGAGGTTATGTCCAGGATTGAAATCATATATGAAGATACTAAAGCCATCATAGGGGTTGATCAGGATTTTAAGTGGGGTGAAAGATACCATATGATCAAAGACCAGAATGTCCTTGATGCAAGATTGGAAGATATTCCTTTATATGAAAAAATAAGAAAAATCAGGTATCACCAAGGCATCCATGTGCCCAGAATGCTTCCCATGCGCTGGGAAGTTAAAGAGTCATTTGGAATAGTATTATAAATAGGAGTAGAAGATAGAATAGAGAGGAATTTCACTAGCACAAGCATGTTGAGTTTATTTGTAAGAAGAACTAATTTTTCTACTAATAAAGAAGAAAAATTTTGTTGGGAAAGAACTACACAGGTTTATGCATGAATGATGTGGAATATGAATTGTGGAATTACTTCCATTTAGTTTCCGTTCGAACTGTGAGATCGTTCTAACTCTCTCTGAATTACTTCTTTGATGATGAATGGTTTTACTTTATATGTAAGTCTCGTGTACAAATTGAGTAATGAATGCTTTCTTATTTCAAAGCTATTTTCATTGATCTTTTTGTTGTAATTATGTGTATGGAATTGGGACAACTATTTGCAAAATTCAATATGGATAACTACAGTACATTACTCTCTTCCTTTTAAAATATGCTCCCCCGAGGATAGGATAGATTAGTTTAGAATAGGCTAGAACATTGTAGATTTTCTTAATTAGAAGTGATTGAGGAGAAAGAGTGGTAAGATGAGAGGTAAGAACCTACACATCTCTAATGAGGTTCTTGTTCATCAATCACCTACATTTAGCTTAGGAACTTTCATTTCATCGACATAAAATAAAATCACATAAATTGTGGATTGGGATGCAACTGGTAAAAGAATTAAACAAGCTTTATTTCTACAACAGTCGGGCTGCTGACCGGACAGATTCCCCATTCCAAACGATGAATGATCTAGTTGGGATAGATTATCGAGGAGAATCCCTACTTTCGGTACCTAGCATTTTCTAAGCATCAATAGCTTTGGCGATAAAAGGAGGGCCGCTAGTGCATGGCTAGAAGAGGAAGTCTTTTTGCAAAAAACTATTCCATTGGAAATACACCTGAAACTACATTTCTTGAAGATTTCATTCCTGAAGAAAAGGTAGATTCTGAAGAAGAAGGTTCATAACATCTGTACGTTGTCCAGTTCAAATAATTTGATCATTTGTGAAGACATAGAAGGTCCTACATTAAGAAACTTGGAGGATTGAAAGCAATCCCCGTGTTACCAAGAAGGCAGGCTCCTAAGAAATCAATCCCTTATACTCAAGATTCTATCTTTGTGGAAAATTTGGAAGAGTTGGTGGATTTATCTATCCAAGAGATCGTACAACCCCTTGATCAATTGGGACCTGAGTCTCCTACAGTTCAATCTCTACTACATTCACCACCACAGCCTCCACCATAGACTCCTTGTGGAATTATGGCTGCTACCAATGAAGAAGCATGGAGGGATATAACACATCTTAATATAGCCGTATCTTTGCATGATTTTCCTAAGCACCCAGATAGAGTGTTACCGAAATTCAACCCCAAAAAAGGAATTTCCACAGAAGATCATTTGAAAAGTTTCTTTTTTGCTCTGGAACTTTTAAATATTGAACATGAAGATGTTGTTGTTGATGTATTTGTAACTTTGGAATGTATTCATCTATGTATTTTATGTATTGTAACCTGATGTTTATTCCGGGATGTATCTATTATGTATTTGAGTCATGTTGTCATGCCCCGATGTTCCGATCGAGAGGATCAATAATGTAAACAAGTCATGTCAAGTCATAGTGGGTAACCCTCCGATTGTCTAAGGGTTAAAGTCCCCGCAGTTCCGGGGCACTAGGGTTATTAGAATCTCCAAGTAGAGGTTGGCCCTAATAGGGTTTTAGTCATGTCAAGAATAGTATAAATAGAGAGCTAGGATCTCTATTTAAGACACATCACTCATACACTCAAGTGTAGTGCATAGTTGAGGAAGGAGAAGACACTAGGGCTAGACAAGAACAAGATTACTGCTGTCGGGAGTGCATCTTACTATTTTAGGGTTTTACATCTTGTGTTGATTCTATCTCTAAGGAACTTGTGGGGTTTTCTCCATTTATGGTTTCCCCGATCAAAAACACTATGTTCATTGTCTCTTGTGTTTGATTGTTGTACTTGTTATTCTTTCAGTAAAGATCCTAACATAATGCTATCTTAATGTTGAAAAACTAACATGGAATCAGAGCTAATCTGAGAAGAAGACACTGTGCAGCTACGAGAACTAGGGCTTCCTAGTTTGTGGATCTTCCTCCATAGATTTTCAGCAAAAGTAAGTTGGAACAACTCTCCTCCTTAGGGCGCATCTTTCTGTCAAAGCAGAATCCAATTCTGAGGTTTTTCAGTTTTGGACCTATCACTATTGTCGAAAATTAGGGATTTTCACAGAAGAGGAATTTTTTAGTGATCCCAGGCCTAGATTGATCTCCTCCCCAAAATCGAAGTTAGGGAAAAATTTCAAGGCATTTGGGTAGATAGAACTCCAGAAAAGCAAAACCCTAATTTTCTCCTGAACCAGCTCTGCAGGATTTCAGCTCAAGTTTCAGATCCGACATCTTGAACCCGGTAAGATCTAAAATATTTTGTATTTCCATTTGAGGTTCTCATTTAAGATGTCTCATCATACCAAGCTTGATGAAAAGCTTGAGGGATCTTAAAACTTCCAAGCCTGGAAGTATAGGATCTCCTTGGTCCTGGAAGAAAATGAATTAGACTCCTACATTCATGAGGAGGTTCCAGTTCCAGAGGGAGATGAGGCAAAGGCCTTACACAAGAAGAAGATGGTTATGGAAAAGATGATCATTGTTGATTCTATCAAGGATCACCTTATCCCACAGGTGTCTTCTCTCAAGACACCTAAATCTATGTTTGATGCCCTAACCAAATTGTTTGAAGGGAAGAACATCAATCAGAAGATGACCCTGAGAAACCAACTGAAGAATGTGAAGATTTAGAATACAGAAACAATCCAATCTTACTTCAAAAGAGTTTCTCAAATCAAAGAGAAACTAGAAGCAGTTGATGAAGAAGTGGAAAATGCAGAGATTGTAATGACTACATTGAATGGCCTTCCTAGGTCATGGGATTATTTCATCCAAGGAATCTGTGCTAGGAAGAAGTTATTCAAGTTCAGTAGACTATGGGAAGAGTGCTCTCAAGAAGAAGCTCAGATAGCAGCTCGAGAAGAGAAGATGGGAAGTGAAGACCAAGCTCTTACAATACAGTCCAAAGTCTCACTCCAAGTCAAGCAAGAGAAAATCTCATGGTTCTAGAGGTAAGAACTTTCACAAAGATAATACTAGAAGAGATGTATCTAGGATCATATGCTATACTTGTGATGAAGTAGGACACTATGCAAGGAATTGTCCTAACAAACAAAAGATAGTAAAGAAGAGCAACAAAAGAAGACATCATGCTCATGCTGCAGAGGATGATGAAGCATCCAGGAAGAGATCCAGATATGAAAGTGAAGATTCTTCAAGCAAGGATGAATATGTTCTGATATCAGCTCTCATAGCTAACATTACTCGTGCTAGTGATGATTGGCTTATAGATAGTGGGGCTTCCAAACATATGACTGGGTTCAAGGAATCCTTTGTTAGACTGTCAGAACATGAATCACCTCACAAGGTAAAGCTAGGAGATGACTACCGATATCCAATAAAAGGTAGTGGGGAATCTTTATATAAGTTAGACTCTGGAAAACCTCTAACAATGAAAGAAGTATTGTTTGTGCCAGGACTCAAGAAGAACCTTCTCTCCATATCAGCATTAGATGCAAAAGGAATACGGGTTGCATTCATAGATGGTCAAGTCATCATGTGGCCAAAAGGAAAGACTATCAATGATGCGGTAGTGATTCGAGAACAAGAAGGAGGATTATACAAATGGAAGGGCCATCCAGAACAAGCCTTGGTCCATGACACAGTAGATCCAAGTGAACTTTGGCATAGAAAGCTTACACATATGCATTACAGAGCACTACCTATTGCAAGCAAAGCTGTCGAAGGTATTCCAGAAATTCAAGCAAAACATGATGGGGTCTGCAAAGGATGTGTGAAAGGAAAGAATAGAAAGAAGACATTTCCAAGCAGTGAAAGCAAAGCAAAAGGAATCTTGGAAATCATCCACTCCGATGTATGCGGTCCTATGTCATCAAACTCTCTAAGCGGGTATGCATATTATGTTTCTTTTATTGATGATTTTTCTAGGAAGACATGGGTTTACTTCATGAAGAACAAAGACGAAGTATTCAGTAAGTTCAAAGAATTCAAAGCCTTGATCGAAAACCACACTGAAAAGAAGATCAAGACCATTCAATCAGATAATGGCGGAGAGTTCACTTCAAATGAATTCAAAGAGCTATGCAAAGAATCAGGGATTAAGAGGGAGTTGTCCACTCCTTATAATCCACAACAGAATGGGGTTGCAGAATAGAAGAACAGAACTATCATGGAAGCTGCAAAAGCAATGCTTCATGATCAAGACCTTCCTATGCATATTTGGGAAGAAGCCGCCAGAACAACAGTGTATGTATAGAACCGTACTCCACATAGAGTACTCAAGAACAAGACTCCTAAAGAAGTCTTCTCCGGCAAGAAACCAGAAGTCAGACATCTCAGAATATTCGGTTGTCCTGTGTACATCCACGTTCCAAAAGAGAAGAGGACTAAATTAGATCCTTTAGGAAAGAAGGGTATATTTGTGGGATACTCTGAAAGCTCGAAGGATTATAGAATATATTTACCAGGATATAAGAAGATTGACATCAGCAGGGATGTGACATTTGATGAAGACACAGCTTACAACAAATCCAGAAAGAGACCTGTTGAAGAACCTGAAGAAGCAGAAGCACCCAGAATTCATGATACAACCATGAATGAAGAAACTCAAGAAGAAGATCGAGAATTTGAAGAATCACAAATACCTGTAGATCCACCTCTGGAGAAGAATCCTCATAAGAGGAAACCTACTTGGGTACGAGAACTTATCCAAGGTGTGGAAAGATATGGGACTCTAGAAGAGAATCATAGAGAAAGAAAGAGGACCAGATCCTGTTCCGGGTATGTAGCTTTACTATGTGATTTCATTGATAAAGAACCTTCCAGTTATGAAGAAGCGACAAAATAGAAAGAATGAAAGGATGCTATGATCGAAGAGTACCAATCGATCATGAAGAATGATGTTTGGGATGTTGTCCCAAGACCGGACAGGAAGTCAGTTGTAACTTACAAATGGATCTACAAGATCAAACATGCTATAGATGGTAGCATTGAAAAGTATAAGGCAATATTTTTAGCTCGAGGTTTCTCTCAGAAAGAGGGAATAGACTATGAGGAGACCTTTGCACCTGTATCTAGATACACTTCCATCAGATCAGTACTTGCTCTAGCTATAGTGATGAAATGGAAGATACACCAAATGGATGTCAAGACTGCTTTCTTGAATGGTGTAGTGGAAGAGGAAGTGTATGTAGAACAACCACTCAGTTTTGAGACACATGATAGGGAGTCTCATGTATACAGATTGAAGAAAGTCGTGTATGTTTTGAAACAGGCACCCATGACATGGTACGACAGAATTGATAGCTTTCTATCCAGTTTGGGCTTTACCAAGAGTAAAGCAGATTCCAACCTTTACTACAAGGTTGAAGATGGAAACCCAGTGATGCTTCTACTATATGTAGATGATCAGTTTGTGACGAGTATGGATGGGTTGATTACTAATACAAAGAGAAATCTTGCTTTCGAGTCCGAGATGAAGGACTTGGGTATGATGCATTACTTTCTAGGAATGGAGGTGTGGCAGAGTGCGGATGGAATATTCCTTGGACAAGGGAAGTATGCAGCAGAGATCCTGAAGAGGTTTGGGATGATGGACTTGAAGATTATGGCCACACCTATGGCATCAAACCTGAAGCTATTGAATGATGCTTCTTTAGAGACGGTTGATGCTACGATGTATCGTCAGACGATTGGGTCATTGATGTACCTAACGAACACAAGACCAGACATTTTCTTTGCTGTGAACACCTTGAGCTAGTTCTTGACAGATCCGAGAAATGTTCACTTAATTGTTGCAAAGCATATTCTGAGGTACTTGAGGGGTACAATTTATTATGGGCTCAAGTATGATGTGAATCAAAAGATTAACTTGGAGGGTTATGTTGATTCAGATTGGGAAGGAAGTGCCATCAATAGGAAGAGCACTTCAGGGTGTTGCTTCAGTATGGGATCAGGTGTGATCTCTTGGTTTAGCAGGAAGCAATCCTGTGTGGCACTGAGTACAGTTGAAGTAGAGTATGTCGTAGCTTGTTCAGCTAGTTGTGAGGCAATATGGTTGCGGAAGCTACTGTCCAATATATTTGATCTCCAGTTGGATGCTACTTGTATACATTGTGACAATCAAAGTTGTGTGAAGTTGTCAGAGAATTCAGTGTTCCATGACAAGTCAAAGCATATCAGATCAAGTATCACTATATCAGGGATATGGTGCAGAGAGGAGAAGTGAAGCTCCAATATGTTGTGATGGAGGAACAAATAGCTGATGTGTTGACGAAGCCATTAGCCAGAGTGAAGTTTGAGTACTTTAGGGAGAAGCTTGGTGTTCTCCAGATCAAAGTTTCCTCCAAGGGAAAGTGATGAGTCTCAAAGCCATTCTGACGAGCAGGTTAGATGTAAGGGCTGAGCCATTCTGTTCATGGCTAAAGGATTTGGTTCCTCCCATGTCAGATGTGAGTGTTGGCCATTCTATCGAGTAGGATAGATGTAAGGGCTACCGCCATTCTGATGAATAGGTTAGATGTAAGGGTAGAGCCATTCTATTCATGGCTAAAGGATTTGGTTCCTCCCATGTCAGATGTGAGTGCTAGCCATTCTGTTGAGTAGGACAGATGTAAGGGCTACCGCCATTCTGACGAGCAGGTTAGATGTAAGGGCAGAGCCATTCTGTTCATGGCTAAAGGATTTGGTTCCTCCCATGTTAGATGTGAGTGCTGGCCATTCTGTCGAGTAGGACAGATGTAAGGGCTACCGCCATTCTGATGAGCGAGTCAGATGTAAGGGCAGAGCCATTCTGACGAGTAGGTTAGATGTGAGTGCTGGCCATTTTGATGTGACTATAGGATTAGGTCCTATATTATCAGATATAAGGGCTACCACCTTTTTGACGAGTAGGCCAGATGTGAGTGCTGGCCATTCTGACGAGTAGGTCAGATGTAAGGGCTATCGAAGACCTACGAGGAGGTAGGCATACACCCAGTATGAAAGAAGGTTGGCTTTGTAGAAATTCCTATGACAAGATAGTACACAGATGATGATGACTAGGTGAGATCTAGATCAAGCTATGATCCAGATCCAGTTATGATGACTCCGAGAGATCCAAATCGAGTGATGATCCAGATCCAGTAGTGACGATCTAGATCCAGTCCAGTGATGATGATCCAGATCGAGTGATGATCCAGATCCAGTCTAGTGATGATGATCTAGATCGAGAGATGATCCAGATCTAGTGATGATGTCCCATGATGATCCAGATCGAGAGATGATCCAGATTCGAAGGATGAAGATGACTTGAAGACTCAGAAGACTCAAGATGCAGAGGACGAGATGATCCAATTGATCCAGAGAAGAAGACCAGTGCTGAAAATTGTGTCGAAAGAATACCTTCTTAGTTAAGAGGGAGTGTTGATGTATTTGTAACTTCAGAATGTATTCATCTATGTATTGTAACCCGATGTTTATTCCGGGATGTATCTATTATGTATTTGAGTCATGTTGTCATGCCCTGATGTTCCGATCGGGAGGATCAATAATGTAAACAAGTCATGTCAAGTCATAGTGGGTAACCCTCCAATTGTCTAAGGGTTAAAGTCCCCACAGTTCCGGGGCACTAGGGTTATTAGAATCTCCAAGTAGAGGTCGGCCCTAGTAGGGTTTTAGTCATGTCAGGATTAGTATAAATAAAGAGCTAGGATCTCTATTTAACACACATCACTCACACACTCAAGTGTAGCACATAGTTGAGGAAGGAGAAGACATTAGGGCTAGACAAGGAGAAGATTACTGCTGTCGGGAGTGCATCTTACTATTTTGGGGTTTTACATCTTGTGTTGATTCTATCTCTGAGGAAGTTGCGGGGTTTTCTCCATTTATGGTTTCCCCGATCAAAAACACTGTGTTCATTGTCTCTTGTGTTTGATTGCTATACTTGTTATTCTCTCAGTAAAGATCCTAACATAATGCTAGCTTAATGTTGAAAAACTAACAGTTGTGTGCAGAATTTTTCCACATAGATTTGAACCTAAATCATCTTATTGGTTTTTTAGTTTGCAACCCAATTCAATAACAAACTAGGACACCTTTGAGAGTGTATTTAAAATCAAGTTTGGTAGGAAAAAAAAATCTCGCTACCCTTATGAAATAATTGTTTTCCTTGAGGATGGAAAATAAATAAAAGGTTTAGGATTTCAACCAAAGGTTTACTAATAATCTAACCAATTTTAGTGCTACATCCAAACCATTTGAGGAGTTATTGGTAGAATACTATACCACAACACTATGTCCACAGCTAGGAATGTTTGTGAAGAGGGTAGTTAAGCTCACATTGATAGAAAATTTTGAAGAAGCCAGCAAGGCGGAAGCTGATCTTGATAGTATAGAAAAGCATACCCCTGAACCAGAAGTAAAGACCACCAATAGTAAAAATCTTCTGCTGCTAACTAGGCCCAAAGAAGAACACTCGCATGAGTTGGAAAATGTGGTCAAGATGGTATAGAAATTAACGAATAAGATAGTAGACCTATAAAAGGACAAAGAAACTAGTTTATTGAAAAAACCATTCAAGCCATATTTCAAGAAAAGGGAAGAAAGTGGATAGTATCAACCTCCTGTGTATAATTCTTCCATTTTGAACTTTAATGAGGTAGGCATGGACCAATTCTGTACTTTCCATCAAGAGCATCATTCTGAAAAGAGCTTCCCAGAGTGGATAAAATCAATTAGTTTGGTTATGAATCAATTGTTAGATGCCCAATTGACAGAGCCCGAGATGGAAGAAGAAGAACAAACTAATAAAGTGGAAGAAACACATGAAGAAACCACAATGGTATTATGGGATTGTGTATCTACAATGGGGCTAAATGAAGAGGAACATACTAAAGATATTCAAATATCATCGGTTAATGTTGCAACTAGAAGTAAAGGATCATTAATAGATGAAAGTTCAGTTCTTCCTAAAATAAAGAATATGCAAGAAAACATGAAGAAAACATGAAGAAAATTATTAGTAATACCCAAAAAAACCTCTAAGTGTAATCCTATCAACATAAAAGAGACAAACCTAGTAATCAATAAGCCTGTAAATACCATGGCAAATAAAATAGAAGGCACCAAGAAACGTATGGTAGAACATGATATAGTAGAGGACATTAAGAAAACAAAAGCAAACATTTCTCTGTTTGAATTATGTAATTTTCCTCAACAAAGAAAAAAACGTTTGGAAAATTTTGATCCACATCCCAACAAATATACCGGATACCATTGATTTTGATACTGAAATTAATGAAGCAAGCATTGGAGGAAAATCCAAATCCTAGACTTTGCCTTTCCTGTTATCATTTGAGATTTTTAATCATTATGCTCATAATTGTTTGGTAGATTATGGGGCCTCATCTAATGTTATTCCACTCTCGATATGTAAAAATACTAATGGTGAACCCACACCATCCTCATGTAGGATCATTCAATTAGATAGATATGCCGTCAAAGTAATATGGGAGATGAAAGATGTGTTAATTCGGTTATCTGCAGATGACAGAGTTTGCCAATTTATAGATATCATGGTAGTAGATATAACGGAGGCCTATGGATTGATATTCAGTAGGGGCTGGTCAACGAAACTGAATGGTTACTTTGCAACCGATTGGTCTCACATGTGGCTGCCATATAAGAATAGTCAAAATCAGATTAAGATAATGAGGGAACCACATATGAAGCATAATGTAACTCAGTTGGAAGGAAAGAATGAACCTGTAAACTTCTCATCTTCATTTTTGGGAAACTACCATTTAGAGCTTGAGCCATGGAGTTATCAAGTCGAGGAAGCCAATTGTGAATTAGACACACATTCCAATCTCCTTCATTTTTCATGGATTGATGATATTGACTGTAATATAGTAAATTTAGTTTCTAACATAGGAAGTAACACTAATCAGGTAGATTTAGATGATAGGTTTTTGTTTTTATACTTTGATGGTTCCAAAACACAAGAGGGATCATGAGCTGGTTGTTTCATGTTTGACCTAGAAAAGAATAAACGGTTTTTCTCTTGTAGACTAGAATTTGAATGCATAAACAATACTGCTGAGTATGAAGCTCTAGTCCAGGGCCTGAAGAAAGTCATTGAAAGTAATGTTAGGAACTTAAAAGTTTTTGGTGATTCCGAGATAGTAGTTAGGAAAATCAGAAATACAATTCATTTCTTACACCAAACCTAAAAGGATGTCAAGCTGAAGTTTGGAATCTGATTTCACATTTTAATGCTTTCAATATAAATTCAATTCCTAGATTACAAAATGTTGCAGCTGATTTTTTAGTTGTTTCTGATGTAAGGTTGGTACCAACTAATAACAAGTGTTCTATTTAACCTGTTTTCAGGCCATCAGTAGTAGATAATATTATGAACTTAAGGGTGTTTGATGATGATGAATAAATTATTGATTTTCTGACAAATGATGAAGCTTTCAAAGACTCTGCAATTGATGATGAAGAACATGAGGCAAATCTATAAAAGGGAGAAGTAACTAAGGGAAACTTCATTCCCAAAGGATTAAGGAAATTGGAAGGAATGTTTGTTTTACATAACAAATTCATAAATCCTACCAATAGTTCATCCATGCAATATGAACTGATCAATTTAGGGATAGAGGCTGAGACCAAATACGTGAACCTGGGAAAGTGTTGTTCACCCAAAGAAAGGAGTCAGTTTATCAACTTGTTTTAGCAATATAAGGATCTATTTGCTTGGACATATGAAGACCTAAAGACATATGACACATGTATCATTGAACACGTTATTCCTATTAAAGTGGGCGTAAAACCATTCCAACAACAACTGAGGAAAATGCATCCAAAGTTGGAATATTTAATCCAAAGTGAGGTAAATAAATTAGTTGATGCAAAGATTATTTTCAAAGTTTGACATTCAGAATGCGTAGCGAATTTGGTTCCAGTGAGAAAGAAGTCAGGAGAAATAAGGTTACATGTTGACTTCCGAAATCTGAACAGAGTTGTTGGTTGTGGAGCCTAATCTTCCAAATCCAGAGATATTATTTAGTCGTGTTTGTACCCCAGGTGTACTGAACACTCGTTCCCCCTGCTTTTGGGTTCAGGGAAGCGCCCTAAAAAGGAGGGTTTGGGGGAAATGGCTTCGAGATATGGGGGTTGGGGGGGCAGAGCCCCCAAGAAATTTTTTTGGGATGTTTGTTGGCCAATAGTTTTATGGACCCATGGTATTGGGTTAACCGTAGTATTTTCCCATGGTATTTTTCCCATAGAAAAGAAAGCATTGTAACATGGCTGTGTATGGAATTATAGCATTGTAAAAAATATCTGTGATTGGGTGAGAGAAACTGTGAGAGTGTGAAGAGGAAGTGCAGTGGTTTTGTTGTAGGTTGTATCCCTTCATCATTCTAGACTGTAAAAAAAGGACTGGAAATTTATTTGTGGATGTATCCCATCATTTGGGTGAACCATGTTATATATATGTCTCTCTGTAATGTCTTTAATGTGTTTTCCATCTTGTTTAATGATTTAACCGTATATCTGTTATTGTTCTGCGATCCTGTTTTCTAATAAGAGCTTTAGATAAAGACAACTATCTAGTTCCATTGATGGAATGATTTCTCCAGATGGTATCAGGCTTGGAATTGTTTTCCTTATTAGATGGATTTTCAGGATATAACCAAGTATTGGTGGTTGAACAAGATAGGATGAAAACTATGTTTCAAATGAAGTGGGGAACATTTGATGATAGAAGAATTCCCTTTGGTCTCATAAATGTTGGAGCTATGTTTCAAAGGGAAATGGATATCACTTTCTGGGGATTGATCAGCCACTGTGTGGTGGTATATCTAGATGATGTGACCGTTTTCTCTAATAAAATGGAATATCATGCCTTTCATTTAAAACAAATTTTTTATCGTTGTAGGAAATATGACATATCTTTGAAGGCAAAGACAAGCATTTTGGCAGTTTTAGAAGGAAAACTGTTGGGTCATATTATTTCAAAAAAGGGAATCTCCATAGACCCGAAAAGAATTGAAATTATATCTCAGATTCCATTACCCCATAATAAAAAATATATGCAATCATTTATGGGTATAATAAATTTTATTCGAAGGTTTGTTCCAGACTTTGCACAAATAATGAAACCTTTACAACAAATGGTGAAGCAAAGTGTGCAATTTAAATGGACTGATGTTGAGAAGGTTTCCTTTAATGACATCAAAGCATCAATAGCTCATGCACCTTCTCTAAGAAGTCCTAATTTTGAAAAATACTTTATTATGTATAATTTTTAGACAACTCACTTGTAGCAGTGCTAACACAGAAGAGAGAATTGGGAGGTGAATACCTAATATCATTTATAAGCACTGGATTACAAGGGGCCAAATTAAATAACCATGATGTAGAAAAAGAAGCATGCGTTGTTTTCAAAGAAATCAAACAATTCAGACCTTACATTTTGAAAAATAGGACAAAAGTGATCGTTCCACATCCAGCTGTCAGAACCCTCCTCTTACAGAAAGAATTGGGTGACCAAAGAGGAAACTGGGTGACAACATTGCAGGAGTATGATTTAGAATTCAAACCAGCCACTATTATTAAAGGTCAAGGACTATGCAAGCTAATTGCGGAAGGTCATACTAATGAATATTGTGATTGGTAAAATGAAGCAGAGCTAAACATGATTGATGTATGTCCCATATTTACTGCTCTCGAATCATGGTACAGGGATCTAGTGCTTTATCTCTAGCAAGGACATTTACTGGAGCATTGGAATTCTAAACAGTGAAGGGTGCTTCATCTAAAGTCAGCCTCTTACCAAATAATCAATGGAGTTCTTTTCATAAAAAAATACGATGGGATGTTTCTGTGATGCCTCGAGCAAGAAGATGCTTCCATATTAGTTAAGGAGTTTCATGATGGTCCCGTGGGAGGGAATTTCTCTAGATATACTACCGCTCACAAGATCCTTAGAGCTAGATATTATTGGCCAACATTATTCAAATATGCTCATGTTTATGCAAGAAAATGTGAGGTATTGCAAAGAAGCGATGGAAGATTGTCCAAAGAAGCTAGACTATTACATCCTATCATTATTTTAGATCCTTTCAACAATGGGGTATATACATCATTGGGGAAATCAACCATAATTCCATTATGCAAAGTGAACGAGTACGCTATCATCAAATTCCTACAAGAAAACATTATGACCAGGTTTGGGGTTCCAATTTCACTTGTTTTTTATAACAATTCTTACTTCTCACCAATTAACATAACTGAATTCTCTTGTGAAAAGGGAATCAAATTACATTTCTGCCAATTATTACCCTTAGGGTTATGGGTTAGTGAAATCAACAAACAAAAATATCATTAGAATTCTAAAGAAGACTATTATTGAAAATCAAAGAAGTTGGCAGATAACACTTCCCGATGCAGTGTGGGCAGATAGGGTCACCCCAAAGAACTCCTTAAGATTGTCCCCTTACACTTTGATTTATGTGAAAGAAGCTATTTTACCCCCAAACATTATGCTTCCATCCTCTTAGTTAGCTCAAGCCTCACGAGGATTGGGTAGTGAATTTTTACAAGCTTGTATTAACACTTTGTTGAAACTTGAAGAGTTTGGACTTAAGTCTAAAGAAAGATTTAAACAACAACAAGACATTGTCAAGAGGTGGTTTGATAAGCAAAAATATGGGAAAGGGAATTTTGAAATAGGAGACTTGGTTCTAAAATGGGATTACCCGCATGACGAGAAGGGAAAACATACAAAATTTCAACATCTATGGATCGAACCCTAACAGATCACTGAGAAGCTAGGCCCCTCAACTTATAAGTTTCAATATTTACAAGGGCAGGAAGAGAACATTCCTATTAACGACCTTGTTCTCAAATGATATTTCACCTAGTTCTTTTAGAGATTCCTTTTGTACATAAGTAAACCCTTTCTTTTGTTTTCTTTTTTTCCCTGCCATTTGCTTTCTTTTGCTGATTTACTTTAGTTTATTTGATTTTGCTTCAGAATAAGCCAACTTAATTTTTTTTTCTTGGGGACATAGGGGTCTGAATAATTGCAAAATGCTTTGAAATACAAGAACTGCTTATTGGGAGATATATGCAATATTTTGATCAAAGATGGGATTCTTTAATTAATAGACTGCAGAAAGGGAAGCTATTTCAAGAACACATTGAAGTCATGTTTAATCCCTATAAAATAACTAAGGTGTATGAGGTCTAGAATACTATCTTGGGGATCCATCCACCTTCACACTAATATCTGTCTTAAAGAAGCTTGCCACGATAGACCCATGGAAAGGAAGAAGAAATTACATGTGTATGGCATTCAAAATAATCCCATGCTATAGAATGAAAGCCAAAAGGCTTAATAAATAGTCAAAATTCCAAAACAGAAAATATACATCAAGAAGATATACTGAAGAAATAAATCAGTAAAATAAATGGATTGCTTAGAAAGGTTATTCTCCATCCGTGAGTTGAAACAAGTAATCACTCACACTAACACAAAACGACATTATTGATGGAAGAACCTAAATCAATTTCTCAAAGTACAAGAAGCAATCAAGGAAGACCCAAAAGAAAAATATTTTTAAGCATCAAAAGAATGCAAATAGCATGAAGAATGAACAACAAATGAATACATATTTCTAACTCTGCCAAAATCCTATGGTGTCATATCTGGCGAAAACTAAAGGATAGAGATAAAATGAATCTCACATTTTGTCCCCAAGAGAGTTATTGGGACTTCTAATCCTGGTTACCCTACCCCAAAAGGACTACAATAAGTGTGATGCACGAACTTTTACATCCCTGGAAAGTCTAGATTATTAAATGATCTTGAAAGAGGCCTTGAATAAGTTGCTCTAATCAAGTACCATGTAGCGGTTTTTGTTTTGAAAATATAGTTTTTCAAAGATCTGTGTTCACTATCTAGTTGCCAATTGTTGCTGCTACAACCCCAAAATTTGTACATTTTTTATGCTCCTCCTTAGAATTTTGGTTTTAAAGACTTCCCTAGATTAGTACTATTCCTTGAAATTTTCATTCAATAACTTAGTTTTTCTTTGATTGACCCAGAAAAGTTAATTCACTAAGTTAGAAAAATCATCTTTTTCTTCCGACGTGTCAGATGAACTCAGCAAGTCGAGCCGACACATCGGAAGAACTCATATTTTTCGCCTGACGTTCTTTAGTCGATTTTTCTTTGTTTGTCGAGTTTTGAAACCAAGGTTGAAGTCTTTATCGAAAACATTTGATGAGTTTCTTCCAATAGTGCTGGTGAAACTCAGTCTTTCAATTCAACACTGTCGTTGAAACTTACCTTTTCTTACCGACGCTCTTTATTAGAGAATTTTTGAGTTTTATTGGAAGATCTTGTCATGTTTTGTTGACTGTGTCGGTGAAACTCAGTGTTTGCATCCAACGTGTTCGGAAAAACTTTGATTTTGTGGACAATAGTTTTTTATCAGAACATGTTTGCAAGTTGTGCCTTTACGGTCTTTATCAGAAGAGTTTGATGAGTTCCCGTCGACAGTTTCAAAAAAAATAAGCCTTTGAAGTCAACACTGACGCAGAGAACTCAAAGTTTGACGCTGGCACATTGGCAAACTCGAGGAAAGCTTCTGATAGAGTTTAAAGTTAAGAATCAAAATAGATTTTTACGTCCTTTTCATTCAACTCACCTCAACCACCGCATTAATTACCCTTTGGCAATATTTTTTATATAAATGTCATGGGTTTTTTATGGTCTGTTACCATAATCCCATTTTAGACGCATTGAATCGCAAGTAGACACTTGGAGCTTTCAGATTGTCTCTCTGAGCTCCACACCCGCATCAATAGTTTCTAGGTAGGCCCTAGAACTTCTCTTTTTTCCTATGTTATTTTGAAATCTTGAAAAGACTACACTGTTGGAGGTTTAGGGTTACTGTGATAGGGTTTTTATTGTCGCTATTTGCTGTCTTGTTTTAAAAGCTAACCTTATCCCATAGGGTCTCTCATTTTGACTAGTCGACCACCTAAAGCTTCTCGAGTCTAGTTCTACGAAAACCCTTGACCTCGCTTAGTGCTTTTCCAGCCTTCTAGCCCGGCCATAATGGGTTTTGTATCCACCTCCGCCACACCAGTTGGTTTTGTTATTCGAGCCGTAGATAGGTGTATGTCAAACCTCACCATTTTTATGATGAAACTACTCTAGGCTAGGTGTTTCTTCATCCTCATATGGTTTAGACTAAGTTTGGTGGATGAGTATGTGGCGACAGGGAAACCCTTGGCGGATTTTCAGTTTGAATATCGCTGCAAGTTAAGCTTTAGCCTAGGGTTTCTTTGCAAGGTCTATTTTCCACCTTGGGAAAGGTACAGTCACATATAAGGTTTTTGCGAGGTTGTAGTTGCAAACCAGCGTTTTAAGGTCCCCCAAGATGCCCTCGGTTTAAAGTCATAAAGACTTTGACGCATTTTCTTTCACCTCTGGGGGGAATTTGTCTTGATGCTTTATTAAAAGGGGATGAAAATAAGCTTGCCAAAATTTGTGACAAAAACACAAGGAAGTTAATATTAATGTTTTAAAAAACCAGTAGAAACTAATAATCCTCTAGTATCTTGACATAGAAGCACAAAATGAATGTATTTTAATAGAGATCTCACTCCCAAAACAACACCTACACCTGTGTTGATGAGATTCATTTGAGATTTTACCAAACATTTTCCTTTGTTGCAAGTAAAATTGCTAGGAAACCTTTGGGGAATGACCTATATTCTCCTCATTAGAGTGTTTATGAGTGGATGATAATGGAATGGTAATTACTATTATGTTTGCTTCTATCATGTTAGACATTGGATGTAATCTCATATTTTGAAAAGAATAAGTGACTTTTAATAGTGATTATGTAACTTGCCTTCTCATTTTAAGTTATTTCATGTTGATGAAAATGCATGTTGCTCTGACTAAGACATTTTTGACCATGCTATAGTTTTAGTCCTCACATCACACCATGCCTAAGAAGAGCGAAAAGAAGAGAGCCAAGTCCACCGAAGATGATTCATACATGGAGGTTATGTCCATGATTGGAATCATATATGAAGATACTAAAGCCATCACAGGGGCTGATCAGGATTTTAACTGGGGTGAAATATATCATATGATCAAAGACCAGAATGTCCTTGATGCGAGCCTCGAATATATGCCTTTATACAAAAATATAAGAAAATAAGGGATCACTAAGGTAGCCAGCCGCCCAGAAATTTTACCATGCAATAAGGTAATCAGATGGATTATACCACAAATAAACCCTACCACGATGATGATTTCCAACAGAGAAGGGCAAGATTTTGCTTCTTTCACTTAGCATACGTTGCTAGGTCCTGGAAACTACCAACCCCACAATTTATGATGACAGATGAATGGGTTAAAAATGCGAAGTTGGAAATTATCGAATGTGCCAAAAGGATCATGGTCACAGGTAAATAGCTGAAACACAAATCCACCGACGAATATGTGATTGCAATTTTGCGCACCCCTTACAGGGTCATAACACTAGTGCTAAACAATATTTTTGCTCGGGATTATGGGAAATTATACAAGTTAAGTTGGATCCCGTTGATGTATTAACTGGCCCTTGTGTTAGAATAATCAAGCCATAGTTACCTACATTAGACATTAATTTAATTATTTTTGTCTTATTACCTAGTTTCCTAGATTCCATTCTATGCTAGTTGCCTTCTACATGTCCTAGAAGTCAACACATGCTAAAACTGAGTCATGCAGCACTTGTGAAACATCCTAGAAACCAAATTTAGCATGTCTTCTTTATTCCAGATCCTCCAAAGCACATATCTACTTTTTATGAAACGCTGCATGTTTTATTCTGATTTAAGGAAAAAGGAAAAGCTAGACTAGGTGTAGTTGACTTGTTTTTTTCCCACATCATCCTCCCTCCTTTTTTCCAAATAAAAGCATGTATGAGTTGTATTTCCATCCCTCTTTATATTTCCCACTTGACTTAGCAAATTCATGAGCATCTACTTAGATTTAGAAACTTCTTTATGCACCTATGGGGGATTTGACTAGATTTGGTAAGCCTGCTTTTTACTATTTTGAATGGAATATTTATGCATTTGATTCACTCATGTATTGATATATTGAAATAGCCTATTACTTCACAAGGTTGGCTATTGTACACTTATTCAATACAGATTAGTGTTATGCTCCAATTTCAATCTCCTTTGGTGTTAATTTTGCATGTTTGATTAGAAATTTTGTGAGTGTAATTGTTCTATCTCTTGGGTTCAATTTCCACATGGTATTAGAGCCTTTTTATATTGATTTCTCTCCTTCCAAATTGTTATTGCAAGTTCGATATCATTGACTAGGATCGCATTCTGCTGACTAGATGGCATAGTTTCTGAGCTATGGACCAATCTCAGAAGATCATCTTGACTCCATTAATCAATTTCTTTGAGTGGAAAGTTGAGATGGATATATTGTTGAGAGAAAAAGGTCTCTACAAGGTGACTATGGAAACTAAGGCAGAGCCCAATGCAGCTACAGATAAAATTAAACGGCACAACATGAGGGATGAGGCCTATGGTATTTTGTGTCTAAGCATTTCAAGAGACCTCCTCTTCCATATTGATGGATTGAAATCACCTAATGAAGTGTGGGAGAATCCAGAAGAGATTTTTGGAAAGAGAGATGAGATGAGAGGACATCAAATTGATAATGAGCTGATCTCCTTGAGTCCCAGTAGCTTCGAATCATTGCAACTCTACTTTTCCAAGTTTAAGGCCCTTGTTTTGCAGTTGAAACAGTGTGGGATCGAAAAGAAGGAAGAGAAAATAGTCTTAGCCACACTCTCTAAGCTTGGTCCTGACTATTCAGTGTTTTTTTCGACCTTCCATGCCACCAAGTTGATAGCTCGATCCTGGAAGATGCCTAAGCTTGCAGAGTTCATGGAATCCCTCGCAGAGGAGCAAGATAAAGTTGGTGATGATGGGAACCATCAAACCTTCCAAAGACCAAGATTTGGTTGCTAGAGATTCAAGGGTGGATTAAAAAAGAAAGAAAAAAGATAAATAGCCACCTGAGCAAAAGAGAGACAAGTCTAAGTCTCAAGAGGAGCCCCACGGTTCCAAGAATAACTCCCAGAAGAAGAAGAACAAAGGAGAAATGAGGAAGTGTGCATACTGTAGTAAGGGCTATCATCCTGAGAGCTCTTGTATGAAGAAGCAAATTGACATGTTGACCCAACTCCTGGGGAAGAATAACATATCCCTTCCTGATAACTCAAAGAAGAAGGAAGGAGGATCAAAATCAGAAGACAGAGAAAGAGAGTACATAGGCTTGGTTGCTGGCACATCAAGCTCACCTAGCTCCATCATAGACTATGGAGCTTCTAGACACATGGTTTCGAAAAAAGAGACATTCTCCTCTCTTGACATGTCGAAAGGGCCACCAATAGTTTTGGGAGATGAATCTCTCACTGAAGTTTGGGGAAGGGTAGGATTGATCTTGACCATGGTAGTTTCAATAATGTGTTTTATGTTCCAGGTCTTGCCTCCAATATCTTGTCAGTGTATCAGATGACTCATACTTGGTCTCCAAATAAGGTCATATTCTCCCCTGATGATGTTTAAATCACTGAGATTCTGAATGGTAAATTCATAGTAAAGGGTTTTTTTTATCACACTTCGAAGGTATACAAGTTTTCCCATTTTCTACCCTACTCAAACCCCTCCGCTCTTATGATTCATGCTAATGAAGAAAGCAAGCTTTGGCATGAAATATTTGGCCATCTTAACTACAAGTATCTTTCTGATTTGAGTGAAAAAGATATGGTCATAGGGTTACCAAAGATCAAGTTTTCTAAGAGAGTTTGTCAAGGTTGTATCCTAGGAAAACACCCAGAGCACAAGAATGAGAAAGATATTCATGAGAGAACCTCTGCACCTCTTGCGATGATCCATAGTGACATTGCTAGTCCATTCCCTCATATGTCCATGAGTCAATCCAAATATGCACTGACATTCATAGATGACTTTTTTAGGTATTGTTGGGTTCACTTCCTAAAGCATAGAGTCTGAAGTTTTTAAGCTCTTCAAAGTCTTTAGAGCCTTGGTTGAAAACTAGTCTGGGAGGAAACTCAAGATCCTCAGATCTGAAAATGGTGGTGAGTATGTCAAGTCTGAGTTCATTCAGTATTGTAAAGATGCAGGTGAGTCAAATGCAGCATTTGATCACTTACACACCACAGCAAAATGGTGTTGTTGAGAGAAAGAACATATCACTGAAGTGTAACGTCCCCGACCCTCCGACCGACGAAGAGGATGCTACGATACATCAAATCATCCGGCCATCTAGCCCCATGAACATGAACATGAATACATATAATGCTGAAGCATGATACTTAAAAACATAAAACATATTAAGAAACACAATCATTCATATACACAACGGAAGCAAAACATATCAATCAACACTCATGCATATACAGATCAGCATTTAACATGTATATCATCATTCATCAACGGTAAATATGATTGTAGACACAAGTTAGGTAAGAATACTTATCTTATTAAGAACTTGTTCCGCAACCAGCTACGTCGCTACAACGTTCCACCCATCCATAGGCCCACGTGCTCCTTAATCTCTCAGCAATGCTTCCACCCCCGAGCTGGGCATGATTCCCCAAGGGATAAGGAACTGACAGGCTTACACATAGCCAAGGATAACAACACCACAAGGGTACACAGTTCATCCAAGCCAACACAGTTGGGTTTATCAGGTGAACATCAGATCATCCAAGCCAGCCAAGTTGGGTTTATCAGGCCATATAGGAGCTGGGAAAGGCTAAATGCTAAGCTGGTGAGCTCATTGAAGAGCTACAGACACGAACACCAGAGCCGGTCTATCTTCTAAAACACCCACACACACCCAACACAAGGAAATCAGTCCCTTCTCTGCAACGTAGTCCCTCAGATCCTAATCTCCCTTCCAGTGCTATTCATGGGTTGTGGGGAAGAAATCCAACTCAGTAGCTCTGTCTATGAGGTTCTCAACCCACCAAGTTTATCAAGCACCTCAGGCCCTCATTCACCACTCCAATACAGTCCGAAGACAAAACCACTGCATGCTAGTAGCCAAACAGCCATTCAAGCTTTTACAGGGGAAAAACATAGTTCATCTATCCTAGAAAATAACCACCCATGAGCAACCCTAAGCCCACAGCACACAATTCCTACTACAGTCGCTGGAAAACTTACAAAAACCAGAAAATGGGAAAAGAACAACTCCCAAACCATGCATGATGGAAAAAGACGCAGTAAACCAAAACTGTGAATGGAATTACAGTCACTACTCAACAATAGAGTAGCAAAATTGTTACATAGGTTTGATGATGGTGGAGAAAGACACAAAAATCTGCGTGAATCTGAGGATGAACCCAACCATAGACTAACAATCCCATGAGAAAGGAAGAACCAACTGCAAGCTAGCAATCTGTTAGGCATAGGAGAATGAACATGTTCGCAGGCCAACAATCGGTGAGGAAGAGGAGAACCGAACCCTCAAACAATGAATCGCGGTTCCTTTTAACTCTGCTTGGCCTAGAGAAAATGAACAGCTCCCGATCGGGATACTAGACAAGACATCCATGGTCCTAAAGGCATGTCATGGAGAGAGTGTCAGCATGGGGAGAATGGCAACGTGGCATAGTGGTCTTTCTGTCAGCGAATAGATGCTCCAACCAAAAACATAACAGTTAATGATGGTGGTTGGAGGAGACAAGGGAAGGTGAGTGAAGAGAGTGGTGACACATGCCTTTTTTCCATGCCCCTTCTCAATTTAGTTGTAGTGAACATATCTGGTTGGGTTATTTAATTAAAATGCACATTTACATGATGTCACAATTTAATATATGTCGTATGTCCCGATATACCATCGGTGACCATTCCAATCCGAATCATAACATAACCAAATCGATGGTGGGGATTTTGCCCTTAGTTCCTCACCAAGATTATTAAAACATATGTATAATGTATATTTAACACAAACGGGGTCAAAACTAGGGTGTTACATTCTCCTCCCCCTTCAATAGCACTGTCCTCAGTGCTTTACAAAATTTGAACAAAATGCTACACTAGTATCGCCTTAGTGTTCCGTAGGATTGAACAAAAATGGATGTTCCAATCGCATGGCATCTTCCAGATCCCACGTAGCCTCTTCAGGTCCGTAGTGCTCCCATTGCACCTTTACCTTCCCTATGGCTCGGTTCCGAAGCATTGTGACCTTCCTGTCGAGGATGCACATTGGCTTGATTTGGAACTCTCCCTTGGGTTCCACCTGAATCACATCCCAATTTATCACATGGTTAGGATCATGTACATATTTATTAAGCAAAGAAACATGAAAAAAATTATGAGCTCTAGTACTAGCAGGCAATGCAAGTCTATATGTAACAGGCCCTATTCTTTCAAGCACTTCAAACGACCCACAATATCTAGGTGACAGCTTGGCACAAATTCCAAGCTTCAAGGAACTTTTCTTTTCTTTCACTTTGAGGTAAACATGATCCCCAACTCTGAACTCTCTGTCCATCCTATGCTTATCTGCATAGCTTTTCTGTTGTCCTGTGCTACTTTCAGATTCTGTCTGATCTTTACAACCTCTTGCTCCATTTCCTTAAGCAATTCTGGTCCAAGCACAACCTTGTTCACTAGGTTATCCCAAGTCAATGGTGTCCTACACCTTCTTCCATACAAAGCTTCATATGGACTCATCCCTAAGGATGGTTGCTGTCCATTGTTATAAGCAAACTCTACCAAGTGTAAGTAATCTTCCCACATGGTTGGTTTGTCCATCACATACATACAAAGCATGTCTTCCAGCACTTGATTAACTCTCTTTGTCTGCCCATCTGTCTGGGGATGGTATCCAATGCTGAAGTTTAGCTTTGTACCCAAATCCGCAAACAATCCCTTCCAAAAATTGGAAGTGAACTTGACATCTCTGTCAGAGACTATTGCCTTCGGCAATCCATGCAATTTGAAAATGTCCTTCATGAAGATCTTTGCAATGTCATCCGTCTTGTGCATAGACTTCACTGGTATAAAATGTGCTTCTTTTGTCAACTTCTCTACCACAACCATGATGGAATCATGTTGTCTCCAAGTCATTGACAATCCTGTAATAAAATCCATGGAAATAGCTTCCCATTTCCATTCCAGAACTGGAAAAGGATACAACAAGCCTGCTGGATGTTGATGCTCAACCTTTACCTATTGACATTTCATGCACCTTGAAATGTATCCAGCCATGTCCTTTTTCATTCTTGGCCAAAATTACTGCTTTCTAGCTATAGCAATTGTCTTCTGATATCCTGGGTGACCAAAATATGGAGCTTGATGGATTTCATCCATAACAACTCTCCTAAAATCAGCTACATTCGGAATATAAATTATGCCTTTATAAGTAACAAGTCCATCTTGTTCCAATTTATATCCCTCATACCTCTTCTCAAGACTTTGCTGTTGCAATTTTTCTTTTACCTGCTCATACAATTCATCTCCGGCAACATGATTAACAATCTGCTGCCTCAAATCTAATTGGCAAATACTAAGAGATGCCACATGCATTTCTTGTACCTTCCTGCTGAGTGCATCAGCTACCTTATTTTATTTTCCCTTTATTTGTTTGATTTCAAAATCGAACTCACATAGAAATTCCAGCCATCTCGCTTGCCTAGCATTCAGAATAGGTTGATCAAACAAATACTTCAGACCACAATGGTCTGTCTTGAGTTCAAATCTTGTACCCATCAAGTAATGTCTCCACATCTTGAGAACATGTACTATGGCTGCAAGCTCAAGATCATGAGTGGTATAGTTCTTCTCATGCTCCTTCAGCTTTCTTGACTTGTAACATATCACGTGGTTGTCCTGCATAAGGACTCCTCCAAGCCCTTGTCCGCATGCATCAGTACATATCACAAAATCTTTATTTGGATCTGCAACCTTCAATACTAGAACATTGGTGAAAATATTCTTCAACCACTGGAAGCTTTCTTCACATTTTGAAGTCCATTTGAACTTCATCCCCTTCTTTTGCAAAGAAGTGATGGCATGTGCAACCTTGGAAAATCCTTCAATGAATCTCCTGTAGTATCCTGCAAGTCCCATAAAAGATCTTACATCTGTCACATTTCTTGGAGTAGGCCAATTCATAATGGCTTCGATCTTCTTAGGGTCTACTGATATACCCTCTTTTGAGATAATGTGACCCAAATACTGAATTCTATCTTTGTAGAAGTCACACTTGCTCAGTTTTGGATACAGCTAATGTTCCTTGAGCACTTGCAATGTTAGTCTCAAATGCTCTTCATGCTCTTCCTCATTCTTAGAATAAACAAGAATGTCATCAAGGAAAACAAGAACAAACTTGTCCAAATACTTGCTGAAGACATTGTTCATAAGGCACATAAATGTAGATGGTGCATTTGTGAGACCAAATGTTACCACTACAAACTCATAATGTTCATACCTTGTCCTGAATGTTGTCTTATGAATGTCTTAGTCCTTGATTCTCACTTTATGGTAACCAGACCTCAAGTCAATCTTGAAAAATACCTTTGCTCCTCTCATTTGATCAAAGAGGTCATCAATCCTAGGAAAAGGATATTTATTATTCACAGTAACCTTGTTCAACTGTCTGTAATCAATACATAACCTAAGTGTACCATCTTTTTTCTTCACAAACAGAACTAGTGCTCCCCAAGGAGACACACTCGATCGGATATACTTCTTTTCCAACAACTCTTGCAATTACATCTTCAACTCTAGCATCTCCGGTGTACTCATCTTGTAGGGTGTCTTGGACACTAGTGCTACTCCTGGCACAAGTTCAATTGTGAAATCAATGTCCCTCTTTGGAGGAAGCCCTGGAATCTCATCAGGAAACACATCCCTGAATTTCTGTAACACCTGATAGTCCTCCAACCTAGGAGTTTCATCTCTCGTGGGTTCCAGAATATGAGCTGCATACAACTGGAAACCCTTCCTACAAAACTTCTTCAACTGCATTGCTGAAACCTGTCTTACTGAAATTACCTTCGGAAGACCTTTCACGATTACTAGGTTTCCTTCCTCATCCATGCATTCAAAATTCTTGTTATAGCAGTCAAGCTTCACTCTGTGAGCTTCTAACGAATCCATTCCAATGAGAATATCATAGGAACCAAGCGGTAGAATATTCAGATCTACACAAGTGATCAATCCATTCATAACCAATGGACACTTCTCTACCAATTCACTGACCTTTCTCTAAGTCCCAATGGCTAGATGAACTAACCAAGGTTTCCTATGCTTTACCTTCTTAAAAGCACAAATCTCCACTACCCTAGGAGCGATATAACTATGAGTAGAACCAGTGTCAATCAAAATAGAAACATATTGTTCAACAATCTTACATGCAACTTCAACCACAGTTGACTGACGATCTGCCTGGCGGTCCTCCAGTGCTACATAAATTCTAGGGACTAATCTTGCTACTTGACCCACTGTTTCTGCTTCCCGAATGTTATAAGTTGGCCTTGCACTTTCATTCTCAAGTGGACAATATTTGCGCAAGTGGGGTCCTTCACATTTCCAACATTTGAGTGGACCTTTATTTTGATGTGGCTCTTTAGGCTTTCCACTTCTCACTCCAATTGGATTACTCGCAGCTTGGGATAGCTGCTTCTACTGATTCTTGAATCTAGAAGGTTTGAAACCTTTCCTTCTTTGGTCAAACTTCTCATTCTTCTTGTTATTCCATGCCTTATGGTAATCAAGTTTACATTTGATTTCCTCATAGCAATATTTATCCTTTCTTATTGCTTCTTAGAGAGTTCTCAGTTCATAGAACTCACTTATATCTTTGTAAGCTTGAGGAAATCCACTTAGAAATAGCTGGACCTTCACTTTTTCATCTCTGATGTACTGGACATACCTCAACAATTCCAAGAACTTATTTTCATATTCTTCCATGGTCTACTGTCCCAATATTATCTCATGAAACTCCTTAATCTTATCATCATAATACCTGTCAGAGAGGTATTTTTGCTTGAAATACTTCTTGAACTATTTCCACTTCAGTTTCCTTTCACTGATCTTCTTCACTTGCTTGAATTGTTCCCACCAAATGGATGCTCTTCCATTCAGATTGAGTATGGAAACTCTTGCCTTCATGTTTCTTGAATAATCCTGTACTTGGAAGTACTTCTTTATCCCAAGGAGCAAAGCTTTAGCTTCTTGTCCCATCTTTATCTCACCATCAAATGTAGGAGGTTTAGCTTTCCTGAATTCATCTCAAGAGTGATCCCTATGGTGTTTTCTTCTTCTCCTTTTATGAGGAGATGAACTTGTATCTCCACTGGATTCTTCAGAATCAAATGATCCACTAGAAATCCTTCTCCTTCTCCTAGTGCTGCTCTTACTGCCTTCTGGTCTTGATGGACCTCGTCTAGAATCTATATTTTTCTACAAGCCTGTCAAACTCTGCAATATGGAAGCATTCAACTGATGCTGCTCTTCCTAGGATTTAATCAAGATTCTCATGTTGGCTACAACCTTAGACGATGTCTCTTGGAATCTCCTTCCATTAGACTCTATGTCATCATTTTCATTCCAGACATTTTCTCCCATGGCATCTCCTGCATGCTCATAAGAATCTCGAGCATCATACCCATCATGGGTTCTCATGACTGAACCACCTCTTGATTTACCACACTGTTCTTTCTGGAGTACTACTCTTGGAAGTTGTCTATAATTCTGCAATGTGTTAGTAACAAACTGTTAGATGCATATCATTAATATAAATCAAAACTACTTACCTTCCTCTTTTGGAAATTCATAAAACAAAATCTTGCTTAAAACACAAAATTTTCCTCTCTTTCTTTTCAACCCTATGTCCAATGATAATCTGTCGAAATCTGCTGAAAGACAGTTGAAAACTGCTTGAAAAATCACTGAGAAATTCTCTCGAAAACCCCAATTTCCTTAGGCCCAATTGGACCTCTTTCTAGTTATCTTTCCAATACTTCGGTGGTCAAAAAACCTAGTTCATTGGTGGTCTATTTGCTTACTTCTCTCTGGCGTTTTGGTGGTTAAATTGACTATACTTCCGATCTGTATCGGCGAGAAAATCAACTGTTGATCGGGTGCACAGTCCCCTGAGCAGCCACAACAGCGGAAAGGTTTCCACCTATGGTTTATGTGGACATCCTTCGGCTATCGGGTCTACTATCCATCAGGTGGATTGTGCTTTGGACTGCTGCAACGGCGGGTTCATGATCCTTTGATTCCATCTGATCAGCGGCTTGACCCTTAAAAAAATTTCGATGACCTTATACTCTTCAAAGTTTTTCTTCTAATCGGGTCTCTTCCCCGCTAACCCTCCGCTGTATCAGCGGGTTGTTCATTTATTTCTTCTGCCATATCAGGTCCGTAGTGGCCTACTGTCCTAAGTCTTATCGGTGATCCATTTTTTTAACTTCACTCACCATATCGGGTCCATGCTGTGTCGGCAGCCGGGGGCTCTATGAATCGGACGGTTAGTATTTTCGGCTTCTGCAACGGCGGCCCACGGTATCTCGCAGCTCACGAATTTGTCAGCGGTTGGATTGGATATTCTCTTGCGGCATCGGCACTGGGATGCACCTATCATTGAGTGATTATTCCTTTATGTGGTTGCAATGGTGGGCAGCAGAGTCACTATCGTCTCCGTGGGGCACTTGTTGGTGGTCGGAGTAGTTGTTCATTGCGGCATCAGATGGATAGTTGACTAAGTAGTCGCAACTGCAGTTCACCTTCACTGAAACTTTTTTGATCGGTGATTCGATCCACTAACATTGCCCAATGGCTGATGATCTCGTGCCTTAAAGAAAATTTTGAATTTTCTTCTTGCCTTGTCTTTTGCCGCATCGACTCTTCCACCTTCTATTCATCGGTGATGACAACGACTGTTCGCCTCCAATCGACAACTGAAACACAACCATCACGACATCGGTAAGTGGAACCTGTATCCATTGGAGGATTAGTGCACTAGGATTCTACAACGGTGGCGCATGAACCACTAATTCCTTCCTATGTTCATCGACGACCTGGACAACTAACATCTCCCAATGGTCGATGAAGTCAACACTTAGAAAAATTTCAGAAATTTCTTCATCTTCTTCCACCGCATCGGCCGTCGGATCAACTATCCGTCAGGTGGATAGTGTCTTAGACTGTTGCAACGGCGGGTACACCATCAGCTACAAGCTTCAAATGTAGTTCATTGGCAGTTCCCTTGTCTAACCATCGACGATGAAAACAACTATCTTCCACCGATCGCCGATGGTCGGACTTAGAAAAAAATTTCAATTTTTTTTTTCTCTTTACCTTCTTCTGCTGCTTCATTGGCTCGACCATCTCCAATCCATCGTCGATCAAATCAACTGTTCTCTTCCGATCGATGAACTGAAGTACATCGACATTAGCAGTAGGAACTTTTCCTCATCGGAAGACTAGTGCTCTAGGCTTCCGCAACGGTGGGTGCACAAACCACTAACGTCTTCTAATGGCCGATGATTTCATTACTTAGAAATCCCTACTGTCGGTACCTGGTATTCTCTAAGCATCAACACCCAGTCATCTTGGCTTACGATACATACCTATTATAGCCTAAAATGACACATCTCTTCCTGTGACCACTTTCCCATGCTTTTGTTGCAGCTCGACACTTCATGAAAGTCACTGAAAAAACATCTAACTTGGAGGATCCATATCTAGAGTTATATAACTCTATTTGACCTTTTCTATACATAATTGGAAATGTAATCAAGTCAAGAAAAACATTCTAGGAGACACTAAAGTCTAAAAATGCACAAAAGTACCCTAGAAACGAACATATTTAACATATTTGCGACTTTTCCTACGAGGTACCCGTGAGTTTCACCTCTATATTCATGACTTTTCCTTCATGCTACCTGTGAATACCCCCAATTACTATTGTATTCGCGACTCTTGTTACTGCAGCCCATGATTATCGTCTTGCATTCATGATTGTTGTCACTGCAACCCATGAATATGCCATGTACATGTCAAAAACTAAATGTTTCTCAAAATTTGGGTAGTTTGGGTGCCATATGCAGCTGACTCCTTTGGTTGTAACTAATTTGTCTTTGACCCTATCACTTCAGGAATGTATAAATAGAGGTAGAGAGGTCCATGAGAAGGGTCTGGAATCATTACATTTTTATGCTGAAGGAATTGTGACTCTCATTGCCCCCATATTTTCCCTAGAATCTATCTCCTTGTGTTGCAAAGCTTGGAGGCTGAGTTCCTTGGAGAAGAGAAGTAGCAAAACCAGATCAAGGTTTTGTGAGGTGCCTAACTTGGAGAAGGTATATTTGTACTTCTTCCTTGTTTAATAAAGATATGATGTTCTTCCTTTTCCAATTAATGTGTCTTGTGTATTGAATCTTTGTTTATGGTTATACGATGTTGTATATCAGATTACGAATTCATTTTTTTTTTTTATCATTGCTTTACATGTGGTCATATTAGTTTGAGGAATGTATAATTCATTTTGCATGTCTCTTAGAGCAAGAGGAGGATTGAAGGGATGCTTGGATCAACCTTCATTTTTCAAGGTATGAACCTATATAATCTCTAAATCTTGCTTATATATGCTTAGCTGAACATTGTACATCTATCTTTCAACCCTAGTATGTTGATGGCATTGTAAACCCTAACCATAGGAACACTTTCCTCTACAACAGAACTAACAAATCCATTGGGTATAGCCTTTTCTATTTGGGGTTTATCTATCTTTATTCTAGTATTTTGTAAGGTTTCAATTCCTTCCTACCACTTAGGAACACCCTTCAAACCTGATAGAACACCTCCCCTACCTTCCTAAGGAAATTTTTTTTTTTTTTTGCCCTTTTCCCACCCATTTGCAAGCTCCAGGATGAACAGTGGTGAGTTTGTGATGTATTCACGACCTGTACTACCTTCAAATTGTGACTAACATGTGAAATTCCTTAAGGAAACTCGTGAGTGCACCTGAAAGTGTGTTTTTTCACAATTTTTAGATTTTTTTGGGTGATTAGAGAGCTTTCTGTGGAGTCTTCAAGGGTCCTCTACATGTGCATGACTCAAGGAAAGTTGTTTCATCTCTTTTATGTGCTTTATATCTATGTGGTAATTCCTTTTGTATCATTAGGGTTTTCTATTTTCTCTTTCCCCCCACCCCCTTTGCTTGGTGTGACTTTTGTCTTATGTTTCTAGTCAGCCTCTATTAGTGGTCTTTGTATGGGTTCAAAAGCTTATTGGTTTTTGTTTCCTTCTTCTTTTGTTGGTTAGATTCACCATGCAAAAGTAGTGTACTTGTCTCTTATGCAAGCGTTCCTTCCAAGTAGGGTTTATACTGACTTTAGTGAAGTCTAGAGTCTATTTGGTGGTTATATGGCAGAGTTCCTTTTGCTTTGTTCTTGTTATATGCATACTTTAGTTTGTGGGTAAGTTTTCTTTTGCATTTATAAAATAAAAATAAAAAGAACATACAATTGTTTTAATATGCATTTAGATTGGGGTTTTTATCTTTAATGCACTATATATCATTATTCTTGAAAAAATAAAAAGAAGTTTTTCTTTCGTGTCTTTCAAGTTTCTATTTGAAAAAGAAAGAGAATAATTTTTTCGTTTTGCATTTCATTTCTCTTTTCTTAGTCATCTTGTTTAAAGTTTGAGTCAAAACACCATTGGTTTTGTTATAACTAGATCTTGTTCTTAGTTTATCTGTTCTTTTTGTCCTAATTTTCAACCGTTGGTTTAAAATGATTTCACATTTTATGTTGATTTTAAGAACTTTTGACAATCAATAATTTTTGTTAGATTTAATGCTTTTAATGGTTGAATTATTTCATTAATTTAGTTTTAAGGTTTGTCTTTTGGGCTTATTAGTTAATATGTATATCTTTAAACTTTCAAAAACTTATAATAAAAGGTTATTCCAAGTTTGCTTTATAATCTAACCCTCATTTTTTAGTCCTTTGTCAAATATTTTCATGAGGAGATTCCTGTAGCAGCTCTGTTTTTCCTGTTTTTGTCATTATCATTGGGAGCATATTAAGAGGTGATGGAAATGAATTATGGAAACAAAAAAGAGGTTTTTGTCCACAACGAAATCATGCAAAACAACCTCTCTCAGTTTTGTAACAGCTATTATCGTTTGAGAGATTCAAATTCATCTTTGTGTCATATTTTTAGGGTTTGGATTATTTAATAATTTCCTGTTTCAGTCACAAATTTACAGCATGTATTTCGATCAATTGAAGGGGAATTTTTTAAATCCAATAAATATTTTTGTTCGTAACATACTCATTTAAACAAACTTCTCTCAGGTTTTGCATAGGTGTCCAAGATCGAGAGATATGAAGGCGTGTTTGAGACCCAAATTTTCAGAAATTTGCCAAATTTCTCAAAATTCGATTTGTTATTTTTGGGTTAATTGTATTTAAAGATTTTGAGTTATCTTGTAACTAATTGATGTAACTGTTTCAAATTTTGACCTAGAAGGTATTTATAGAACTACTTTACCTTTGTAATGATAAAATGAAGACAAACATACAGTTTTGGCTGGGGGGATTTTTCACTCAAGGAGAGGCTTTCGGAGCTTTGATTTATCAAGCTAGCATTTATAACTCTTATGTAAGTGGATGACTGTTATTGATTGTATATAAAATAATAAGCCCTTTTACCTGTCATGCTTTTTCATTTCTGATCTAGTTGTTTGATCAGTCTATAATTTCATTTCCTATTTAAAGGTTTATTCATGTAAATGCTTGTAGCCTGTGGGTGGAATTAGTATTTCATGTGTAATGTTTATGGCTTATTGGGATGTGTTTGATCCCCAGTTTATCCAATTTGCATGATTCAATTCTGTATTAGCTTGTGGATGTTTATTTCCTCCTTTATGATGAAGTTTTTTAAAACCAAAACCATAGACCAAAATCCTAAAACCTATTTTATTTAATTTTACTTTTGAGATTGTGTTGGCCTGTTCTTTAGTAGTCTGAGAACAATTTTTGGCACTAACATCTTTGGCGCCATTGTCGAGGATGAAGCTAAAGTATATCTCCCCTGGGATATCATTATTCATCTAATTTTGAGAGGTGAACAAAGTCAGAAAATATTTTAGACTACAATTTTTCACCATCGACTCCACGATTAAATGAAGAAGCCAAATGCAAAGATTGGGTTTCAACTTGCTACTTTCCTCCATGAGGTTTTGTTCTTATTCATCAGTTCTTTACTGTCTCTCCCATTGCATGTCAAAAGAATTATTTTTTGTTTTGTCTATTCTGATGATCATAAACCTTCAAGTTCATATCCCTCTTTGGAAGAAGAAAGTCTGCCTTCTTCTTGTTTTATTGATGTTGATCCTATTCCTTCATTTGAAACATGTGCAACATGATATACATATACCCATATCTCTTGAACCTGATTATTCTAGTCATCTTGTAGAGAATAAAGCTGATCTATTACCTTCTACCATCATTGATAAAAATTGCAAACAATTTGTTGAACCTCATTTTCAACTCACAGATTTTCAGTTTAGATTCAGACAGAAGATGTTTAAACCTCTTAGGCTGCCATCTCTCTTACATCCTTACCCTTCCTACTTTGTTGAATATCTTCCCCATTTTTACTAGAAAAGACCATATTACAGCAGAGAAGCATTTAGGATATTTTCATAATTTCATTGATAATTTTGAAATCATGCATGAGGATGTTGTCATGAGGTTATTTTTGAAATCCTTTGCTGGAGATGCTAGGTTTTGGTTTTGAAATTTAAAAGCTGATTCAATTGGATCGTGGGAAGAGTTACATGATGTCTTTTTGAAGTATTGGGGTAATAATAAATCTTATGATCAATTTCTTTCCGAATTTATAGTTTGAAAAGAGAGAATGATGAGCCAATTGCTAAATTTAATTGGAGGTTTCAAATTTTTTATATCAGTATGCCTACGGAGATTAAACCTTCGAAAAAACTTGCTATGGTATATTATGTTATGGCTCAACATTTAGATCTTGTCTTTTCCCTGTAACATTTAGATCTTGTCTTTTCCCTGTTAGAAAGGAAATCATCATCTTTAATACAATTGTTTGAAGATGCAAAAGGAGTGGAGGAGAAAATCCAAGCTTGAAAAATGCTTCGATATCAAGCTCATGTTGAAGATATACAAGCTTATGAAGATGAAGAAGAACGTAGATATCATTCAGATTTAAGACAATTTTCTTCATCATTTTCAGATTTTCATATGAACAAAGATATAAATGACACCCGTGTTGATTCTTCATATTAGTTTGCTGAATTTTTCGATGATAATATACTTTCAGTGGATTATAATAGAAATTTCCTAGTTCCTTCTATGAGATTATCATGTTATGAAGAAGATGTTGCTGCTCTTCAACCTCTTACTATTGATATAAGAAATAAGCTGCCATTCTTGACTTATGGTCACTTTCAGAATTTTATTTGTTCTAGTTTTGATCAAGCGTTTTATTTACAGGTCGAGAAGCAGTTTGAAGAGCCCTTGGTTTCCATTCTTGAGCCAAAGTTTAAAAAGAATAGCAATGGAGAGGAATAGAATGCTTCACTTTATGATGAATATAATGAATACATTGAAGTTTTAAATCGTAAATTTCATGATCCTGTGGCTTCTTGGATGGAGTTGCATTTTTCAAAGGTTTCTAATGCTCCAACTTTTGGAATACTTCCTATTTCTAGTCATAAGTATCAGCTGCCTACAGACTCTTTATTGCATTTATCACATCTTTTGTGGATTTTCTCAAACAGTAGCATGCATGGAATTATGATTCTCAATCAAATGGTTTCTTGGCTTCACTGGAAGTATGATTACACTTGATTGGGTTGTTTCCTCCAATTAGAAGTAGGAGTAAATAGCAGAATAAGATTGCTATACGAGAATGTAGATTCTTTTCAGTATGCTGGTTTGTAGCAGTATTTTGTCATTTCAGAGGTATGTGTTCAGAGTTTGATAAATTCGCAGAGATTTGGTAAATGACTCCATCACCCAATGAATAAGGCACAAGGTCTACAGGTTCTTGAAGCCTCACAAGGAGGACTTCATCCTGCAGTAAGAGCCAGATGTTATAACTAGATCTGGTTCTTAGTTTATCTGTTCTTTTTGTCCTAATTTTCAATGGTTGGTTTAAAATGATATTACATTTTATGTTGATTTTAAGAACTTTTGACAATCAATAATTTTTGTTGGATTTAATGCTTTTAATGGTTGAATTATTTCATTAATTTAGTTTTAAGGTTTGTCTTTTGGGCTTATTAGTTAATATGTATATCTTTAAACTTTCAAAAACTTATAATAAAAGTTTATTCCAACTTTGCTTTATAATCTAACCCTCATTTTTGAGTCCTTTGTCAAATATTTTCATAAGGAGATTCCTGTAGCAACTTTGTTTTTCCTGTTTTTGTCATTATCATTGGGAGCATATTACGAGGTGATGGAAACAAATTCTGGAAAACCAAAAGAGGTTTTTGTCCACAAATGAATCATGAACACAAGCCTCTCTCATTTTTGCAACAGCTATTATCGTTTGAGATATTCAAATTCATCTTTGTGGCCTATTTTCAGGGTTTGAATTATTTAATACTTTCATGTTTTAGTCACAAATTTTCAGCACGTATTCCGATCAATTGAAGGGGTATTTATAAAAATGAAGAGAGGTTTTTGTTCATAACATACTCATTTAAAAGAACCACTCTTAGGTTTTGCACAGGTGTCCAGGATAGAAAGATATGAAGGCATCTTTGAGACCCAAATTTTCATAAATTCATCAAATTTCCCCAAATTCGATTTGTTATTTTTGGGTTAATTGTCTTTAAATATTTTGAGTTATCATGTAACTAATTGATGTAACTGTTTCAAATTTTGACCTAGAAGGTATTTATGGAACTACTTTACGTTTGTAATGATAAAATGAAGACAAACATATAGTTTTGGGTGGGGGGATTTTTCACTTAAGGAGAGGCTTTCGAAGCTTTGATTTCTCAAGCTAGCATTTATAACTCTTATGTAAGTGGATGATTGTTATTGATTATATATAAACTGATAAGCCCGTTTACCTGTCATACTTTTTCATTTCCAATCTGGTTGATTGATCAGTCTATAATTTCATTTCCTGTTTAAAGGTTTATTCATGTAAATGCTTGTAGCCTGTGGGTGGAATTAGTATTTCATGTGTAATGTTTATGGCTTATTGGGATGCGTTTGATCCCCAGTTTATCCAATTCACGTGATTCAGTTCTGTATTAGCTTGTGGATGTTTATTTCCTCCTTGATGATGAATTTTTTTAAACCAAAACCATAGACCAAAACCCTAAAACCTATTTTATCTAATTTTACTTTTGAGATTGTGTTGGATTGTTCTTTAGTAGTCTGAGAACAATTTCCGACACTAACAGGTTTCACCTTCGCCACCCCCTTTGAGTAATGAACAACCCTTTAAAATAAACATTTAAAATATAAAATTTATTAGTAATTGTTTGTTTTTAGGGATGATACACACTAGTATATGATAGTGTTTTGGGTTAGGGATATCTTAACTTCCCAAACTTCAAACCCAAATATAGTGGCTTAGGAAATCCAACTTCATTGAGAAAGACACTGGAAATATCCTCTTGCACATGAGTTAAGCATGAGTTCATGGGATACTCAGCTGTTGGAGATACCCCTCCTCTTATCATTAAAGCATACACCAGAGCTGTTGCATGTTTTGGGACTCACCTAGTACCTCCTCCTAGCCATGTGTGGTGTCTGATGTTGCTTGAGTTTCGGGCTTAGCTACCCTTCCCATGTGCATCGGCTGGACTAACGACTATGTCACTGAACTTTATCCACTATTTTGGTACCCTCAATATCTTGTTTGCTAGGATCTTACATGGGTGGCATTGGAAGGCTATTTCCAGTGCTCCTAGGGTAGACTTGGAACGTAACCTTGATTGACAATTTGGAAGGGAAGTTTGGTGATTCCAGTGCCTGCACCCAGAGAACTCTTCATGAGATGCTAAGTAACTACCCTCCTTCCTTCACTAGTTTTAGGTTTGGGCCCTCATCATCCCAGAATTTCCTTTGGAATGCATCTTTGTCTTCCTTGCTTGATACTTAGGTATTTTTTTCTAGTGGTGTGTTCTTTGTATTGTTTGTTGTGTGTCTACCTCAAACTTTGTATCCTTTTTTGAAACTATGGCCAACACCCCTATGAACACCAACAAGGAGACCCCCTTGCTACGAACTCCTTGTATTATTCCCCTCATAGGGAATGCTAGTGTCCCTTTGATGGCCACCTTGAATCTTCCGGGATTCACCCTAGGGCTACCAGTGTGGTTATTTTCCACTCCAAATGTCCTTAATGCTCTTGATGCTTCTCAAGTAATCTCCTTATATCAAGGGCATCAAAACACTAATTCCCCTTCACCTGTAGTAGCTTCTCCTCCTTCTTCTACCTCATGCGGTGAAAGTACTGATAGTAGTAACTTGCAGTCTAAAAGGAGTAAACTAAGGAAGAATAGAAAGAACACTCGAAAGCAATGGGGCACCCATTCAACCTCTGTAGTTCAAGTTGGACCTCACCACACAGCCTCTGTAGTTCATGCTGGGGGCACTTATCCAACCTATGCAGGTCATGTTGGATCTAAGCACTCAACCTCTGCAAGTCAAGTTGATCTTCACCATCCAGCCTCTGTCGATCATGATGACGGAACCTTTCCAACTTCTACAGGTCATGTTGGACCCAGTCATCAGCCTCTGCAGTTCATGTTGAGGGCACCCATTCAACCTCTGTAGGTCAAGTTGAACCTCCCCATCCAACCTCTGAAATTCATATTGGATCCATTTACCCAGCCTCTGCATGTCATGCTAGGAAACTTTGTCCAACCTCTACAGGTCATGTTGGACCCAACCACACAGCCTCTGTAGGTCAAGTTGGGGACACACACACAACCTATGCAAAGCATGTTGATACTACCCATCCAACCTCTATAGGTCATGTTGGACCCAGTCTCTCAGCCTTTGCACGTCATGCTAGGGGAAAAATCTCAGCCTCTACAGGTCATGTTGGGGGCAATATTTTAGCCTCTGTAGGTCACGCTGAGAGAAATCAGTCAACCACTATGAGTCATGTTGATACTATTGAAAAGACTAACTGTTCAAAACACAAGCACAACTTTCCTTGTAATCTTTGTGAGGGAGACCACCTTACTTACCAATTCCATTCTATGATAGAGGTACAAAGAGTTTGGTTCCAAGGTTATCCCAATTTTGAACATCTTGAAGTCTATCAATAACCAACCTGTCTTAGTCAGGTTGGACTCAGTCACCCAACCTTTGGTGGTCATGATGGGGGTAAATAGTTAGCCGTTGCTAGTCATGTTGATACCATTGATAAAACTGGTCGTTCAAAAAGAGGGATATCATCTTACTCACCAGTGCCCTACTATTGTATAGGTTCGAAGAGTGTGGTACGAGAATCAAGAATATCCTGTTCCTGAACAACTTGAAGTTTCTCAACAACCTACTCAACCTTTGGTTGATCAAATGGTCGAATTAATGTCATCTTTGGTTCACCCCACTCTTCTTTCAGAGAGTGATCCTTATGTGATCAAACCAATGTCATCATTGGTCAATCCCACTCTTCTTTTGAAGAGTGAAGTGTCTATTAGTCACATTTTCTTCACTGCCAGTTCAGAACTTACTAAACAATGGGGTACTGAACTTGTTTCGGATAAACCCACACCAAGCTCTTGGATTTCTTCCTTTGATTGGGATAGCCTAGTTGAGTCGCGCCTTCCTTCTAATGCACCTTTCCAAATAAAGGTCAAAGTTGGACAATACATGATTGCTCATTGTATTATGGATGAAGGAGTCTCGGTTAGTATTTTGTCTGCTCATGCTTGGCAAGCCATAGGATCTCCCACCCTTGTGTCAATTGCTAGTCAGTTACTGGATTTTGATAGAAGAACTAGTATAGCCTTGGTAATTATTTCTCAAACACCTGTTACTTTTGGTGGGAATACAGTCTTAGTTGATTTTATGGCAATTAAGGACCCCTTAGAATTCAATATGATATTTGGCTGTGATTATGTTTATGCCATGCAAGCTGTGGTGTCAATGTTCTTTCGTGTGATGTACTTTATTCATAATAGAGACATTGTCACTATTGATTGGTTGGATTTATTGATCCATCACCTGACCCAACTACAGAGTAGGTATTTCCTTTATTGATTCCTAGTGTCTCGAAAGACACTACCCCGCCACAAGTGACCTATGTGGCCTCATATCCCTCGCGTTCAATTTCCACTAAGGAGAAGCCTTTGTGTTGATGTTTACCTTCTCGAGACTTGTTCCCAACAATTGACCAGGTGATCCATCATATACAGAATGTGGAGCCTACTCTCCACTCTATTGATCCATTCAAACTTTTAGACATGTGTCTTGTCTGGGATGGTCTCCTTCCATTTGATGAAGTATTCCTAGAGTCTTTGATACAGTGTGACCTTCTTTTGGATGTTGGTTTAGTTGCGACTAAGTCTGACCCTGATTTTATTAATAAGCCTGATATTTCTATCGATCGATCTTCTTATGTTGGTCATGTTGAGTCTTTTTAATATCCCTTTGAACAACGAGTCAATGATCCTGATGAGTTTGATTTTTCTTCTATATTTTTCAACTCCTGTGATACTGAGTTTGTTCCTGCAGACTCTATATCCCTTGTTGATTTTTCTTTTCTTCTAAGGTTGATCTTATCGATTATAGACCCTTAGGCCTTGGTACTATAGAGTCCTCTTTGGATGATTCTGCCTTGACTACATCTTTTGTAGAAGATACCAAAGTTGCATGTGTTTTTGCCAAAGTGACCTGCATCGGATCTTTTCTTCTGAGTATGATTCTGATGTTGTTGTTTCTTAGAGACATGATTCTTAGTTGGATTCACAATTGTTTATTGGCCTTGCCTTTTTTTTCAAGCTATAACTGCATTTGCATGTACCCTGCTCACACTTATGAGCCTGATGTCGGCTTCCACACTCTTAGCTCATTGTATAAGCCTTCATCTCTACTCTCATCATCACTTAGATATGTATCATTTTTCCTTTTCAACTTAACACCTTTTACCTTGAGGAGATGTTCTATGAGTGTCTTTATGCTGCTCATGCTCCTTGCATTATTCTTAGGTTTGTTCCTCGCGCTTGGAACTAGTTTCTCCTACCTATGATACTCGTCTCCTCGCATTTAGAGCATTATTTCTCCTCTCCTTTGAGCTCATTAAAAACAGTAAGGAGATCACGAGTTGAATTTTCCAGACTCGTTAAAACATCACGGGAAAGATATGGAGTTATCTGTAAGCCCTGGTATGACTCCTTAAGATTGACTAAATTGTCGAGTAAACTCGTTCATTTAGACTAGTTCAGGTAAATTGAACGATCATCTACATTGGCGATAGGTTATATCTTTTTTCATACCATGTAGATTATTTATGAGAAAGGAACCCTCTCTTTTCTTTGGAATTGAGAATAGTATATTCAGGTATAGGTTTATCTCTTTGCTAGACCCAGAGGACTAAACTTATGAAAAATGAACCTTTTCAAGCTTAGTTTTCTCTTTTTCGTGCTCTAAACATAAACATGAAAAATATTTCGAGTGTACTTTATGTCTCTTTCATGCTCTCTAAACCCTAAGAACAAATAATCGAGTTTATTGTTGTCTGTACCATTCTCGTAAACAAATGGAATTTTCTGAGTGATCTTTCTTTCCTTCACACTCATTAAAACTAGAGTATTTTGCTCGCTAATGAAGGATCGTCGGTCTGGTGATAGTTTATCCCTTTTTCGGACCTCGCCAAATAACTACAAAAAGGGCATACCTTAGTTCACCTGGGATAAGAGAGTTATCCTCTATATTGGTTTACACTTTTTTCAAACTTAGGAGACTAACTTTACAAAAAAAGCACCCCCTGGAGTCTTCTTTGGAGTTTTCAGACTCTCAAAACTATGAAAACACCACTGAGAATCCACTAATTTGGGCTCGTAAAATCCATGAATGAGTGCTTTATCAAGCATTCTTATGTTTCTTCTTTGAGCTTGTCAACAATGAAGAAGTTCTTTGTTATAGCTGATTTTACCACATATGGTGAATCACACTTTTATGGCCTTCCATGTCCCTTTGCAGACTCCTTAGACCCCATGGACCATTTTTGTACCTTTGATGTTTCCAAGATCATCCCTAAAAACATGCAATAATTTCCATACGCGACTTTTAATCCCTTTCTTGCGTATATACGCGGATTTGACCCTTAAACCCGCGTACATCGGGATGTGTGTAGAAGGCCAAATGATTTTGGAGTTTTCCTTGATGTGGATCTGAGTCACTTGTCTCTTGGCCTTCCATATGCCTTTAGATCGCTTGGATTTGACCTTCCATTACCCCATTGAAGAGCTATATAAGGAACCCTTTGGATACATTGAAAGGGGAGGAATTGAAGAGCAAGAAAACTATAGTCCATTGTTGCTAGAGCTTATACTTGAGTCTGCATCCCTTTGTCCCTTGGAGCACTTTGTTTTCTTCCCAAGCTTTCCTTTTGCTTGTGAGCTTGATATCGAGAGATGGATGATTGAAGTGGTGGAGGCCCAAGTGGGGGACTCAGTTTCTCTGATTCACAGACATGCCGACAGAGGTTGTCACTATTGTAATCTCTGTTTTATATCAATAGAAATATATTTTCCTATCCAATAATGTGTATTTAAATGAGTATTTGATCCATGGATGCTTTTAAATGCTTATATGTTATTGATTATATATGCTAGAGTAGGTCTAACACAATTATATATAGCATGCTTTCCTTGTTTGCTGAATGTTGAGGAAGCAAATTGCTAATACAAGTGAGATTGGAAAAGCTTAACGGGGATCTGCAACAACCGTCTGGAATAAGGTATGAATCGATATCCTTTAGTGTTAGATGTTTGGTTTCTCTTACATATAGGGAAGGATTGATTTCTGGAGTTAATCTGTCTGTTGTGGTACCCCAAGCCATAGGAATTGCTCTCCATAATAGAATTGGTGACTCCGCTGGGGACGTTCTTTGTTTTTCTTTGGGATTTGGGGGCACAATGTGCTTGATATTATTGGCTTGCTCTTTGTTTCTCCTTGTTTCTGTGTTGCATTTTATAGTATGTTCATCCATTGACACTCCCCTTTATTGGTTTGACCCTTGGCCTGATTTTTACCACTGTCTTCTCTGTATACGCAGTTTTTTGGCCAAAAGTCACGTACATATGCAGAGTTTTGGCCAAAAGTCACATATACACGCATGTTTTTGGCCAAAATCTGTGTATACATGCAGATTTTTGGCCAAAAGTCACGTATATACGTAGCTGTTCTTTAAACAGTCACATACATCCTCCCTTTTGGTGAGTTTGATGTTGTGGGAAGTTGTTGGGTGGGTTGTGAGTGTGGTTGGGTCTTCCTTGGGTCTGATGTTGTTTGTTGGATGCTTCTTTTGTGACCAGAGACCGCTTTTTCATTGATTTTTCTTTGAAATTAGTTTTTGTCATTTATCCTTTTTGTTTTTTCCATTAGTGCATTACTCTTTTTTGTCTTAGTGTCTTGTTGGGCTTGTGTTTTATACTTGCTACAGAGACTGAGAGTTTTAGATGACTTTTATTGCATTTTTCATTCTTTTATAGTGAAAAATACAAGGTAGTTGCATTTTTTGCATATGGATTTGAGGAGGTACTTGCATTGGATTGCTTGGATGAGAGTTTTATTTAGGCTTTCATATAGGAAGTATTTCATTGACATTCGGCAAGGAATATATATTTATGCATCTCATGTAGTGGCATACCCTATTTTTCATTTGACAAAGATTGCACTTAGCATTGTTTGTTATGGTGTGCATATTTATTTCATTGCTGAGTCATAACTTCATTAGTTGCACGATCATTTCTATTTGAGTAATTACAACCAAATAAAATCAACGCATAATAAAATGAATTACACTCTTTTCTTTTATAGGGTGCACCAACAAGATTAGGTTTTAGGGTCTTGGAATAGTTCATTGTGAGTAAATTCTCCAATACCACTAAACAACAACATGTATGTGTCTATCCAGGTGAGAGTGTGAAATCCCTTGGTATAATTAGTGTTTCTCAGGATCCTCCTCTTACAAGGGAGTTAAGCATGAGACAATGTGAGCGGTTATTGATTGGGATGACCCCTAGTCATAACTGAGTAGCACTAAAGATATTTCCAGGATTGTATTCGTATCTGGGGGGTTTTTCGAGAGTTTCGAGCTTTGCTACCCTGCCCATATGGTCAATCCCGCCTGCGACTGTCTACCTGAGCATTAATTATATTGAGGTGACCTTAGTTTCCTTACCTAGGTTATTGAGGGGGTACTCTGCAGAGGTTATTCTGCCGGTGTCCTGGCTAGGTAGGGGTCGAACAACACAATATCTATATGCGTTGAAGCTGAGGGCCACTAGAATTGGTTACATACCTCCGCTTGTAGTGTATGGGAGTTTCGAGCCTCTCCTAGGCGAGACATACCTGATGCATTTAGGAGCTCACATATCCTCCCCTTGGTTTGCTTGTATTTTGGCTATAGATTTTCTTTGGAGTGTGGTATTTGTGCGCTAGTTGGCCTTTGGGATCACGATTACTTGAGTATATTTATGCTCTCCTGAGTTTGGGTCCTTTTATTTTCAGCATGCCTGGTATCTTATCACCCGTACTTGGTCCTAGTGCGGACCCTGGTGTCAGACTTGGGGGCATCACAGCCCCTTACCCTGCTCAAATTTTTGGGAGTGGTCACATTTTGTCCTCTACTCCATTTGTGGAGGATTTTTATTCCCTTCGCTTTGTCTTTACACTAGTGGTCACCCTCAAGGGGGTTGTAGTGGATGCGTGAATGTTGGGTCTACACCTTACTTTCCTTTTTATGTCCCATCGTTCACTGCATTGTTTCCTTTGCGTGCAGTTGTCATGCTCATTCCTCCCTATATCCTATAGTTTGGATTCTTTATTAACTATTTTGGTTTGTGTTGGACTAATATGGTTGTCATGTAGAGTCCAGTTTTGTACACTCTCTCCAAGGTTTCGACTCGTTCGTGCCTATCATAGGTATCATGTCTAAACTAGCATATAGGTTAGGATTTCACATCCGCTTGCATTTTGCATTACCTGATGACTGTTTCATTTTAACCTTAGGTATGAACCCATTCCATGGTATCACAGAACCTTCATGTTGTTGTTAGAAGTGGGACTATGTGAATGGTAGAACTTTCCTATACATGGGTGTCCTAGTTAGCTCCCCTTTGTATTTGGTACCCAGGCTGTGAGTCCTCTCTTAGGTCCCAGAGTCCTTTGTATAGTATCGCCGTGACTTTGTGCAAGAGCCTCATACTCCTCTTGATCTTTTGTTGGCCTATTTCCCCCAGGACTCCCTTATGTCAAGTTGTAATTTCATTTTCATGAGCTTTGCCTGCCTCATTAAGCCTTATGTCGGCTTCCCTGACTTTGAGTATCGACCATATAGCCCGAGCTTGTCTCATGTCTAGCCACGCAGAGCCATTTTGTATATCCTTTGCAGCTTGATTCCCTACTTTTATCGAGAGAGGACTTTCCCCCAAGTGTCACTATTCTACACATGTGTCCTTTCATTGAGCATAGGTATGTTCCGCTGCTTGGAACTAGTTTGTTTGCCTATTGACACCCATCTCCTCCTAATCTATAACTATAAAGCACTTTTATTCTTTTTCAAGCTTTTCAAAATATTTGAAAAAGTCCAAACAAATCAAAAAACCAAAAATCCGGATAAGAAAAGATGTTATCTTTGGCAGCATTCGAGTCGTGTGGCCTTCGAACAGAGCATTGTATATCACATCCATTGGTTGGGCAATAGTTTGACTTTAAGAGCTGTACTCATTTCTCTGATTTTATCTCCACCGACTGGTTAAGCTTCTAGTCCCTATGGAGCCTCTATCGATGCCTCCTGTGTCACAGAGATGTCCTAGTTTTGTATATTGAGTCTATGCTACCTACATTTAGTCACCATTCACCGTTATGCTCTTGTTCGAAGGAAGTTGAAACCTGAGTCAGCCATTCCTCAGTTATCTTGACTTTGCATGTCGGTCATTCCTGGTATAGTTACTGGTTCGTGCACATTATGATCGATTCCTTCCACATTATACAAATTTGTTTAGTACCTCATGTTGGATGATGTGGGATGCCTTAATTCCCTCATTCCAGCGGATTTCATCCCATCGAATTCAGATCATTTATTCTGGGATAGGAATCTAGAGTCATTTTTGAGTGCCTTGAGACTTGCAGTCATCAGTGGTAGGTTCTCTCGCCATCGACAGTTTTTTTGGAATACATCAATGTCCCCTGACCGATGGATTCTCTCAAGTGTTTGACCTCAACACATTTATTCACACTTGTTAGTTTGCATTCTAGTACCTTGATTCCAATTTTCATTATCTATGGGTGATCTCGCATCTGTTAATGGTATACATTAATGACCGGTAATCAGACGATGGACTACTATGTTCAACGTCGACACCTCTATTCACATAGTAGGACATGTACTCCTAGCGGTTTGTGTAGAAGACCTTCCATACAGGTGGCATCTTATATATGCTACCTCCTTGATCGTGCCAGTGTTAATGAGATTTCAGCTCTCGTGACTTGATTCCAGTATATGTCAGATATTTCCAGCCATTATGGAGATCTTGATCCATTATATATCTTCAGCCTTCATGGAGATCATGATCCTATGTATATCTTCATCATGGAGATTCTGAGCTATCTATGTTGTACATGGCGATGACCACACATGTCATATTTTGTATCATGCCTATTCATGGCCATTGTACTCTTATGTATCCGGGACTGCTACATCTACTTGCAGTTATGTGCAGAGTTTGATCATTGTATTGTATTGATTGGATGGCTGGTTCTTCCACTGGGTTCTTCATCACTCCACTTTTGGGATGGACTTATAATGTATTTCAGCCATCGTATGACCCCTCTGACCTCACACATTAGGGGGCATATGTTATAGCTGATTTTACCACACATGGTGAATCACACTGTTATGGCCTTCCCTGTCGCTCTGTAGACTCCTTAGACCCCATGGACCATTTTTGTACCTTTGATGTTTCCAAGATCATCCCTAAAAACATGCAATAATTTCCATACGCGACTTTTAATCTCTTTCTCGCATATATACACGGATTTGACCCTTAAACCCATGTACATCGGGATGTCTGCGAAAGGCCAAATGATTTTGGAGTTTTCCTTGATGTGGATCTGAGTCACTTGTCTCTTGGCCTTCCATATGCCTTGAGATCGGTCGGATTCGACCTTCCATTACCCCATTGAAGAGCTATATAAGGAACCGTTTGGATACATTGAAAGGGGAGGAATTGAAGAGCAAGAAAAATATAGTCCATTGTTGATGGAGCTTATACTTGAGTTTGCATCCCTTTGTCCCTTGGAGCACTTTGTGTTCGTCCCAAGCTTTCCTTTTTCTTGTGAGCTTGCTATCGAGAGATGGAGGATTGGAGTGGTGGAGGCCCAAGTGGGGGTCTCAGTTTCTCCGATTCGCAGATGTGCCGACAGAGGTTGTCACTATTGTAATCTCTGTTTTATATCAATAGAAATATCTTTTCCTGTCCAATAATGTGTATTTAAATGAGTATTTGATCCATGGATGCTTTTAAATACTTAAATGTTATTGATTATATATGCTAGAGTAGGTCTAACACAATTATATATAGCATGCTTGTCTTGTTTTCTGAATGTTGAGGAAGCAAATTGCTAATACAAGCGAGATTGGAAAAGATCAATAGGGATCTACATCAACCGTCCAGAATAAAGTACGAATCGAGATCCTTTAGTGTTAGATGTTTGGTTTCTCTTGCATATAGGGAATGATTGATTTTTGGAGTTAATATGTCTGTTGTGGTACCCCAAGCCATAGGAATTTCTCTCCGTAACACTCTTGAGTTTTCTTTCTTAGACTCGTTGAACCTTTACAAGAAAGAGGGAAGGGAAGTTCATTCACATGTTTTTTACATCATGGCAGCAAGTCTTGGCTCCTTGAACAAATCACCAATTTTGAGTCTATCAACAGTTGGGTTTCAGTTTCTGAATTTATCTTGATCCAAACTTTTTAGTCCTCTAGTTGGTCTCTTTTCCAATTATATGGGGAATCTTTCAATGTCTCCTACATTGCATAGTTTCATCATTGGTCTCTCTGTGTCAAAATATTCATAAGTCACTTTTGTGTCGTGCTGAATGTTCAAGGAAAAACCTTTGTCAGCCATTTTGTAGTTTCCATAACCTTTTGTGTTGGCCATTCCTTGGTATCAGTTCATTACATTGTGTCTTCAGTGATCTTTGTCGTAAAATTTTGTACCAATTCTAGATCCACTCATTCTTTGACTTACCTCGTGCTGGATGATGAAGGATTCCTTAATTCATTCCTTCCAATGGATCTCTTCCTATCGACATCAACACCTCTTACTCTAGGAATTAGATTTAGAGTTTCTGATAGTAACTTGGGGATTGCAGTCATCGGTGGGAATTTCCCTCGCTATTGAGTAGTGGGAATTCCTTAATGTCTCCTACTTGATGGATTCTTTAGGTGTTCAACATCGAGCCCTTCTATTCACACTCGTTAGAATGTACTAGGTAATTTGGGGAACATTTTCATTAATGGTGGTTTCCCTCATGTTTGTTATGTTGACTAAATTGTCATTGATGCCAACAGGTGTGTGTTAATGTGTCTTGTTGCCCCTTGATGGGCCTCTGTGGGTTGAGTAAGTGTCAGTGTCATAGGAGACCTTTTGACTTTGCCCAAGCCCAATTCTGAAGCCCTTGGAGCCCTTGGGACAATGGCAAAAGCCCTAATCTTCTAAGTTGGTTTATTCAAAACATTCACAAGGTTAAATGACAAAGTCCTAAATCATTAATAAAAGATTTAAAATTAATATTAAAATCAAATATTAAAAGTTTTAATAAATAAAACAATTATTTATTAAAATAGTTTAATAAATATAAAAAAATAAAAATAAAATTTATATATACATTAAAAATAACTTTCTATTCAATATTAAAAAATAATTCATTAAAATAAGGAAAAGGTTCATTCAAAATAAAATATAACCAAGACACATTCATTAAAATAAGGAAAGATGACATTCCTAAAATTCATTAAAACCCGGAAATATGTTTTTTTTTAAAATATTATAAATAAATAACTATGACAAAATTAAAAATTGACTCCTTAAAGTGTATAAATAAAACTTCATATGTCACGAGAGATGTAGATACATGAACTCCATGTTAATTACATTTTAGGGTTGACTGCAATTCGCCAAGGGGCTGTATTTTTCCAGTTTTATTCGGTTTTTTTTCATGAGTGGCATGAATTTTGTTTTGGCGTGGAAATCTATTGCAGCTGAATGATATTGATTTATAGAAGGTGTGAGTGATGTATTATTACATGAGTGGCATCAATTTTGTTTTTGGCGTGGAAATCTATTGCGGCTGAATGATATGACCTCACGTGCTTCCTCCTGTGGTTTTTCTTCACGGATTATGTAACCGGCTGGTTTTCTGTCACATGCTTACATTCTGTAGTTTTATTCAGTGATTTCACCATCCATGATCTCTGCTCTCTGCTGGTTTTGTTCACGGGCTGAGGAAAAATTGAAGGAGAAAATAAACAGTGGCATCAAATTTTTTTGGCTGTGAAAATTTTGGCAAATTTATAGCAGCGTTCTTGGCAAATTCAGGCAGAAGTAAAAGAAAAAAAAAATGGCATGTCATGTAGACGGTCAGGAAATTTGAATCGTGGACCTGTTCATTTGCAACTGTGCATCCAGAAGTTATGATTTCTTCTGAGTAGCAGCTGCTCTACAAGTTGGATGAAAGCAGACCCAAATTATTTCTATACAACAGTAGCAGTAAGTTGATGTTGATGTACAAGCCCAGTTTTTGACATACAAGTGACATGTATGCAGTATAGATTATATTCTATGATGATGACATGATGTTTCAAGTATGTTTAATATTGTGTATACAATTATTGTGATACTGTATGCATGATGTAAATGTTGATACTACTCTATACACCATATACACTGTAATGATGAGATGATATCTATCCTAAGATGATGTCTGAAATACTCAGTCAAGACAGTAATTTGATGTACTGTGATTGCTTTCCTGAAGTGTCTTGACAGTCCAAGTTTTAAGTATTGACAGTGATTGACAAAGTATGAAGTTTGTGCAAGTTTTGTAATGTTGAACTATGGTGAACTTGACAAGTGATAAGACGGTCATAGTGACATGATTTTATAGTGTTGTGATTTGTTTCCTAAGGGATGATTTGGCAGTAACAGATTCAGAGATTGGTACAGTACAGAGTGTGTCAGTGATAGGGCTGACTTGGCAGCATGTGTGGCAGTAATAAGATTGACTTGACAATATTTAGCAGTGTTGATGAGCAGCTTGACCAGCAGAAGAAGATCTGATCAAAGGATAATTTGCAGCAGTAGTATTGAGGTTTGATATGACAGTGTGGGCAGGGAGATGATGTGACAGTATTAACTACGGGGATGACAGTGACTAGAGTGCGGAGACTATTAGCAGCAGCATTTTGTGTGTGACAGGTCCACAGGTTCAGCAATATTCTTCTTATCAGGGTGGCAGGACGAGGCAAGGAAAGGAGGTTGTAGCCTCCTTCTGGTAGAAGCCAAAAAACTAGGGAGTGGTAGCTTCCTTTAGGTCACAGCCTATAAAATAGGGGGTCGTAGCCTCCTTTCAGTTGAAGATGAAAAGTTGAAGTCTATATAATAAGACAGTTGTTCTTTTCATCTAGTTATTTCTGGACAACTATTATTAAAAAGGATTCCGTGGTTTTACCCCCAGAACTTGGGTTTCCACGTTAAAAACTGTTGTGTACTGTGTATCTTGTTGTCTTCATACATACTGATGATGTGCTGTGATTGGTGATCAGCAACCTGCTTTTGATTAAATTTTTTATTATTGTACAAATACTAATTCACCCCCCCCTCTTAGTATTTCAACATGTTAACGGTTCTCATCATTGACCAGTAATCAAACGATTTCCTCCATGTTCGACTTCAAATCCTTTATTCACATGGTTAGGATTCGTACCTTTGTGCGGTTTGGTTTTTGAAGACCTTGGACTGACAGTAGAATTGTCATATTTTTCTATTACCTAAGTTGCAAAATACCTTGTCACACTTCATATGACATTTGTTGAGACATAGATCCACCTTGTATTCTTGTGGCTATGATCGATTATTGAGCATGGATCCACCTTGTTCACTTGTGGCCATGACTCCTTTAAATTTGATATGACTCATTTTTGCATATTGAGGGACCATGATAGTTACATCAGTTATAAACATGTTAAATCCTCTTGTATATTTATGGCAATTATTTGTATATGGATTTGTATGACCCAGAGATCATTTTTTCTGACATTTATCTGTCTTTCAGGTACCTCTATTCGAGCCTTTTGATCTTGGATTCTCTGCTCTCTCCATACTTGACTATTTCCTTTATAATGTATTTAGAATATTGTCTTCCCCTCTAACCTCATACATTAGGGGGAATCTGTTATAGCCTAAAATGAAATGTCTCTTCATGTGACCACTTTCCCATGATTCTGTCGCATGTTGACACTTCCATGCTGACACTTCATGAAAGTCACTGAAAAAACATCTAACTTGGAGGATCTACATCTATAGTTTTGTAACTCTGTATGAACTATTCTCTGCACCGTTGAAAAATTATTTAAGTCGGGAAAAACTTTCCAGAAGACACCAAAGTATGAAAATTCCCATAAGTACCATAAAAATGACAATCTTTTACCTATTCGCGGTTTTTCCTACATGGTACTCGTGAGTTTCACCTCTGTATTCACAAATTTCCCTTCATGCTACCCATGAATACCCCAAATTACTATTTTATTCATGACTCTTGTTACTACAACCCACGATTATCATGTTTCATTCCCTATTTTTGTCACTGCAAACCGCGAATATGTCCTGTACATGTCAAAATCTAAATGTTTCTCGAATTTTGGGTAGTTTGGGTGGTTATGCAACTGACTCCTTCGGTTGTAACTACTTTGTCTTTGACCCTATCTCTTCTGAAATGTATAAATAGAGGTAGAGAGTTCCATGAGAAGGGAGTGGAATCATTGCATTGTTATGCTGGAGGAATTGGGAATCTCATTCCCCCCACCTTTTCCCTATCAGCTATCTCCTTGTGTTGCAGAGCTTGGAGGATGAGTTCCTTGGAGAAGAGAAATAGCATAACCAGATCAAGGCTTTGTGAGGTTCCTAACTTAGAGAAGGTATCTTTGTACTTCTTCCATGTTTAATAAAGATATGATGTTCTTGCTCTTCCAATCAATGTGTCTTGTGTATTGAATCTTTGTTTATGGTTATATGATGTTGTATATCATATTAGGACTTCATGTTTCTTTGATGATCATTGCTTTACATGTGTTAATATTGTTTTTAGGAAGGTATAATTCATTTTGCAAGTATCTTGGAGAAAGAGGAGAAAAAGGAGGATTGAAGGGATGCCTGGATCAACCTTTGTTTGTCAAGGTATGAACCTATATAATCTCTAAATCTTGCTTACATATGCTTGCTAAACATTGCATATCTATCTTTCAACCCTAGTATGTTGATGGCCTCTTAAACCCTATCCATAGGAACAATTTCCTCTACAACAATACCTTTGTTAGTGCAATATCTAGTACTTTGTTGAATTCCTCAATCGCACCATTCGCTTATGGGTGATAAGGGTTACTTTTCTTATGTTGTATTTGAAACTCTTCCATCATCACACTAATAACCTGGTTGACAAAATGGCTCCCTTGGTCGCTCATCAAGATATTGGGAAAACCAAATCGAGTAACTACATTATCAAACAAGAATTTGGCTGATGTCACAGGGGTACAATCTATTGCTGGTGTTGCTTCTTCCCATCTCATCAAATAGTCTACCGTAGTAATAATGTATCATGCACCCATCCTATTTCCTGGTGGAATGATGGGTCCTACGAAGTACATGACCCATTTATCAAATGGATGCACTGTCACCTGAGATGCTAATGGAATCCCATCCCTTTGCAATGGCTTCCCAATCTTTTGACATACGTGGTAGGTTCTAGCATAATAAGCGCCATCACTATGCAAAGTTGGCCAGCAGAGGCTTGCATGGAGTGTCTTCCTGGAATTTGCATGACCTCCATAGTGCCTTGATGCAATCCCATCATGCACCTCCACCAATATACTTTCCTTTTCATGCGTTAAGATGTAACAACGTAGAATCTCATATGGTCTCATCTTATACAATTGTCAAGAAATCAGCTGAAAGTTTGCAACTTGAAGAACCAATTGTTTCTTCTTGCTAGTGGTAAAATCATCTGGCACTTTTCCTATCGACATAAACTGAATGATTTGCTCGTAATGATCATCGACCATTCCCACCCTAAACAACTGCGCATCCGACAGCTGATCTTTGATGTTGATTGGTTCGCCACCTGTCTCGATCCTTGAAAAATGATCGAATCGTACATTCAATCGACTTGGATTTACGATAATTTTGAAATCAATTCTTGAAACAGTGGTAGCCATCGGCATACCTTCCCCCCAACATAGGATTACTGACCATGTATTTTAGTGCAGGATGACCAGTGAACATCTTAAAATGTTCTCCCAGCAGATAGTGGTGAAACTTATGGGGTGCATAAACCATCGCCAACCCTTCTCTCTCAGTTGTCGCATAATTTTGTTCTATTGATGACAACTTTTGACTTGCGAAAGCAATTATATGATCAATCACTCCTTCTCCTAGCTATGCCACGACAACTCCCAAAGCGACCGATGATGCGTCCACATGGACATGAAATTCCTTCGTTGAGTTTAGAAATACTAAGATTAGTGTTGTGACCATTTTCTGCTTGAGAGTTTCGAGACTCCCTTGACACTCCCGACTCCATTCAGACCTTGCATCCTTCTTTAACGACTTCTCCATCGGTGCAGTAATTGTTGCATACCCTTTAATGAACCTACGATATTATCCTGTATGGCCCAACGTCGCTTTGAGATACTTCACATTCGTTGGTGGAGGTAGATTAACAATTATTGCAATCTTTGTAGGGTATACCAACATTCCTTCCTTACAAATAATGTATCCCAGCAAAATTCCAAATGGTGCACATAATATGCACTTTTTCAAATTCAATGTGATCTGGTGTTGTTGACAACGCTCCAACATCAAACGCAGATTTACTATGCGGTCCTTCACTATCCCATACACCGTTCAATCATCTATGTATAATGATAGAAATTTATGAATAAATTCCTTAAATGCAGCAACTATGATTCGGGAGACTATCGCAGGTGCATTCTCGAGGCCAAACGACATCATCGTATACTGAAAACATTCCCATTCATTCACAAAAGTCATCTTATGTTGATCTTCTTTCACAATCTTGATCTCATGATATCTTGAGAATTCATCTGTGAACAAGTAGACTTCCTGACTACCGACGCCTTCCAACACCTCGTTAGTAAATGGTGTAGGGAATAGATCATGCAAACATGCATCATTTAGCTTCTTGAAATCGACACAGATCTGAACTTCTGTTGTCTTATCTTGAACAAGCATCTGACTAATCCACTTTGATTCTTGAACTAGTTCGGTGATTCCCACATCCAAAATTCTGTCAATCTCATCCTTCACGCGCTCCTTGTATCATGGATTCAGGAGATCCAACCACTACTTCACCGGCTTTGCATATGGTTTTAGGGGGATTTTCATTTCTCCCAAATCACCTAGAATTCCTTTAATTTTGTAGAGTTTGGTCAAAAACAAGTCCTGAAACTCATGTAATAGGTCAGTAATCTTCGCCATAGTATATTTGAGAGTATCAGTGATGTAATTGAGTCATGTCATACCCCGATGTTCCTATTAGGAGAATCAATAATGTAATCAATTCATGTTAAGTCATAGAGTCTAACCCTCCTATTGTTCAAGGTTTAAAGTCCCTACAGTTCTGGGGCACTAGGGTTATTAGACTCCCAGTGACTTAATGTCAAGTCAGGAATTAGTATAAATAGAGAGTGAGCCTCTCTATTTATGATACATACACTCACACTCAGTTGTAGCCCATAAATGAGAGAGAGAGAAGAAGCTGGGACAAGAGAGAGAGAGACTACTGCTGTCGGAAGATCATCTTTGTATCTTTGGGTTTTACTTTTGGTGTTGATTCTATCTCTGAGGAAGTTGCGGGATTTTCTCCTTTATGGTTTCCCCAAGGAAAATATTTATGTCCATTGTCTATTGTGATTTATTGTTGTACTTGTTATTCTCTCAGTTAAGATCCTAAGATCATATAGCTTAAATGATAAAAATCTAACATTGAGGAGCGTGTAGCTGACATCCTAACAAATTCTTTGGGAAGAGGAAAGCATATTCAATTCAGAGACAAGTTGGGGGTGGTGACAAACAATTTCCTCGGTAAGAGGAAGTGTTGAAAAAGTACCAAGGAAATGTTGTTCACCTTGTGATTCCTTGGGGTGGACAAAGACATTAAAGATGTGGTCCCTAATACTTTATAAAGCGGATGTAGTTTATTTTTATAAAGTCACTTTATAAAGGAGGTTTTAATGTTATATTAAATAATTGACTTTATGAGAATTAAAAGGTGGGTAAAATAATTAATTGCTCATTAATATTGAATTGAGATGATTTAAAAATCATTTAATGAGAAAAGTGGAGCAATTAATGTGGGCCCTAGATCTCATCTAGTTAAGTTTTAATCATAGCCATTGATTTGATGGAGGTGGTTACCTCAAACAAAACTAGGAATAGGCATGAGAACACATTCATTGTGATCCACGAGATTTGGAGAAAACAAGGGAGAAGAAGAGAAGTTGAGACGATAAGAGGAGAGAAAAAAAATCCTTTCACAGAAATCAAGGAGCTGAAGGAGGGTATGATTTTCAATGTTGGCATGTTTTTCTAAGCAATGAAGGTGTTGAGGCCTAGAAATTCACAGGCAACAACAGCAAGGGATTCTCCCCAGTCAACATTCCCAACTAGCCCGTGACTATTTGGTATGGTGAATCCATCCGGTTTGCGGTCCGGCTACCGTAGGTCAAGTAACAAAAACAAAGGTTTTATCGGTTGCGGCCCAGTCCACCATGTATTTTTGTATTTTTTGATTTAAGAATGATATGCATATGCCTAATTGACCATGCAGGGTGATGAAGGATGCAAGGAGTTGTCACAATGTGATGCGCAGGTTCTTACCTCTCGTCTTAGGCTAACAAGCATCTAGATCACATATGCAACAATGAAATAGACTAACTATCTATCTATCTATCTATCCTCGGGGAGCCAAATTGTAATTTATTTATGAGTAATGTGTATTATCCATGCATTATAAATAGAAAGTACAGATAGCTGATATTCATACTTACAACACATGAACGATTGAAGATATTTCAACAATCAGATAGCCAATTGTTTTATGAATAGCATACATTACTCATGGTGGTAATTCCACAAAAATAAACTAGAAATCATTTAAACAAGAAAATAGGTTCTAAGAGTTAGAACGATCTCACGGTTAATGGACAAAAGGCTGGAAAACAAAATAGTTCATCTTTCAGCCATCCACAGCATAACATTTGAAAGTGCCACCAATCTTTCTCCAAAAGGCAAACAGTACTACTTTATTGCAAAGAGAAATAGTTCTTCTTACAATATCGTTTTATGTCTCACTGGGAAAAATCCCCTTCTTCCCTCTCAGTCTTCTACATTTATACAAAAGGGTGAAACTGTTGTGCTGCCCAAAGGTAACCTTTGGGCTTCCCAACTCTTTGTTTCCCAACGTTTACTTTTCCTCAAAGATTTACAAAATTGTTACAAATTACAAAAAAATGACCAATCCTTTACGAGGAGGGTCCCACTTGGGTATCTATAAATTTATTCGATTTCGAAGCTTCAGAGGCAATGCCCTCAAACGCACAAGTCTCTAAAAACTTAATATTGATCTCAAACTTAGCAGCCTGGTTCTTTATAGCCTCAATCCTGGCTACACTCAATCGAAGCTGATCCTCCAGGAGCTGCATGCTGATAGCTGAATGATCTACTTCGCTCCTCAAGATCTAATCATCCAGGGCTTTAATATGTTGTACTTTATCTTCATCCTCCAGGTATCTCTTTTGCAACAGCTCCACAAAGGCGTTGTGATCCGGGAAAGCCTCAAGCCTCTGCTCGGCCTCTATCTGGCACCGGTTGTAGGTAATTAGAAGCCTTCTGAAAAACTCGATGCATGCTCCTTTTGTATTTTTAACGACCTTCTTGAAATCCTCTACGGTGTTGATATCAAATTCCACTAAGTCATAATCCCGCTTGAGGGCCTGTTGATCCTTTGACGGTAGTTCTGCTGGAGTTTCTTCATTGTTTTCCAACCTCGCCATTCTTGTAGTCAAGACTTTAAGAACATCCTGAGATCTATCTACAAAGTAAGAGGAGGTCTCCAGGATTTCCTCCAATCGGCCATCTACCTACAGCACTTTTTACCTCTCTCCCTCTATAGCATTATGTAGCTGCAACATCTTAGCCTTTTGGGCCAAAACATGCTCTTTGAACGGTTGGAGGTTAACCTACTGCTCCCTTGCTACCTCCAGAGCAGTTGCTAGAGAAGAAATCTCCTCTTGATGTTTCTTTTCCTGCTCTTTGGTGTGCATCTCACTGGCCTCCAAGATGATCTTTTGCTGCTCTTCTAGCTCTTCTACCTTTGCCAACATCCGTTCCTTCTCCATCTTTAGCTCTTGATGTTCTTTCTGCACTTTCTCCAAGCATTCCTGTGTAGTTTCCCTAACTTGTCTTTCTACTTGGAGGGCTTGTAATTCAGCCCTTGAGGACTTCATTTCCCTTTGCATATCTTCATATTTCCTCTTAAGCCTATTTCTTTCTTCTCTCTCTTTCCTCAATGTATCTTTCAACTGAGCAGAGGAATTCTTGGACTGCTCCAAGTCAGTCATTACCTTGTCCATGTTATCTTTTGAGGCGTGGATTAGTGCAGCCCCGGATCTCAGGGTGAATCTTGGATCTCGATCTGTTCCCAACACAACAGCCGTATCCATTATCATTTTACCAGGAATACCTCATGTTTCAACCCTCTTTTATGTTCTCTTCACTATCCTCTTTGTTGCCCTGTCGTAGAAAACAGTATTGAAATCAGGGATTTCTTCTCCTTTTTTCTACACAAAGGGGACCAGCTTCAGTGTGGGGACCATGGGTGTGCTGGCAGCAGGCACTTGTGGGTCCTGAACCTCTGGGTTTTCCATATTCTAGGTCTGCTCTCCAGCTGTGTCAGAAGCTAACTTTTCTTTCTCTGTTTGTGCCATCCTTAGCCTTTCTGCTTCTTGCTTTTGCAGCTCCTCATCGAGCTTCCTTTTCTTTTCTTCTTCTTCATTCCTAGCTGCTTCTTCTGCTTCCTTAGCTGCTTCTTGGGCAACTTTTCTTTTCTCTTCTTCTTTGTTGTGAAGCCACCCTGCAGCTTCTTGTGCCAATCTCTAGGCTTCCTCATTCCTTCTCTTTGCTTCTTCTTCAACCTTTGCTTGTTCATCTCCCTTCCAACCTTTGGTGGTGATCTTCTTCTTGAATATTCTCCTCAGAGATGTCATGTTCAGGGCACTTCGAAAGATAGATTCTTCCCTATCCCAATGGTGGGTATACTCAAAATGTACATTGTTGTCGTTACAATGTTCAACAACTTTTCCACGAGAGTCACTTCTATGAAAAGGCATCTCGCCAAAATGAAACCTTTCCAGTTCTTGTACAAACTCATCCGCCTTCTTCACCCTAGTGAACCTGTAGCTTCCTAACTTAAAGGGAATAGGAGGATAGGCCGACTTCTTATGCTCAAACAAGAATCTCCCTATGCCATTCAAGAAAAGCTGCCTTACTGCTTCCTTGTGAATGATGTAATAAGTAGTGTATTTGGGCAGCAGGGAGGGTGCTTTCGAACCTCCAAACATCCTGAAGTATAGGCCATCTTCAGTCAAATAGTAATCTGTGTATTCTTCGATTACTTGCAGCACCTCCTCCGACATACAATCACACTCCTTCAGGAAAATGAGTGTGTATAAGGGCATGATGAAGTGTTCACAGACTTCTCGGTAATGGCTATGATATTTATGCGCCCACAGTGGTTTATAAGCAGAATAGACAGGCATTCTTTCCCTGTCCCAGATGCACCTGAGGCCAGGGAAAGGTTGATGGTACAATATACAGTCTACAAGTATGGAACTCATAAAGAATTCAGACCTCTTTTGGGACACTCCTCCCAAATCCGAGGCCAAGCAAGCTGAAAGACTATTTGATGCAATGCTGGCCCAGTTGAAAATTGTCCCCTGGGTTGCAACATAAAAAATGATGGGTATCCATTCTAGTTTGAAGAGCCTGCCATGTGCTCTTCCAAAAATCTTGTTCAGCATTAATGCTATGAACCTATATGGGGTCCTTAATCTTGTTCTATCATAGTCACCCATCGGCCTATATCTGTAATGTTTTCTAGGTAACAACATCTTTTTAAGAGTCTCCACCAGGTCCATTCTAATGTTGTTCAGCCAATCATCGGATAAAAATACTTGTGCTTCTGGCAGGTGGTAGGCCAGAGCTACATATTCAGGGCTATAAGCAACATAGCCCTGTTTTTCAACATTTTCCAAGATCATTGTGGTGACATCTGCCCGAGACAGGATCCAACCAATTACTTCAGAGCATGGGAACAACTCTGGTCTGGTGGCAATCTTCATCAGCGAAGATCTCTCTATGTTGGCATATATAGACTCTTCTTCTAAGCCCATGTCAGGAACCTCTCTGCGTGTGATCAGTCTATATATTTCACCCCACTGGTATTCAGGTTCGACACCAGAAATACACTTAGGGTCTTCGTATATACATTCAGTTTTGGTGACAGTTTCTACTTCGGGCTCTTCCTCGACCACAGGGGCCTTCTTCTTTTGCCTCTTTGACATTGTGAACTCTTCCTGCCATAAAATTGTAACATTAAGCCATTTTGGCTGAGTGACAAACTTGTAGACATCAATGTGCAGTGTGTCATTTCTTCTATGTTTAACATGATAGCAATCAGTCAATGAAGCAAATATATGCATGTATATAAGCAGAAATGGCCTAACTACCAGAACCATTGAAACACAATGTGTAGTGTTCAGTGACTTAGTCTATGTCTAGAATGATGTAAAATAGTTATATGCAGTAAACTGTGCAAGCTACCACTGCTTTCCAATACCAACAATTCTAACAATATAATCGGGCGGAAATAAATCTACATTAATATGCAACAAAATTTGGCTTTCCGCAGGGGCTATGGTCGTCGCGCTGCTTGGGAAGGACAAGGGGAGAACCATGCAATCATTTTCAACGGCACTTTACAAACAAAACTGCCTGTGCAACATGAAACGCTGCGCGTTTCTATATAGTGATAAATCCCCATCACCGGTTTAAGTTCCAAACCCGACCATGAACCGAGCGTGCGAAACAACACAGCGAACTACGGCTGAGTCTGAGGGATACGGACCACGCAAAACGAACGGGGAAGGTGACCACCCAAAAAACCACAGGGATGCCTTGAAAACCTCCCCTGTCAAACATCATCATACCAGGCAGTTTGATGCAGACAGCGTAACGACCGTTTGCACCAAACCCCCCTTACCCTAAGCACAGGGTTACAAAATGACAGGCCGCGGAGTAAAAACGCCCTATGGGACAAGACGACTTACCACAAACCACTATGATAAAAATCCCCAACTATATAGGCGTGCAACTAACGGGGTGAAGGTAAACAACCACGACAAACCTAACCGTGGCAAGCATCAATCAAATGTTCAACGGAACGGGGAAAGGGCAACAATGAGCCTACCTGGCAACGACACGTAACCGGAGTGGAGAGGCCTGTCGAACTTCATGGTTGAGACACCTGGACTGCGTGTACCGAAAAGGGGGACTGGGCGAGCGCGAGCGGTCGACAGCACGTGATAACGACAGACGAAACAGCAACAGTCGAAAAACGCATAGAATAATGAGATAATCCAACAATCCCAACCCCATCTATATATAGTCAACATGCGTGGCGGGGAAAAGTTAAAAGATCGGACGTCAGAGACATTTGGATCGAAAGTCAAAAGTGTATTTCCTTCCGCAACGGTGGATGGCCAAATCGCTAAGCTATCCGCGGTGACATACATAGCAGAACTTCGGAAGACTAGTCAACGAGCCAATAGTGAAACGGGAGCTGCGAAGGGTAAATCGATCCGTAGCGGGTAAAGTCCGAGTCGAAAGAAAAACGACTACGCATCGGCATGGTTAGTGCTTCTTTCATCCGTAACGGCGGAACCGTAAAGCATACCACCGTCCGCAAAGTCGGGGCTTGAATCGGAAACGACAACACCAAAGGCTCGGAAAAGGTTAGTCTTTTGGCAACCGCAACGGCGGAGTAACAAAGGGTGCAGTCTTTCACAATGGCGGGTTTAAACGACTTAGATGACCGGGAAATGTTAAGCCTTCCGCAGCCGCAACGACGGAAGCCCAAGACTTACGGGCTCGATGAAACTAATAGAGCGGGGGTCCGAAACGTTAAAGCAATGATCGGAAGAGGAAGCAGTTTTCCTTCCGCAACGACGGAGAAAGAAAAGATAAAAAGTTCCGACGTAAAACTCAAAAATAGCTGAGGTGAACACAAGCAAATCGGAAAGGAAGTTGAAGTCAATACTGATTATCCATCCACAATGGTGGGAGGAAAAGCAAATACCTTCCGATTCAGCCATGATGAAAACGCAATTAAAAGGCAAATGATGAAGTTTGATCAATCATTGAATTCTTTAAGCGTTAGAAAAATTGAAAAACTAGCGGTAGATCAATCCAAGCGTAAGAGAAGTCTTTTGAAAAGTTCTTAGACCAAATCAAAGAAGAGAATCAAACTAATCCAAGCAAAAGGAGGGTCCTAAATTTTTTTGGAATTTTGGGAAATTGTTGCAGCTGCAACAGAAGGGAATTATTTAATGTAGGTAATACAACAACACATAATATATTTATTGTAGGTCATACAGAAGAGAGCTGGCATAGTTTTCAATGTAAAATTCTGATTTTTAATTTGAGTAGGCCATAATGGCCTTACAAGAGTGATTGGACATGTTTTTAGAGAGAAGATAAGAACATATTCTTAGGTGATCGTACAACTTCTACATGCACATAAATCAAGGGTTTCATATAACATTTATTAATATTATTACTACTGCTAATTTTGGGCACGAATCCCAAGGCCATACAACTAGAATTTGTTGGCACATGTGGGTCATGCTGCTGTCAGTGAGGGTCTAAATTTTTTCTCAGTTTGGCACATCTTTCAAGATGACAGTTGAGATAAGTACTACTATTGTATTTTTGTAAATTTCCTTAGCAAAAATAAAAATTCTCTCTCTGAATAGGTTTTCCCTTCGAGGTTTTATCCTAAACCATTTTGGTCAAAAATCACTATGTCATTTTTATGTTTGTGTGATTGTCATTAAATTTCTGATTTTGAATGTATGGCTATCATAAATTTCTAAGTTGTTAAAAAGTGCAAAAAATTTCCGTGTTTAAAGAAAAAGTCATTTTCATGTATGTAATGTGATGTTTCAATGATAGGGTTTGAGCATTAAACCTTGCATGAAAAACCAAACTTGAAACTAGGTTGGGAATACAAGAACGCCATATTAGGTAGTGATCGTTGTTGGGAGTCATCAAGAGTAACCGTCTACCTCTTTGTGTAGCAACACATTTGGCATTACTAAACCCATACTCATTTCCATGTACCTTGCGTATATCAGAAACCCTCATTTTCCTTTAATAACCCACAAGTAACGAACACTCGATCCCTACATCAAACAAGTTCACAATTCGATGATTCATTTTCCTTTATGTTTCTCCATTTAACAAGCAAGTCAGTCCTCTCTTCACGAGTTCACAAATTGACTTTGTTTCCACTTTCTAGTAATTAAATAACTTTCTATTTCTGTTGATAAAATAATTTGCAAGTTTTATCAAGTTCTACAATCAGATCTCTTTCTCCTTATGGATAAAGCACCGATCTTTATTATAAACATGCTATAAACTTTGATTTACTTGATTTAGTGATTTCTCATTTGATTTACTTATCAGATATTATACTACTAGATTAATTGCTTAGTTTCTTTTATTAACTCTTAAGTTGTTTTTTCCAAAGCAACCATCCTTATATTTCTTATAGTCTACCTCCCTTGGCTTTTGTTTAAGAGTGGACTTAACAAAGAGTTGAGTGTTGTGTTGAGAGTTGCACCCAAATAGTTGACTTGCCTCCAAGATAACTTTCAATATGTTGAGTTTTTTTATCTAAGTAGCAACACAAGACAAACAAAATATACACTTATAAGCGTGACCTAGTGTCATAAACTCAAAAAACTCCAACCAAAACAACTTTTAAATACATTAATATACAAACACACGTGGTTGAAATACAAACATATACATAGAATTACATCTATCTTCTATTAAAATCTAAATAACAACAAAAATACACTGCAATAATTCAAAACAACAACTTGCTAACTAAGATAGTGGCGAGCCTTGCATCTCCTTTTGAAAAAGGGCAGAACTATGATTACTACCATTACCTTCTATGCTTGTGGAGTGACCAATGCTAGGAATAGTACGCTAACCCTAAAATGGTATAGAACAATGCATTCTCTACTCGAGTCAACTGCCTAGATAAGAGCGCCTACTAGGAGAGACAGGTATGGATGCAAAATGTGCCTCCTCCCCGAGAAAGTGTGCCCTACGTGAGACTGGAAGTTTACCTAGCTTATGTGTTTTGGCTAAAAATATAATTACTACTAAAGATGGCAGCAACCTAATTCTCAAAATGCAAACTCAAAAATAAACAAGCTTCTATTCTTAAAAAAAATGAAATGCTTAATTAGTAAATCTGCAAGGTGAGGTTGGTGCATGTGTGTTGGAGACATGCACTCTGTCTCTCTCTACACGACTGCAGCTAAGGGTCAAGAGTCTGTAGTGCTATGTCATCGCTCTTCTTAGCTGTGCCCTCATTATAACCACACAAATATGCTGCACAGTAACCAAGGAATTCAACTGCTGAAGCACACCATCACTGGAAGAATCCTATCAGAGCAACCAAGGTAAAAATTCTAACAATCCCAAAAATAGAGTGTAAGCATTGAAAGTTGAAAGGATAAAAGGTGAAATCACAAAAAAGGAAAACATTAACGGTGAAATCACACTGGTTGAATGCTAGACCACAGCCCAACTGACTGTTATATTTAATGTACCAGAAATTTCATCCAGGAAAAACTACGAAAAAAAAAACAGAAGACAAAGGAAAATATCAGCAGATATTTACAGACCCCTGTTTTGGAAACTCTCGTAGGTAAAATCATCATCAATTTTGGTAAAATATCATCAATCCCCACGGACAGCATAATGGACAATCCATAATCAAACTATTAATACTCGCCAGTCTATTATCTCAAATAATAGAATAAAAAAATTAAAAAATTGACTGTAATAATGGAATAAAACAACATAAGGGAGCAAATGAGATTTTGAAGTCATACAAACTATACCAAAACACCAACATTAAAATGATTGATGTGAGCTATGCCCAAGCGGCTTCTATTGTCTCAGAGAAGAGAGAGGAGACTGGGTTTCCTGTTTATGATTCTCTACGTTTCGATCCAAAGACAAGGATCATCTTCAGCAGTTCATAATGCATGTACAAACTCTCATCAGTTACAATTAAGATTCTTGACAAACTTTCTTCTTTTTTCCCTCGAGATAGATTATCAGGCTTTTCAAACTGGTAAATGATAGCATTGTTTCCCTCATGATAGATTATCTTTTTCAAACTAATAAATGTTAGTATTCATGAATGTATGGCCTGGTGCCAAGCAATGAGGTGATACAGTTTGCATTAATGTGAATATCTAAATTCAAGACTCCCAGAGAGTGCGGATGAGGCCTAGTACTGGTCTTATGATTTTGCCATGCCCCTTGTACTGGTCTAAATTATTATGAGCAACATTTAAAAAAAAAAAAAAAACAATAAACGGGCACAAACACGTCCCACAAGTATTTCCCTATCAGAGAAAAGTTCTATATACTTCAACGTTCAAGATTGCAAGTGGACTTAATCATATAATCTTAAACATGTTACATGAGATTGCTGCAACAAAGAAATTACAGATACAAAGAACACTAGTAAAGTGGTCCATTAAACATCCTTTTTTTCCTTTCTCCTCAAACTTTGTATAGATTACATGTCGAAAATACATGGATATTCCCAAAAGAATGTATGCAAAAGATACTCTTCAAGTTTGCATTCATGAATGATCTGCCTCTTCCACACATATTATAACTCAACTTCCCCTACCTGATCAATGATCTTTGCAATTTCTTTCCGTGATTCTATTAATGAATCGACGCTCTTCTTCAAATTCATTCTAGCAGAAGCAAGAGAGCTTTCTTCCATTATCATCCCCAATGCCTTAGTGAGATCTGTCCCTGATAAGTCTTTCATGATTCTGAGATCTGTCCCTGATAAGTCTTTCATGATTTCTTCATCCAACTCATTATTAATCAGATTTTGGTAAACAAATTGTAGGTACAAAGGGATTCCGTCACCTACCCTCTGAACGACTACTTTCCAATAAGCAATCACCCTCATCTTCATGTCGAAGGCAACTTCCAGTCGGTCATTTGGGATTTTCATTAGTTCTCCTACATCAACTTTTCCAATACCATCGACCACGACTGTCTTTGTATCTATAGGAGGCTTAGCAGCAGCCGGTTGTGATGGCATATTAAAACTGAAAGTGGCCGGTTCTGTTGACATAGTACTGAAATTAAAAGAGGTTTCTGGAGTCCCACCAAAACTAAATACAGGGGTATGCACTGTTTTTATGAACATATCTTTCTGCTGCATTAATTTGGTCCAAGTATCCAGGTAAATAGGATTCACTGTGAAGTCTATAAATTTCTCCATCTTTATCATCTGATTCAGATACCCAATGCATTCCTCTTTTCTCTTTGAAACCAGAGCTCGAAAGGCCCTCGTTGCTGCTCTTAGGAGATGGGGATAACTCCGAAAAGTCGAGTTAATGACCTTAACAACCACCTTCTCGACATACTCCCATACTTTACCAATTAACCCAAGACTTCTCCTCAACATCTCCTCAATGGGTTTGTGCAACAGGTTTGCAAAGACCGAACGAGATAAGAAATTGGGAAGCCCAACCCCTTTTGCTTCTTCCAACATCTTGATCTCCTGCGCCAGAAAGTGTTTTTCATCTGCCACATTTCTGTCGCTCAGCAACTCCTTATAGTAACTCTCAAACATCTCCCGCAAACGGGCAGCACAATGCATGTCAGATTCTTCTGAAAATTCTCTGTAGTCCCCTTCTATGAAAAGCTTGTTTAATGAATCCTTCAATGAATTCATCATCTTCATAAAAGTAATCATACGCTCGGAAGCATTAGATACATGCTCTGGCAGGGCACGCAATTCTGATTCCCTCTCCAAAAGGGTTTCGTCGATTTTTTTCGCTATATTAGGAAAAGACTGGCTGATGCTCCTGGCTTGAAACTGCATAAGTGTCTTGGCCAACATAGGTATACCCACCATGGATTTGTCAATTTTATTCAGCTCAGAATGTGATCTAAACAGTTCGGCTTCTCTCTTCCTGGCCTCTTCATGCGATTCATCTGCCACCCTTTTGCGAACATAGGCATAACCCAGTCCTCTGTTCACCTCATTCTTAAGCCCTTCAGGAACCTCGTCGACTACAGTGATCACGGTCAGAGTTCTTTCACCGTGTTTGTCTACCTGCAGTGACATTCTCAGGGATTCGCACATACGGAAATTCTCAGTAGCTGATAACACATTGAGGATTATGCTCTCTTTGGGAAAAATATATTGCATGACAATTTCTGAGATTTCTTCGTAGATATCTTCGGGCTCCCTCGTGATGCTGGGCAAGTCCACGATCGTCAAATCCAAGGCCTCAATTTTTTTCACATGAAGAGTTATGGGTATATCGCTGATGCCCTTACTTGATCCTGCAATCTCGTTTGTAACCGATTTGAGCATATCGGCTATTCCAAAATCTGTAGCATGCGTCTTCTTATCCTTATATTCGATCACAATTCCACAATCCTCTGGCTTGGATTTCTGTAATCTCAAAATAAGAGGGACTCTCATATTACAAATGCCCAAGCTTATTCCTGCCAAGGACTCCAATACACTGGATTTGCCACTTGATTGATCTCCCACCATCACAATGCTTGGCAGTTCGATACCTTCTTTCATAATATTGAGATTACGAAGCTTGTCTACGACATCTAACAGGGGTCGATTAACACTCTGGCTGTAACTCACATTTAAACTCGATGCTTCTTGGCCTTGAAGCTGCAAATCCTCGAGTGTTTCAGACATGGTTAAACTTGCCAGAATGCTATCCATCTCTGTAGCTTCTACCATCGTAGGGTAGTGGGAATGTATACAAATAATGAGAAACCTGTTCAAGGAATAAGAAACGCATTAATGAAACAAGACGTGAAACCAAAGTGAAACGGTATCGAATTTCACGGAGAGAAAAACGGTATTGGCTGTTCGAGTGCGCCCAGGGTTGGAATTTCAAATGACGGACACCCGTCAAAATTGCCGCTAACAAACAAAATCTGAAACGTTTTCTGTATTTTAAGCCATATTATTGGCAGCAAGCCAAGGGTTAATCGACCAGCCTGTCCGTGTTCATTTCATCTCCCAGCCCGGATTCAACCAACAAGCAGTAAGTTCGATTGATCAGCAGGTTCTCCTTTGGACTTGAGTTTTTCAATCCCTAGGTCTTCTAGTTGGTGGAAGGTAAGAAAGCAAGGTCGATCTAACTAAGCATTTCGGGTATGCGAGGTGCTTCGCTAGCCGGTCAGCCGAGAGCCAATCATTGAGAGTTTCGATAAAATCTTAGCTGTATTTGACGGGTAAATTGACCCATGACGGGCATTTACCCGTCAAATTCCATCCCTGGGTGCGCCTGTTCGCTGCAAGCTTTATGGAGGGAAGAAGTAACGTCGTAGGGCTGGAATTTTGAAAAAGAACTGACCCAATCATAAGATTCGAAGTTATGATTCGAAGGATGGTTGTGCATTTGCAATATGCAAGATGTTAGATTAGCTTCCTCCTCGTGGAGTCGTGGGTATTTAATTTTTGATATAGAGGGGAGCTGGGTCACTCTAATTGAACAAATTAAGTTCATGATTTGAAAGTTTACCGTTACATTTTACTAATTAAACTTGGATTTTACACTCAAATTACTCTAGTTTATAATTCATTGTTTTAATCTCTAATAATAATAAAGAAAAATGTAAACTTAGTTGTTTATATCACATTGAATTTAGTGGACACATTAACAAAGTAGGTCATGCATGAGAGTAAAGTAAGAAGGGCATTTAGTCCTTGATAGAGAAGGAAGAGGAAAAACTAAAGAGTTCATGATTTAGATTTTATTATTACATTGTTAATATTTGTCATCTTAATCCATTGTTTTAATGTCATATATAATAACCAAGAAAATATAATTTTAATGTCTATATCCTATTCAATTTAATGGAGACTTTAATATAAGAGCATGGAAGAGGATTAGGGTTTTGTAGTTTTATAGACTTAGGGTTTTCATACCACAAAGGGTGACGATGAACTAATCGACTATTTAGATTATCACCTTGAGGGAAGGTCTTTTTCATGAAGGGACCAAAATCAATCCTAGAGGACAACAAATCAATAAGTCCTTCAAGGGCTCATGAGATGAAGGTTCCAACCTATAGCCAAAATCCTAGTAATGCCTCCAAGGTTTTATGGTTAGAAGTTAGATGTAATGGTGGCAACATTAATGAATCCCATACAAATTTCGTTATGTCACAAGTTGGAGGACTCACTGATAAGACTCCCACTAGATGATATTACCACTCATATGCCTAGGGACATGAATACTTTGTCATTCTCAAAGCAGTGTGGTGGAGGAAGGTGTACACTCAATCTAAATGGTTTGGAAGACATTTTATTTTGAAACTCTTGTAGATTTGGATGTCAAGTGTGTAATGTCCACAATTTTTTTTTAATAACACAATGTTAAAAACCCCTAGCCCTTGAGAACCCCATGATTCCTAGTGGAATAATAATCTAATTAGTGGAATAATAATATAATTAATGATGGGGTTGTTTTGATCAAATAATTACCCATAGTAGGTTTATAAATATTTCATTATTAAATATTATGAATTTATTTAATTTTTTTACACCTAATACATGTGCTTGGTGGATAAGGTGGTGCATGGGGCCAATTGGACCATGAGTTGTCAACCTGAAAAGGAAACTTAGAGATAATCAAGAAAAGTTCCAAAAATAAACCAAGCAAGAAGATAGATTCCTGCCAAATCAATCAGAAGAGAAAAGGCAGCACAAAGAAGGCAACTCCAAAAAATTTGTTAGGATAAAAAGCATGAAATTGTTTGGAGAGCACAGTTTCTAAAAGAGAAAGAGGCAAGTCAGTAAAAAAGGAAGGAGGGCACAGTTTCTAAATTGGTAAAGGAAAGTTTGTCAAAAGCAATAGGGGCCCAGTTTTCAAAAAGATGAAAACCTATTTTAGAGAAAAGGTGAGAAAGTGGGCAAGTTTCTCCATTCATTCATGAGGGCGCATTGGGCAAGTGAAGTGGGCCACCTATTGAGCCAAATTCGACTTTAAATCCTAAATATGTTATAAAATAATGATAGCACACCTCTCTCACAATTTTTGATCATTTGTGTTTTATAGTTTGAGAGTTGTTCTCAATAGTTGAGTGTTGTGCCTCAACTGGAGCTTTGAGTGGTGTGCCACTTAGCCAATGGCTCTGGTGTTTTGGTCTTTGAATTCATGGAAACCATGGAAGAAGGTTGTTTGCAGGTGTTTATGTCTCTTTCAGTCCATTACCATATCAACTTGAATAATTTGGAAGCCTTGATGCAGCCACAGCACACCTGAAACACTGAAACACTGAAGAAACATTACAGGAAATAAACAATCATATAGAACTGAAATCAAGAGCCACTTGGAACCGGCATCTCTTTTTTTATTATTAACAATCTCCTGAGTATTATAAACTAGACCCCTCCATTACCGACGCCATCACCTTCACGTAGGAAGCACAGGCCTTTTTTTATTTAAACATAGAACCAAAAAAAATCCAACCCCCTCTCTACAGTAGAAAACCCCTTTTTAACTCAGCAAATGCTCGCCACGCATCATTTCCCAGAGCCCTGGCAGCATGCAGATCGGATCCCTCAGATTAGGAATCCTGTATCCCGCGCCAAGTTGTCATGCTCCGCATCATCCTCCTCATCTTTTAAAGTTTCAGAACCTCCTGGTTCTAGCTTGTTGGGTGCCCTGTTTTGGCTGTGTTTAAACAGTTCTGATTCGGTGATCCAGGAATTGTAAGAGTCGGGCAGTCCTTCCCACTTCACTAGGTATAATTTATACGCTTGGGAGCGCGTTCCAGATAGTTTTGTGTCTATGACACACTCAATTTGCTCACGCTTCTTCTTGGGCAAATGTCTGATCCAATTCTATGCCTTTTCTTGGGAATCTTCAGCTATCTGCCTTGTGATGGTTTCTTCTCCAGCTTCCGTAGGTAATGAGTATAGGTCAGCCACATTGAAGACAAGGCTGATGTCTAATTCCTCGGGCAAATCAAGGAGGTAGGCATTGTCATTAATCATGCTCTTGATTTTACACGGACCGAATTTCCTCGGTTTCAGTTTGTTGTAAGTCCCTTTGGGATATCTTTTCTTGCTTAAGTGTACCATGACCATCTCCCCATCCTGGAAGACTTTTCTTCTCCTATGGTGATCTGCTTCTTCCTTGTATCGACCTGTCATTGATATTAATTTCTGCTCCACTTCTTGATGTATCTCTCGAATATTCTCTATAAAATCCGTAGCCTCTCTGCTAACATTGGGATGTGTAGGCAATTCTGCTAGTTCCACAACCCCTTTAGGATTGGATCCATAGACAATTTGAAACGTTGATTTACCAGTTGATCTGTTGATGCTGGAATTATAAGCAAACTCTGCTTGCGGTATGACTAGGTCCCATTGGCGAGGGTTGCCACCAATTAAACAACGCAACAGATTACCCAAACTCCTATTCACTACTTCGGTTTGGCCGTCCGTTTGGGGATGATATGCTGAACTGAATTGTAGCGTACTATCCAGTTTTTTCCACAAAACTCTCCAAAAGTGGCCTAGGAACCTTGTGTCTCGGTCACTCGTAATAGTTTTTGGAAGTCCATGCAAGCGAACTACTTCCTTAAAGAACAGTTGGGCTATTTGACTAGCATCATTTGTTTTCTTACAAGGGAGGAAATGAGCCATTTTGGAAAATCTGTCCACCACTACAAACACAGAATCATGCCCCCTTTGAGTTCGTGGCAATCCCAAAACAAAATCCATGGAAATATCAGTCCATGGTTCCTCTGGAACCGGTAAAGGCATGTACAATCCCGTATTCTGCTTTCCCCCTTTCGCTGTCTGACAAATCCTACAAGCAGCCACCATCCTGTTAACATCTCTTCTCATATTTGGCCAAAAGAACTTTCCATTGACTAGTTCATAAGTCTTGTCCCTTCCGAAGTGTCCAGCTAGCCCATTGGAATGCATTTCTCTTATAAGTTTGTCGCGTCTAGAACCACTGGGAATGCACAATAGGGAGCCTTTGAATAAGAAGCCATCCAGTAAACAGAAATCTGCAATTGAAGACATATCAGTCGGATCCTGCCCATTTAGGATCATCAGAATTTTGGCAAAGTAAGGGTCTTCTGTGTACTCAGTTTTCATTTCTTCAAACCCAACTAGCGCATTGCTCATCACTACAAGCAGATGTCACCCCCTACTCAAAGCATCTGCTACCACATTAGTTTTTCCACTCCTATGTTGCACAACAAAGGTATACGTGCAAAAAGGAAGCCCATTTAGCATGCTTGTGGGAGAGCTTATTCTGGGAGTTGATGTATTTCAAAGCTTGATTATCAGTCATCAGAATGAACTCTCTGTGCAGTAGGTAATGCCTCCAATATTTCAAGGCTTGAACAGCTGCGTAGAATTCTTTATCGTAGGTGTTGTACTTTTGTTTAGCTTCATTCAACTTCTCGCTAAAAAACGCTATGGGTCGTCCTTCTTGACTTAAAACCCCCCCAATGGCCAGCCCAGAAGCATCACACTCGACTGTAAAAAGTTTGTTGAAGTCTGGTAGGGTAAGGATAGGAGCCTCCGTAATCTTTTTCTTGAGTTGGTCAAAGCTCAAGGCTGCAGCCTTGGTCCAATTAAACATCTTTACCCTGGTGCAGTCAGTCAAGGGAGCGCTTATGCCACTGAAATTCCTAATGAATTTTTTGTAAAAGTTTACCAACCCATGGAAACTCTTCACTTCTGTAATACTCTGAGGAGCAGGCCACTCAAGGATGGCCTTGACTTTTTCTGGATCCATGGTCAACCCCTCTGTTGAAACTACACTCCCCAAAAAGACTAACTTATCTTTGCAGAATTCACTCTTTTCAAGGTTGATAAACAATCTCTCCGTTTGCAGGATGTCCAGTACTACCTTTAGATGCTTCACGTGTTCTTCCATGGTTTTACTAAAAATTAGAATGTCATCAAAATAGATTATAATAAATTTTCCAATGTGGGTTCTAAATACCTGATTCATCGTTCACATGAAGGTAGCAGGGGTGTTGGACAGACCAAACGGCATCACCATCCATTCATATAACCCGCCCTTTGTTTCGAAAGTTGTCTTCCACTCATCGCCTTCTCTAATTCTGATTTGGTGATAACAACTCCTGAGGTCAATTTTGGAGAAAATTCTTGCTCCAGACAAGCAATCTAGCAAATCATCCATTCTGGGCAGCGGATACCTATACTTCACTGTGATTTTGTTAATAGCTCGAGAATCCATGCACAACCTCCATGTCTTCCCTCCCTTCTTGGGAGAGAGCAGGGCGGGAGTAGCACAAGGACTCATGCTCTCTTTTATGAACCCCTTCTCTATCAGTTCTGTTATCTGTCTCCTCATCTCCTCATTTTCGAATGGAGACAGCCTATACGCTGCTTGGTTTGAAAGCTTGGCACCTGGAATTAAATCAATTTGATGAGTGATTCCTCTTGTGGGAGGGAGGCCTGCCGGTAAGTCTGTCGGTGTCAAATCAGCGTATTGCTGCAATAATGTCTGCACTTCTAGGGGGGTTGATCGCTGCTGCCATTGTTTCTGTTCTCGGGGATACAATAGATAGCAAACATCCTTCCTATTTTCCTTGGAAAAAATTTTCCAGCCCATGGTGCTCAAGGATAAGGCCGTTAGTTCAGCAGAACCCTCCTCTTTGAATGGCTTCAAGATATGCCGGTGACCCTCATGTCTAATCTCATATGTATTTTCTCTGCCCTGGTGAATGATATTCCTGTCATATTGCCACGGTCTTCCTAAAAGCACATGGCAAGCATCCATCGGGACTACATCACACCACACCTTGTCCTCATAGGGACCAATTTTGAAATCAACTAAACAGCTTTGGTCTACAAGTATGCTATGATCCTTTTTTAGCCAAGAAATATTGTATGGTTGAGATTTAGGAACGCAGGACAGTTGTAATTTTTGAACCATTTCTGTACTTACCAGATTGTCGGTCGACCCCCCATCTATGATGACCTTGCAGACCTTATCCTTGCACTTGCACTTGGTGCGAAACACACTCTTCCTTTTCCAATCTGCTTCAGGGGTGACTTTGTTACTAGATATCAAGGTCCTCCCTAACATTAGATTCTCACCCCTCTCTGCTTCGACTTCTTCTGGGTAATATTCCTCTTCCCCCTCTTCTCGAACCATCATCACTCTTTTTGGGTTTTGTGGGCACTCTACTGCTTTATGAGGTCCGCTGCAGATGAAACACTTCAGGGGTTGCCAATTCCCTGGAAAAGGTCTTCCTCCTCCCCTATTCCTGAAGCTCACCTTACTTTGGGAATCCGACTTCTGTTCCATACTGGAGTCGGCTTCGCTAGTAGATCTTGAATAGTTTACCCTACCCCTGTTTAAGCTGCTACTACCTCGCTGGAATGCTGCCTTGCCCCGTCGATTCAACTTCTCTTCAGCCTTTAATGCCCATTGATATGCTTCATCGACTGAATTCACTTTGAGTAGGGCTAACTCATCTTGGAGCTGATACTGGAGGCCATTGACATATCTGGCTGCTGCATGCTCATCATCTTCTTGCAGCCCCGTTCTAATCTGCAATTTCAAAAATTCTTCTGTAAAAGCCGATATAGACAAATCTTTTTGCCTTAAATTCTGGTATTCTTTGAAGAGTTTTTGTTAATAATCTGAGGGCATAAATTTAACATTGAGACGCTTCAACATCTTCGGCCATGACTTGATCTTCTCTTTCCCTTGTCTCTTCCTAGCATTCTAGAGGTTCTCCCACCACAGAGCTGCATGTGATTTCATCCCGGATACAACGATTTTGGTCCTCCTTGGATCCATCTCTTCGATCCCTTCCATGTCAAAATATTTCTCCAGCTCTTGAATCCAATCCATGAACAAGTCTGGATTCAATTCACCCTTGAAATCTGGGACTTCAACCTTTACCCTGGTCCCTTGCTTGGTTATTGCTTCAATCAATCTCTCCATTGGGTTTACAGTTCTGGGCCACTCACGAGGAACCTCTAGTTCCTCCTCGGATTCTTCTGGGGGCAATCTGGACTTGATAGTCTCTAATCTTCGGAGTAGTTCTTCCTCAATGGGTTCTCTCCGCCTGGCATTTCTCCTGCCTCTTCTACCCCAGTTAAGACGGACTCCTCTCTGAGCCATCATGTGCTCTGATACCAATCTGATGCAGCCACTTACAGCCACAGCACACCTGAAACACCGAAACACTGAAGAAACATTACAGGAAATAAACAATCATATAGAACTGAAATCAAGAGCCACTTGGAACCGGCATCTCTTTTTTTTTTATTAACAATCTCCTGAGTATTATAAACCAGACCCCTCCATTATCGACGCCATCACCTTCACGCATGAAGCACAGGCCTTTTTTTATTTAAACATAGAACCAAAAAAAATCCAACCCCCTCTCTACAGTAGAAAACCCCTTTTTAACTCAGCAAATGCTCGCCACGCGTCATTTCCCAGAGCCCTGGCAGCATGCAAATCGGATCCGTCAGATTACGGATCCTGTATCCCGTGCCAAGTTGTCATGCTCCGCATCAGGCCTCCTATCAATGACATATTTTCTTCTCTTCTTCTCTCTGTTCTATGATCTTCTAGCAATGTTTGGAGCTATGCAATGGGTATTTCAAACCAAATATGATATGATACTTGTACCGATGTCTAATATATTGTTCAATATTAGGTTTAGGGTGCTCGCACAAAGTTGGTTCCACTTTTTAGTGCCACTTTAGAAATAAAAAATGCAAGTCCGAAATGTAAATCTATAACGCATATGTGTTATTGTGGCTAGGTTCGGAAAACCCGAGCCCAAACCCGAGGCTAAGCTTAGTTAGGCTATATCACATCTGCGGTATATCGCACTTGCATTTTGTAAGAGTTGCAAATCACAAGTGTGATATATCACACTTGTGATTTGTAATACCAAAACAAAAAAATTAAACAGAGGCCCGCGACCTTAATTTCTGATTTCACGGTCAAGTCCGCGAGGAACGAGAGTGCAAAAAAATGGAAGGACGATTTGAGTTTGAGCGAATTTGGAAGGGTCGATTCACAAGTTGGATACAATCGAAGGTAAGTGGTCATTTCCTTCAAAATTGCTTTCAATTTTCGTTTGTGTTTGTTAATTTATATTTTTTGTTATTTTTAAAACGCATTTAATAAAAAAATGTTGAATTAAATCAAACAATGGAATATTAAAACAATTTTGAATTTGTTGTTTTAATCTTAACAGAGAACACAAATGTTGAAGAAAATGTGCAAAATGAATCCACTGATAACCAAGACCCAAACACAAACCCAAACCCAAACCTAAATATAGACACAAACCCAAACATGGAGGGAAAACAAGACCGGAATTTAGAGATTCTGGCTCGTTTGGGTGCATTGAGGTGCCTTAGATCATTATTTAGAGAGGGGGACCATTTAAGACAATCATTAGCTGAGGCATTAGATACCACAACAAACACAATTTCCAATGCCCAGGGAGCACTATACAACATTAGATCGTACAAAGATTCCCAGAGGCAATACTATTCCAATGGGTTGAGCTATAAAGACGTCAAAAAACTAAAGATAACCAAAGACCAATTGTTTTCATTATTCCAGGGCCCTAGCACTAAATTGGTTCCACCCACCATTCGACCACACATCTCCATATACTGGTGCGTGGAACCAAATGTGAAAGCCAACTGGATGGCGCTGGTACGTGGTCTTCGATGAAGAACCTCATGGGAATAAAGACATCCCATTCTATTTCCTGAGCAAGTTGTATGCAGAATTTATCTTCAGGAAACATGTGAACTATTTTGATATTTTAGAGTTCCAGGTTGTGGGTCATGGGATGCCCTAAGATAGGGAAGGGGCCAGGACTGATCCTAACCGTGTGCCATGCCCTCCACGCACACCAAAACCCCCTCGGGTATATCCTCCTGCAGGTCTCATGGTTGATGATACACAGGAGGCCTTATTCGACTTGGAAGATACATTGCTTCAATATGGGACTGTTGTCGAAGGCAATGTAGGCCAAGGGGTTGGTGCTTCTGAGGTTGGCCCATCGTACACTTAGGATCCACTTACTAGGTCTCCATACTGTTCGGGTAAAACAGTAAACAAATTATAACATATATCCAACTATTTAATTGTCAACCCTGTGAGAGCGTAAATTTGTGAGGTACATACAAAATATATGCAGGGGCAGAGTATTACTAACTTAATCTATTATTCTAGGTGACTGAAATTAACATGCAACTGAAATTGAATTAAACTCGCAAAATTGAGAAATGACATGAAAAGAAATCTAATCTAGAAAAGCAAGAAATTGCATGAAATAACTTGATAAAGAAAGGCTGAAATTACTTGAAATAAACTGATTAAAAATAATCAACATTTATTTGTGTGCTCACATAAAATCAATACAACTAATCCATAACCAAGACATCAAAATATGAAGAGATCAAACTATCTATTGAAATATGAAATATATTACAACACGATCAAATGAATGACTATCTAAAAAGATGAACCAATTCTCTACTACCAAACCACTAGAGAGGCCTCTAACCAAAATGAGGAGAGAGCCCTCCTATTTATATATGAATTCAAGATAACTGATCATAATTACAGATCCACTATTCTCTCAACTTATCCCTCAAAATCCTCAACAAATCTACAACTCATCCCTTCAAAAACTCAACAAATCTACAACTCATCCCTTCAAATCCTCCATGATATCTTGGATAAGATATTCCATCTCCACATTTCTGTGATCATCTCCTTGAAATTATCCCACATCTTGAAGATGAAATTCGAATCTGAGGCTAGGAGGTCACTTTTGAGCTTGTTAAAGTCTTCAAATACACCTGTCAACATCACCAAACTCATCCAACTTTAAAGTATAATGAAAATATGTTATTTTTCTCAATAATTAACCACAAATTCACTCAAAATACTCAGAAATAAATGATTTGGAAAATGATAATATAAACCCATATTTATTATGAAAGTGGTGACTATTAATGGTTTTATGGAAGGATGAGATAGGAATAAGGTGTCAAATGGTATATAAAAGATGAATAAAATGTGGTATTTTTGTGGCTCAACATAGACCTTACTAGAGCTACAGATAGTACTAGAGACGCAGGGGGTTCAAAGCGTCATGTTATTTCACACCCTTGAACAACATGTGGAATCATATGCTATGGAATTGCTTCGTAGTTCTGGGAGGATGGATTACTTCGATATGTAAGTAAAACTCATTCTTTACATATTATATTTTGTTTTATATCACAATTTTCAATTGTTTCATAATTTATTTCTATTTAATTATGTAACAATTTATGTGAACAAATATACAGCTGGTGTCCCATGACACCCCATATTCGCATAATTCGGAGGTTGATGCTGATGACATTGATGCAGCGGTCAATGTTGCATATGATTTTGGTGCTTCATCATTATTTGTAAGAACTTTAATTTTTAATTTGCCATCGTTATTTACATATTAATAGTAGAGATTGCAACATTCAATACATCCTAATCTAGATACAATATGTTTTATGCAGGGTGGGCACGATGAGTTTATGGAATCCCAGGCAGGTCCCTCGCATGTAGAGGAAGATTCCCAAACACAGGTATTATTTTAATTATGCTTTTAATGATTCAACATGTATGATTTTAATTATTAGAATTTTTCTAATTGTATCTTTATGTTTTGTTACATAGCATGATATGTATGCCAATCGAATGACCTTTTTGATTGATTCATATGCCCATTCATTTAGGCCATTGGCAGTTATTTCACCCTCTGGTGACCTGCTTCCTCTCTTTTCACAAGTATATGTAGTATAGTTTAATTTGTATATGCAAGTATGTCTCGCTTTCTTTGAAAATTCCATAGTATATGTCTCATTTTCTTTGTATTTGCCGACATTGACATATGTTACTTTATGCAGGCATTTAGTGAGGTAGTGGTGCTTGAAGAGAACCAAATCCATGATGTTGGTTACCCACCTCTCCCCCCCAGGTACATGTATGTTTCACTTTCTTTGAAAAAATCATATTCTGTCCATGTAGTATATGTCTTGTTTTCTTTGTATTATCCGACATTGACATATGTTACTTTATGCAGGCATTTAGTGAGGCAACGGTGCTTGAATAACACCAAATCGATGTTGTTGGTGACCCACCTCTTCCCCCCCAGGTACGTGTATGTCTCACTTTCTTTGAAAAGTTCATTGTCCATCCATGTAGTATATGTCTCATTTTTTTTGTATTTGATGACATTGGCATATGTTACTTCATGCTGGCATCTAGTGAGGCAGTGGTGCTTGAAGAGCACCAAATCCAGGTTGTTGGTGACCCACCTCTCCCCCCCTAAGGTACATGTATGTTTCTCTTTCTTTAAAAAAATCATTTTCCGTCCATGTAGTATATGTCTCATTTTCTTTGTATTATCTGACATTGGCATATGTTACTTTATGCAAACATCTAGTGAGGTAGTTGTGCTTGAAGAGCACCAAATCGATGTTGTTGGTGACCCACCTCTAACCCCCCACTAGGTACATGTATTTCTCACTTTCTTTTAATTATTCTTTTAATGATTCAACATGTACTTTTTTAATTATTTGAAATTGTCTAATTGTATCTTTATGTTTTTGTAAGTAGGAACCTATGTTTGATACAAGTGTCCACTAATCGGCCTTGCTCGCTAATGCATATTCCAATCCTTTTAGCCCAGTGTCAGTTGTTCCACCCACTAGTTACACACCTCTTCACGTCCCTGAGGTATATTTATATATCACTTATCTTGTATCTATGTTACCCCAATTGTCCCTCCATGTAGTATAGTTTTTTTTGTACATGCAAGTATATTTTTCCTTGTTTCCCCTGTTGATATGTTGACATTGACATGTATATTATTTTATGTAGCTTGATAGTGAGTGAGTGGTGCTTGAAGAGAAACCAATTGGGGTCATCGCTCCCCCACCTCCCCCCCCAAGGTACATGTATGTCTTGCTTTCATTGAAAATTTCATTGTCCCTCCATGTAGTATAGTTTTATGTGTGCATGCAAGTATATTTTTGGTGCACCCATTGATTTGATGATATTGACATATATATTATTTTATGCAGCATGATAGTGAGCAAGTGATGCTTGAAGAGCACCCAATCGGGGCCGCTGCTAGTGGGGCACCATCACTTACACCACAACCCACCATAACTTACTCATGGACAATAAGTAAAATTTTTATATTGGTTTGGAATTTGAACAAATGTACATAGAATGTTTATAGGCTGGTAAACTAACTTACAAATTTTGGTTTCTGTGCAGTCTCCAGAAATGAGATTTGTCCCTCTTGTTTAGTGTTGGGGATCATCACTGAGCAACCGAAAAAGAAAGATAGACTTCTCACAAGCCACTGACAGTGGCGGTTAAAGGGGGATAGATAGAATTAATGTACAGGGGGGATACATATATCATATATGTAATGTTTTGTTTGTATACGTACAGATGTACATTATGATCCGTTATTTTGTATTATGGCCATGGCATGCCATTTTTGAAAACATTATATGTACATATAATATAAAGGAAGGTTCAAATTTATATATATGGTTGACTTTATTTTGGAACATGATATTTATTATATGCCTTTCAGATATGTTTAACTATGCCTTTCATTAAGTATGTGTTTAATTAAAATGATAATGTGTGGTTCACATATGTGATATTATGATATTATATCATGACATATCCTACTAACTATTTGAAGATCTCCAATACTCCAAGGAAGAATGGATGACTCATATAACTAATATCAAGTAACCATTAAGTAAGCCACCTATAATATGCATATATGTCACATACCAATCAAGGGCTAATCATACACCATGTACCCCTAGTCTCATGCAGATATTTATATATATGGATGACTTTATATGGGAACACTTAATGTGTGGCTCACCTATGTGATATTATGATATTATAGACCTTATCATGACATATCCTATTAACTACTTGAATATATCCAATACTTCAAGGAAGAATGTATGACTCATCCAACTAAGATCAAGTAACCATTAAGTAAGCCATGGGAGATAATCACTATATCAACACCATGGGAGATAATCAATAGACACCACATCATAAGTTGTTTAGGACATCCTACAAAGATAATCAAAACTCCATATAATACCAAGACAAATGAATTGTATCTATGAAAATCAGAAAGATATATAACTTCAAAAATCCATCCTTAATGAAATACCAAGATCATGGTTCAATTAAAAACCCATGTTAGGGCTATCATCAAAATTTTAACATCATAACCTATATCACACAACTTAAAACCTTTGACAATTGACACACTAACATGAGCTAGGTCAAGTCTCTCTTTCTAAGAGAATTTTCAAGAAAGAGTATCATAAAGGTAAATTCCCTCTACCTAAGAAATTCCATGGAATGTACAAGTGCCACTTGATCAACAAGAAATCTGTAAATACCACCCTCTATCAAAAAACTACAATAATTTATGGTGCACTATTTTCCTTCAAATGGAACTTTATACTATACATATAGTATTGTTAATTCGCCTCCTCAACTTCTCTGAAAATCATCCTAGCTATCCTCTTTACAATTCTAATATATACCTTAAACTACCCTAACCATACATTACCTAAACTCTTGTTGGTTGAAAATAATACGTCATAAATCAGCTACCTAAACCTCATCACTACCCTCTCATCTCACATCATAAACCATCCTAGACTACCCTAGAACCTTACCGTACCATCTTTACCTCAAACTACAAATTCTAAGTTTAAATCATTTATTTACTACTGCTTTTTTTAAAAAATATGAATTTTGTTAAAATGCTTATTGCTTATTTTGAAGGTACATTGATTGGACATAAAGGGTAAATCATAAGTCCATTGAATATCATACATTGGTGCTTCAAACTTGCTACAAAACAAATACAAATATGAACTCTATATTGATGATTTCAATTGAAATTGGGATTAAATAGTTCACATAAGTATCTTCATTTTGCCCTCTTTAAATTTTGAGTTTTGGGGCTAATTTCACACATTGGTATTTTCATTTGTGAACATATGAAGTAATAAGTAATTCATATTAATCCCAATAAAAGTAGTTCATGTATGTGCGTAGAATAGGTATATGGCCTTTTGGTTTGTACTTAAATGATACCAACTAATCTAATGATCTAAAACTAAAGAGGTCATAAAACCCTAGTTCCATCTCATAACTTGTGAACCCTAGTTATAGCATGCAATTTGTAGTTCATGAAACCCTAGTTGGTTTTCAATATGTAAGTGTAGCCTAGGGCTATATGGCCTTTCAGTTTCTACTTTAATGAAAATAAAATAGCCTATGATCTCTAATATACTCATGGATTTCTTATAATTCATGAAACCTTAGTTGGTTTTGCTTGTAATTCATGTACATGTGTTTCTACTTCTAAGTCATGTCTGCATGTGAACTTCCACTTGTGATCTATGTTCAACCCTATTCATTTTGTTTCATGTATGTGCATAGCCTAGGTAAATGGGATTTTGGTTTCTACTTAAATGATAATAACCAATCTAATGATCTCAACCTAAAGAGGTCATAAAACCCTAGTTCCATCTCATAACTTGTGAACCCTAGTTCCATATCATAACTTGTGAACCCTAGTTATAGTATGCAATTTGGAGTTCATGAAACCCTAGTTAGTTTTCAATTTGTAAGTGTAGCCTAGGGCTATATTGAATTTTGGTTTCTACTTAAATGATACTAACCAATCTAGTTTCATCTTCAAACCTAAAGAGTTCATAAAACCCTGGTTTGTAGTTCCATAGTTTTATTATGTGGGTTGTTGGCTTATACTTTAGTAAAAGAATAATATAGCATGTGATCTCTAGACACATAGTGTTTTCTTAATGCTCCAACATGTGTTTTATTAGTGATCTCTAGACACATTGGGCCATGAAAACACAAGGGAGAGGGCCACCTAGAGGTAATCGCATGCTAGGAGACCAATAGAGTCGACGTTTCATCGATCCAACCTTAGGTTTTTGAGTTATGTTGAGTTGAAAGTCGCATGAAAATGTCATTCAGGAACACTTGGTGACTTTTGGTCCAGGAGCAAAAAAACAAACGAAGCAGCAAAATTTCATGCCGTTGGCTCCTACAATTATGTATGGGAACCCTACCAACATAGGAATGGTCGAGGGTTGTGCAGATTTGACCCACCAATGCAAGAGTTGCATTGAAGGAAATTGAGCAAAACCCTATTTTACGAAATCAATGCACAATGAATTCATTGGGCCATGAAAACATGAGGGAGAGGGACACCTTGAGGTAATCTCATGCTAGGATACCAACGAATTCAATGGTTCGTCGATCCGACCTCATATTAGAAAACAGGACCGCAGAGCAATAATAGATATACAGTTAAATCATTAACAAGATGCAAAACACATTAAAACATTACAGAGAAACACAGATATAATGTGGTTCACCCAAACGATGGGCTACGTCCACAAAGAAATTGCCAGTTCTTTTATTACAGTCCAGAAAGATGAAGGGATACACCTTGCAGAAAAACCACTGCACTTCCTCTTCATGCTCTCACAGTCTCTCTCCCAATACAATACAATACCATACTCAGTCGTTTTACAATGCTTTCTTTTATAGGGGAAATACAATGGGAAAATTCTAGGGTTAACCCAATACCATGGGTCTGGAATATTGTTGGCCAACACACATCCCAAAAAAATTTCTCGGGGGCGTTGCCCCCATACCCCCTTTTTCAGGGCACTGCCACGAACCCCAAGGCAGGGGGAATGAGTGTACAATACACATGGGTTACAAACATGATTGAATAATATCTTTGGATTTGAAAGATTAGGCTCCACAACCAACAATCTCCCACTTGGAGAATGATCACAACAACTCCACCGCTACTGCACTAGCTGGACTATGCTCTGGACCTTGGACTTGGAAAATTTCTTATTTTCACCTTCATGCTTGAAGGCCAATAGAAACCAAGCAGGAACTCAGTTTCTCTTTGGTTACTCCCTTTGTCAACATGTCTGCAAGATTCTAGCTAGTGTGCATCTTTTCCAGTTTTAACAGTTCTTCATCTAGAACAAATCTTATGAAGTGGTGCTTGAGTTGTATATGTTTAGTCCTCGAATGAAAGGCTTAGTTCTTTGCAAGATGAATGGCACTCTGGATTTCAATGTACAGCCTACTATTCTCCTGCTTCTTACCTAATTCTTCCATGAACCTCTACAACCAAATCATCTCCTTACTAGCCTCTGTAGCAGCAACATACTCTGCTTCTGTTGTTGAAAGTGCAACAACTTGTTGCAGTTTTTAAATCCTACTTACTGTTATTCCACCCACAGTAAAAACATACCCTGTGGTTATCCTCCTGCTGTCTTTGTCACCAGCCATATCTGCATCAACATATCCCTGTAGAACAATGTCTGGACCTCCAAAACATAATGCATGAGAAGTGGTACCTCTTAAATACCTGAGAATCCACTATACTGCTTTCCAATATTCTTTACCTAGATTATTCATATACTTTCTCACAACTCCCACTACATGTGCAATATCTGGTCTTGTGCACACCATGGCATACATCAAGCTTCCAACCGCTGATGAATAGGGAATCTTGGACATTTAATCTATCTCTTCCTGTGTCTCTAGACACATATTCTTGCTTAGTTTGAAATGGCTAGCCAAAGGTGTACAAACTGGTTTTGCATTCTGCATTCTAAAACTCTACAACACCTTTTCTATGTACTCACCTTGAGACAATGTTAATTTCTAATTTTCCTGTCTCTTGTTATTCTCATACCAAGGATTTGCTTTGCAGCACCCAAATCCTTCATCGCAAATGATTTAGCTAGTTTTCTTTTGAGCACATTTATATCTTGCATGTTAGACCCTGCAACAAGCATGTTATCCACATACAATAACAAGATAATATATCTTCCATTATCTAGCCTCTTGAAATAACACAGTGGTCAGAATGACATCTATCATAACCTTGTTCTGTCATAAAGTTATCAAATTTCAAATACCACTGCCTTGGAGCTTGCTTCAGGACATACAAGCTCTTCTTCAACCTGCAAATCAAATTCTCCTTCCCTTTGACCTCATACCCTTGTGGCTACTGCATATAAATCTCTTCCTCCAAATCCCCATGGAGAAAGGCTGTTTTTACATCTAACTATTCAAGTTGCAAATCTTCTACCGCCACTAGACTTAAAATAGTTCTAATTGAAGTCATTTTAACATTGGGATAAAATATTTCATCAAATTCTATACCTTTCTTTTGTGCAAAACCCTTTACAACAAGTCTAGCCTTGTACCACTTCTTTCCTCCATCTTCTTCCTTCAACCCGTAAACCCATTTATTCTGCAAGGCCCTTTTTTCTACAGGAAACTTAACCAGATCCCAAGTCTGGTTTCTTAGCAATGAGTCCATCTCCTCATCGATGCCTTGCTCCCACTTCTTTCTAGTTTATACCTGCATTGCTTCTTCAAAACATCCTGGTTCACCAGAATCAGTCATCAATAAATAATACAGTGAAGGTGAGAATCATTCAAGGGGTCTACTTAACCTGGTATATTTTCTTACATTTGTAGGAGTTTCAGGTACCTGCTACTGCTCTTGATTTTTTGGTGCCTTTGGAACTTCATTTTCTTTGATTTCATCAAGCACTGTGTACTCTGTGTTTTCGTTTTCTTCTTTCTTTCCCTGCAACTGATCTTTGTACATGAGCTTTTCATTGAATACTACATCTCTACTCCTAATGATTTTGTGATTTTTAAGATCCCATAAGCAATAACCAAAATCATCAACCCCGTATCCAATAAAGGTACATTTTTTGGATTTAGCCTCAAGCTTTGTTCTATCATATTATCAATATGGACAAATGCTTCACAACCAAAAGTTCTCAGAAATGAGTATTTTACATGTTTACCTATCCTTGCCTCCTTTGGAATGTGTTGGGCACTAGGGCAGACCCGGGTTTTATACCTTTTACTTCGCACCAACAAAAGACCCACAGTGTTGGCCCTTTCGGCAACAACCTGCGAACAGGTTGCAGTCTCACCCGAAACAGCTATGGGGTGCCGCAGAATCAGGTTTCTACAAGCAGAAGAGGGATATTATTGTACCTTTAGCCTTTAATAACTTATAATCATACAACACAGAGCTTCGATATTCACATATACAACTTCGCAGATAGATAAACAAACAGTGACTTGCTTAACCTTTACTGGGAATTCACAGCGAAGCTAGTATTTTAGCAGCGATCTTACTTATCAGATATATATATATATTTATTAATGCATAAAATAACATAACAGAAATAACACAAAGAACCACAACACCAGATATAATGTGGTTCACCCCCAGTGTAGGGGCTACGTCCACAGAACTATGTTTTATTCAACTTCTTTACAAAATCACAGTTCTGATCTGCGCACTCAGCTGCAGATCCATTCAAGTCCTTAAAGTCGTGCACATAGCTGCAGGCCTCTGCGTACTCAGCTGCAGATCTTCTTAATCACTTACAAACCCTCTGCGCACACAACTGTAGAGGTCGTCCACGCACACAGCTGGGACTTAACCTTCTCTTACCAAAATAGCCTTAGCTTCTCATCAATTCCTTTACATCAAAAGCCTAACCTTACTTCTTTACACGAGTGTCTATTTATACAACGCACTAATACAAAACCATGGACTTAAAACATGGGCACCCCGAACCCTAAACCCTGGACATAAACCATGGGTTTGTTACAAAAATAGGGCGTTGAATCAACCCCAACACCCCTAAGACTATTTTGAGTCGTAACTCTGCTTACAAAACTCCCAAAGACACGCGGATTTACCCACCTTAAGGACCGTTAGGGTGCGCACCCCAACAGGCCCCTAAGACTCACCATTGTCCTGTCCCGGGACACTCTATTGCTTCTCGGGAGGGAATACCTTGCTGGCGACGGTACTGAACTACCCGCTGGGGCTGCGCACATTGTCATCGGCTGCTTGCTCCTTTTATTCATAATATTTATGCTGGTGAAGGCCTTCTGGATCTAGCAGTGACCCCCTCCTTCGAGCTGCTTGCCGAACATTTGACCATTCACAACTTAGGGTCCTCAGAAGTGCATGTCAAAGTGCATAAGACAAACAACTGCCTTGGTTCTGCCAGGCCAGGAGGATACATCTCGAGATGTTGCAGAGTCTTCTTGTGGGGTCTTGTGCCTTCCGTCGCTCCACCTTAGAGCGAACTTCTACATTTCTTCGCCCGATTTAGAGCAAACTTCTACCTTTCTTCGTCTTGTTCGAGCATGTATGCATAGGTGGATTGCTCAAAAGGCTTTGCAGATCTCTCTCCCTGAACTCTCATGATAATTGCTGGGCTTCACAATCATTCGACATGGTCCTAACTGTATAACTCAAAGAAATGCACAATGCAGGAGTCACAGGCTAGTGTAGCTTCTTATAGAATCCCGCAACATAATTTGTCATCATGGTGCATTAATGACGCCGAATCTGATGGAGTGGCGTAAATCCTGCTCACCCGGCGTGATATTTTCCCAAAATCTCATCATTATAGTTAGTTAGGGCAGTTCTCGTGCTGGCACCGCCAAGCCTAGTTTGTCCCATCCATCACAATTTAGGTTGTGACACACCTTTGATCTTCGACATACCCACTAACTTTCGCTTCACTTTGATGAGTACCTTCGACAGAATAGTGGCTTTCGACCCAGGCTGACTCACATGACAACCGAATTGTAACCTTCGAATTTTGGCAGTCTTCCACACTTCGTAGCTTTGAGAATAGCTTCCTTATAGTCTAGCACCCAGTTTCAACTGTTCTTGGTACTTAGACTTGCCTTCTTGCTGTTACTTCTGATTAGGAGGTCCCAACCTATCCCTGTACTTCTTTAATCGACTACCATTTACCATAGAAGGTAAAATTTCTCCATTCAGCTTAGCTAACTGGACTGCGCCACCATCAGTAACTTTCTGCACTATGTATTGGCCTTTCCAATGTGTCTTGAACTTACCTGGGAATTTCATGAATTTGCTGTCATATAAGAGCACAAGATCACCCTGCTGGAATTGCTTCTTCTTGATGTGTCTATCATGACATGCTTTTTCTCGAGCTTTCTGCACTTGCTGCTGGAACCCTGCAATAAATCTGTCCTCTTCAAGTTCTAGTATCTTTGTCAGCTCTTCGGTCATTATAGCTGGATCATCCATTTCTATAGCAAAGGTTGTCTTATGTCGATCTTCAGGAGCAATTCTGATCTAATGGTAACCTGAAAATCCATTTGTAAAAGAGTATACTTCTTGACCCCCAACATTGTCTAACACTTCATCTGTAAAGGGAGTAGGGAAAGGATCATGTAGACAAGCATGATTCAGCTTCCTTAGATCAACACAGATTCAGATTTCACCCTTAGTCTTCTTCTCCTGCACCACCATAGGACTGACCCACTCGAATTCTTCAACAGGCTCAATGATTCCTGCAGCAAGCATCTTATCCAGCTCCATCCTAACTTTTTCCTTATACTTCGAGTTCAACCTATAAGGGTGATGTTTCACAGGTTTCGCATCAGGTTTCAAGGGGATCTTCATTATGCTGATATCACCCGGGATACCTTTCATCTCTGAGAACTTCGTCGGAAATAGGTCCTGATATTTGTGGAGAAGTTGTGTTACTTTGCTTACCATCTCGTCATCCCAATAATCTCCAATGGTAGCATACTTAGGCTATTCTTCTGATCCAATGTTGACTGCCTGCGTCTTCAGGGGCTGAGTCACTTCGGGGGCTTCGACTGTTGGTCCGTGTACGTCGCAGTGTCCTTCTGACTCAGGAATATCAATATTGCACAGATCAGCATCCTCGTCAATTGAGAGGTTATAACATTCCACTGCATAAGCTTCTTGTGCTTTCCAATTAGGTCGGTATTCTACTACATCTTGATCATCAAATACCTTAGTATGGATCAACCTGATAGTGGCATCTAAAGCTGGACAAACTTCATTAGTAGAAAAGGTAAGCACAAAAATATCAACAAGACAATTCCAACTTACGGTATCCTGGCGAAGCTCAGCCGCCGCGTACCAATTCTTTGCTATCGGCTCCAGAGTATGCACAAATCGATGTACCCATTCTTCCTGAAATACCTGCTTCCATGCTTCGTAGCACTGCGCCAAATGTTCCTGAGGGCTAGTCTTTCCATCAAACCGGTTGCGGACCTCCAGGGGCTGATCCACAAATCTGAGGCGAAGGAAATTCTGACAAGCTTCCCAACTAGGAATATACTTCTTGTGGCTATTCCACCATCTAGTTGCAGTGGCTCTGAATGCTAAATCCAGAGTCTCCATTTTCTGTGAATCTGGGATCTGGTCTGAGAATTGTTCAATAAACTGTTCTGGGTCTGACAGGCCATCAAAAGTAGGGAGGACTCTTTCCTGTGCACCTAGCCATCTGAGGGATTTGGTAATTATGGCACATCTATGTCCATGCAGCTCATAAAGTCTGTTCTACCAGTTTTCTAACCCATCATCTGAATCTGTCATGCAGGAGCTGTCACACTGCCAATCCATGATACCCTCGGCCGTAGGATCAACATAATCTTCTTCCCTCCCTGTGATATTATAAATATGGTCCAGGACATCCTGATCTTCATCTCTGAGGGGTTCTGTGTACCTTTCTCCTTGAGAAGGATCCAGTGGTATTATGACTCTCAAATATTTCCCTTCGAAAGTCATCTGTCTCTTCTTAAGGTTAATGAATGCAGCATTTTCCATTGCCCATTCAATTCCTAACAAGGCTGGATAGGGATTTTTGTCATCAATGATCTCAATAACTTCGAAAGTCCACTAAAGTATTGACCCCATCAATATCTACTGGGACACTAGGGAATCTCCCTAGGGGCACAATCCTCTGCTGATTGGCTAACCTCAACTGTATAGGGGACCAAGCAAGGGCAAGTTTTCCCATTTGTTCCCAGGTTTGCTTGTTTAGGACATTGACTTCTGAGCCTAGGTACAGAATGACATCAGTCATATCATACTCTCCTATCTGAACATTCAATCGCATTTCCCTACCAGTTCTTCTGACTCTATTAACAGTTTTTTCCCTACCAACACTTCTCTGAAGTTCACAGGAAGCAATAACTTTCTGCAACTCCTGTAAAGCATTCTGATTCCTTAAGAGTTCCATACAGCTCTGTAAAAAGGAGGACAGTGTACTTACTTTATCCGTCGAAGCTTCTTGCGGCTGCGACTCCTGCTGATGTTGCTGCGCAAGTGTGACTGATGAGCTAGGATCAACAAAATATCTCTTGGTGTCCATGAATGTCTCTTTTTCTCTTGCAAATTAAAATGCTGGGACTCTCTAGGGGGCCTTACGAACCCCAGCTTCGTCAGGTTGTTTCTCCATATTCTATATGTGCGTCGTAGCTCCACTCCGCGTAACAACATTAATGGCTGGTGCAGGTCTTTGCTCGACAGAAATAATCTAAAGATTCTGAGTAGGGGCACTGTGGCTTTCCTGAATCTTAGCTATCAGATGCGGGCATTGCTCAATGACATGATCAACTACTCTGCAATAACGGCATGTCGTACTTTGGTTTCGACAGTCGCGAGCCAGATGTCCGGCCTGGTTACAGTTATAACACACTACCTGACCGCGGCCCCTGCCAGCCATACCACCACGACCATGACCTCCAAAAGCACCTCTACCGGATGCACCACCACGATAACCATAGCCATCATTGTTCTGTCCCTCATTTTGTACCCGATAGGTGTCATAGGTGTGCTCTCTCATGAGGTCAAAACTGTGACACTCATCTTCATTATGTCCAACAGACTTACAGAATTTACAATAAGGGTTCTTAGGGAGTTGCCCATACCTTTGTAGCAGATAGCAATTCTCAGGTCGATGCTGGCTAGTTGCTTTGGAGAGCTCGCAATATAGAACTTGCAGGTTAAACAGGTTTGGCGCCCCAGTATTCAGGTAATTTCGAACCACAGGACACTATTCCTTGGCGTGACCTTCTATCCTACATTGTGTATACCAAACCTCTTCATGACCAGTTTTTCCTGTCTTCATGTCACGCAGCTCCAGAGCCATCGCTGCCAACTGCGCTTGGATTTGAGCGATACCAGAATTATCTTCGACAGGAGCGGTTTCAAGCTTCATCACGATTTCCAGAGCCTCCTGCTGATCAGCAACCTTCTGTTGCATGAGGGGAGTTTGGATATGCGGCAGAAACGCTGCAATGAACCATTCCTTGTGCTACGTCGGTCCAATGGGGAAACTGACTTGGTCTAGCAGAACTTTGAATCTTTGATCAAAGTCCCACACTGATTCACTGCGCCTCTGCTGAATCTCTTTCAATTCAGTGATACACTGCAACTCTGATTTTGGCTTCTTAAATTCCTTTATCATTCCTGCTTTTATGTTGGCCAAGGCATGGTTTTGAGTGCTAGAAAACTTCATGAACCAGGTCAAAGCGCGGTCTCTGAAAGAAGTAACCAGTTGCACCCTTTTTGTATCTTGATCCGTAATGGTCTTAGCAGTCCATACCGCTTCACATAAAAACCAGAATTGTTCTAGATCCTCTGATCTAGTCCCTTTGAAAACAGGTAGCTTAATATCATCATGCATGTGGGCCATAGTGGATCTAGGGGGGGTTGGAGGGGGGCTGGAAGCAAGCAGGGGGGAATTTACTGGGGTAGGGAGGCTTGAGCTAGGGTTACTGTCAGACTGCGACAGATTCTCAGGGATAACAGGTTTGCACTGCGGGGTTACCGGAGGGTTTCCAACAGAGGGGATTTCTTCGGGTTCTGAATCTGCGGGATTTACAGGGGAATACTCGGTATGCTAACCCAGGGAATAGGATCCAAAATCTCTCTTGTACCTTTTGCCACTTCGCAGCAAACCACTTTGCTCGTCGAGGGTATTTTCACTTGCAACCATAGGTTAGTAATACTAAATCTAACAGTCTGATTCAATTAGCAAGATACCTTTTTCAGCTAATAGCATTTTAATTCTCAAACTAAATGAATTCAAAAACTTACCCCTTTGTCCTTTGAAAAACTGTCGTTCGGCTTCGCTGAAAGACATACTTGTGTCGATAGGAAACTTTGTCACAAATGCTTCAAGGGTTTGCGTTGTCCAGAAATCAACAGCGCGAGATATCTCGTTGTTCACCCTTTGCAAACGATTAACTCTTACGGGGGTCCAATCAGGAAACTGACGATCTTGGAAGTTCGTCCTTTTCTCTGTTAACATGGATAACCACTGGTGCAACTCTATGTGGATAGTACCAAAAAAAATCTCATCAGCATCAGCAAAAACATAACTTTGTAAAAATTCATCTGCACTATGACACGGATATTTGTTCTCTTGCTCAGCGAATTTTAGATAAGTCTCGTCAAGCCAATCACCGATTTCCTTCATAGAGGGTCTCCAGAACATAGCCCTCGAGGTACGATGTAAACCCCTCTTGAGCAGATACTGAGTTCAACCGGAAACGGAACCAATTTTTTGGGCACGAGGGCAGACCCGGGTTTTATACCTTTTACTTCGCACCAACAAAAGACCCACAGTGTTGCCCCTTTCGGCAACAACCTGCGAACAGGTTGCAGTCTCACCCGAAACAGCTATGGGGTGCCGTAGAATCAGGTTTTTGCAAGCAAAAGAGGGATATTACTGTACCTTTAGCCTTTAATAACTTATAATCATACAACACAGAGCTTCGATATTCACATATACAATTTCGCAGATAGATAAACAAACAGTGACTTGCTTAACCCTTACTGGGAATTCACAGCGAAGCTAGTATTTTAGCAGCGATCTTACTTATCAGATATATATATTTATCAATGCATAAAAGAACATAACAGAAATAACACAAAGAACCACAACACTAGATATAACGTGGTTCACCCCCAGTGTAGGGGCTACGTCCACAGAACTGTGTTTTATTCAACTTCTTTACAAGATCACAGTTCTCATCTGCGCACTCAGCTGCAGATCCCTTCAAGTCCTTAAAGCCGCGCACACAGCTGCAGGCCTCTGCACACTCAGCTGTAGATCTTCTTAATCACTTACAAACCCTCTGCGCACACAGCTGCAGAGGTCGTCCACGCACACAGCTGGGACTTAACCTTCTCTTACCAAAATAGCTTTAGCTTCGCATCAATTCCTTTACATCAAAAGCCTAACCTTACTTATTTACACGAGTGTCTAGTGCACTAATACAAAACCATGGACTTAAACCATGGGCACCCCGAACCCTAAACCATGGACTTAAACCATGGGTTTGTTACAAAAATAGGGCGTTGACTCAACCCCGACACCCCTAAGACTATTTTGATTCGTAACTCTGCTTACAAAACTCCCAAAGACACACAGAGTTACCCACCTTAAGGACCGTTAGGGTGCGCACCCCAACAGAATGCCACCATCCAAAGCACTTGAAGTCCCTCTGTTTATTAAATAAACAGTAGTGTTTACAGCATCAGCCCAAAACTATAAGGGCAACCCTGCATGCAATCTCATACACCTTGCATACTCCATGATCATTCTGTTCATCCTTTCTGACACACCATTTTATTGTGGTGTTCCAGGGACTATCTTCTCTCTGCGAATCCCATTGTGTGAATAGTAACTATCAAACTCCTGGCTGCAGTACTCACCTCCATTATCAGATCTGAGACATTTCAACCTTTTTCCTTTCTCATTCTCAACCAAATCTTTCCACTTCTTAAAAGTATCAAACACATCATATTTATGTCTAATGCAATAAACCCAAGTTTGTCTAGTTGCATCATCAATAAAAGTAACATAATAACGAGAGCCACCAAGAGATTGTACCTGAGCTGGTCCCCATACATCTGTATGGACAAGCTCTAACTTTTCAATCTTCTTTTGTTTCCCAACCCTAAGAAATCTAACTCTCTTCTATTTTCCATAAACACAGTTCTCACAGAATTCCAAACTTACCTACTTTAGATCTAGAAGCAGTTTTTTTGAGTGGAGAATCTGCATCCCCTTCTCACTCATGTGGCCAAGCCTATGATGCCACAACGTCGCACCTATTTTTGTGGAAGCTACATATATAGAATAATCAGTATTATGAGGACATAAATATAGCATACCTATCCTATCTCCTTTTGCAATTACCATTGATCCTTTAGTGACCTTCCACCATGTTTCTCCAAACATAGACAAACAACCGCCATCTCCCAACTGCCCTGTTGAGATCATATTTATTTTCATAGTAGGAATGTGCCTTACATCCTTTAGCAACCAGTCATTTCCATTATTTAGCTTAATCCGTACCTTACCCTTTCCAACAATTTTACATGGTTCATCATCCCCCAATAGCACATGCCCAAAATCACCTTGAACATAATCATGAAAGAATTTCCTATGGGGTGTAGCATGACATGGAGCCCATGAATCTACTACCCAGTAATCGCTAGTATTATCTAATGCAAGAATCAAAGCATCTTGTAACACATCACCTGCTACATTCGCTTCTTAAGTAGTCTCTTGCTGCTTCTCACCTTTCTTCTTTGGTGCTTGGCAATCTTTCTTCAGATGTCCTTTCTTACCATAGTTCTAGCACTCTATTTTTCTGAATCTGGACTTGGATCTTCCCTTTTTAGACTTGCTATGATTTCCTGGGCTCCTTCCTCTCTCGTTTTTTCTCCCTCTACTCTCCATGGTCAATGCATTACCTGATGTCTCACCTATGCTTTTTCTTCGCATTGCCTTGCTAAGAATAACACCAACAACATCATCAAACTTAAGAGTGTTTGAACTAGGGATAGAGTTACTTACAACCATGACCAAGCTATTCCAGCTTTTTGGCAATAAGCACAAGATTAGAAGAGCCCTAACCTCATCATCAAAGTTCACTTTTACAGAACTTAACTGATTGGTAAGTGTATTAAACTCATTTAAATGGTTAGCAACAGATCCACTTTCTGACATCTTCATATTAAATAAATGCTTCATTAAAAATACCTTGTTAGAAGCCGAGGGTTTTTCATAGAGCTTACTTAGTGCACTCATCACACCCTTTGTTGTTTTTTCTTTCAAAATATTGAAGGCCGTTGATGAAGCCAAGCACAACCGTATTGTTCCCAATGCCTTTCTGTCAAGAACCTCCCATTCCTCATCCTTCATAGCCGTCGACTGTTTTGCTTTTCTGCCCAACGACAGGTACAGATCCTTCTAGTAAAGATATTCCTCCATTTGCATCTTCCATAACTGATAGTTTTGGCCATTAAATTTCTCGACCCTAAACTTTCCTTCTTCTTCCATTGCTCCCACTCGAACCAGGAACCCTTCTTCCCTGCAATTTTACCAACCAAATAGACCTTTTGGCTCTGATAGCAATTGTTAGAAAACAGGACCATAAAGCAATAACAGATATACAGTTAAATCATTAACAAGATGCAAAACACATTAAAACATTACATAGAGACACATATATAATGTGGTTCACCCAAAAGATGGGCTACATCCACAAAGAAATTGCCAGTCCTTTTATTACAGTCCAGAAAAATGAAGGGATACACCCTGTAGCAAAACCGTTGCACTTCCTCTTCACGCTCTCACAGTCTCTCTCCCCCCAAACCCCCTTTTTTGGGGCACCACCCCGAACCCCAAGGAAGGGGGAATGATTGTATAATACACCTGGGTTACAAATATGACTGAATAATATCTTTGGATCTGGAAGATTAGGCTCCACAACCAACACCTCAGTTTTCCAAGTTATATCGAGTTGAAAGTCGCATGAAAATGTCGTTCAGGGACACTTGGTGACTTTCGGTCCGAGAGAAAAAAACAAATGGAGTAGAAAAAATTCATACCACTGGCTCCTGCAAATCTGTATGGGAAAGGCTGATATGGGAACCCTACCAACATAGGCACAGTCAATGGTTTTGCTGAGTTGACCAACCAATGCAAGAGTTGCATTGAAGGAAACTGAGCAAAACACTAGTTTATGAAATCAATGCACAATGATGTCACTGGGCCATGAAAACAAGAGGGAGAGGGACACCCAGAGGTAATCATATGCTAGGAGACCAACAGATTCAATGGTGCATCGATCCAAAATCAGGTTTCCAAGTAATGTTGAGTTGAAGGTCGCATGAAAATTTCGTTCAAGGACACTTGGTGACTTTTGGTCCAAGAGCGAAAAACCAAACGGAGCAGCAAAATTGCATGTTGTTGGATCCTGCAAATATATATGGGAAAGGACGATATGGGAACCCTACCAACATAGGCACAATCAAGGGTTTTGTAGAGTTGACCCACCAATACAAGAGTTGCATTGAAGGAAATTGAGAAAAACCCTAGTTTATGAAATCAATGCAAAATGAAGTCACCGGGCCATGAAAACAAGAGGGAGAGGGCCACCTAGAGGTAATCACATGCCAGGAGACCAACGGAGTCGATGGTTCATCGATCTAACCTCATTTTTCCGAGTTATTTCGAGTTGAAAGTCGCATGAAAATGTCGTTAAGGGACACTTGGTGACTTTTAGTCTAGGAGCGAAAAAAAATGCAGCTGCAAAATTGCATGATGTTGGCTCTTGCAATTGTTTATGCTAAAGGCCAAAATGGGAACCCTACCAACACAGACACGGTCAAGAGTTTTGCAGAGTTTACCCACCAATGCAATAGTTGCATTGAAGGAAATTGAGAAAAACCCTAGTTTACGAAATCAATGCACAATGAAGTCACTGGGCCATGAAAACATGAGGGAGAGGGCCACCTAGAGGTAATCACATGCTAGGACACCAACGGAGTCAACGGTTCATGGATATAACCTTAGGTTTCTGAGTTATGTTGAGTTGAAAGTCACATGAAAATGTCGTTCAAGGACACTTGGTTACTTTTGGTCTAGGAGCAAAAAACCAAACGGAGCAACAAAATTGCATGATGTTGGCTCCTGCAAGTCTGTATGGGAAAGGACGATATGGGAACCCTACCAACACAAGAACGATTGAGGGTTTTGTAGAGTTGACCCACCAATGCAAGAGTTGCATTGAAGGAAACTGCAAAAAACCCTAGTTTACGAAATCAATGCACAATGAAGTCATTGGGCCATGAAAACATGAGGGAGAGGTCCACCTAGAGGTAATTGCATGCCATGCGACAAATGGAGTCGACGGTTTGTCAATCTGACCTCCAGTTTCTGAGTTATGTCTAGTTGAAAGTCGCATGAAAATGTCGTGCAGGGACACTTGGTGACTTTGGGTCCAAGAGAGAAAAACCAAAAGAAGTAGCAAAATTGCATGGTGTTGGCTCCTGCAAGTCTGTATGGGCAAGATCGATATGGGAACCCTACTAACACAGGCACGGTCGAGGGATTTGTAGAGTTGACCCACTAATGCAAGAGTTGTAAGAGTTGACCCAACAATGTAATTAAATGTACATTAATATAAAAAACATCAAAAAAAGTAAATTGCAACAACTCGAGAGCATATTATTTTCTAATTTCTATTTGTTGGTGTCTAAAAACACTGGGTTTTTCTTAGTGCCTCCAATGTGGCATAGATCGTGTTTGTACCCTAGACACACAAAGGGATAAACATTAGTACTCTCATAAGAAAATAAAGAGAACCCAATGAAAATGTGCAAACATTATTTATAGATAACTCACATGAGGTTGTAGGATCGTGTTTATAGTGTTCATTATCCTTTGAATAGTATTATGTCTATGAATGGTATCCATCAATCACAGGTTAGTACATCGGGAATAAATTAAGGCTAAATAATTGAAATTGTGTTTCAACACGCACTTTAAATTTTAAATAATGCACCTGAGAATCTAGCCACACTGGACAATCTAGTAACACATGACAATGCACTCACTCGAGTAGGCCATCTAGATCATATTTACTGCTAATGGTGTCCATCAATCTCTTGTGCTCTATATGAGGTAGAAAATATTGTACATGTGACCTTTTTTTTTTTGAAAGTGTGCGCAACTTGATGTTTATACTAACTACCAGGTTTGTGAAGTGGTATACAATAGCTCCTGGTCTATAATCTTGATATACATATCCACCCTTCCTTTTTTGTTGTGTTGTTCGTGTCAAGTACTCCCCTTTTATAACCATCGATCCAGTTGAGAATTTAATATTTTCATCATCTGTAACGGGTTTGAGAATGGTTTGTTTCCCCTCTAAGAAACATGCCAACCAATAGTCAGAACCCCATTCATATTTTTTGGGGCAACCACTGCATATATCTAACCCATGAAAGGAAATGGGTCGAGTTAACAATACATTTTTTAAATAAGGTCTTACATGTAACATAAATTAATTTTTTTTAATGTAAAGGCTTGTAGTGATTTAGGTACTACTAATTTAATTTTTGTACCTGCTTGTATGAGATCCGATATGTGATCATAGTCTGTAGAAATATGTGTATGATCATATTCCAAATGGTCTAATTCATTAACCCCCTTGAAATCAGTTCCAAGTGTCACTCGATCCCATGTATCAACTGTATATGTATACTCACAATCATCCCATTCATCGATGCTACATGAAATGCAAAAGAAAGCCTTCAATCTTGTCCAAATTTGTAGGGATGAGTTGTCTGAGCTTCTAATTGAATGAAACTGTTGAGTTCCATGCACTTTGTTCACTCGATGTGTTTGGGATCGGTCCACATTTGTAACCTCCCAGAATATTCTCCGAACTAGGTGTTTCCTTGTTGTTTTTTCTCCCATCACACATGCACACAATCTCACTATAGATGTAGCGTATCGAAGGCGAGCACCTGTGAAATTGATCTCTTCCCTTCGAAGGGCAGTTTTTATGCATGCACCAGCACTATCGTGCTCTCCTTTTCCATGAACAGTTTCAAAGTAGTTCCATATATGTGGCACCTTGTATTTTATGTGCAACAAACACAACTGTTGAAATACATGTGCATTCTTGAACTATCTAGCAAAAGCATCTAACCAAATCAAATGATGATAAAATGGTATATCCATAGCTATCACATGATCATAGAATAATTTAAAGCAATGCTGCACGTAATGGATGTCATGGGTCTGGTCGTCACTTATGTAGAAGTGACTTTCTTTCAGTATCACACGTTTCTCTTCATCGCTATCTCACCCATGTCAATACGTGATATGGACCATTATGCTCACCTGCTTTGAGTGATAGTATTGACTTTGTATTTCATTTTGTGGTTATAGGGTGTGATTTTCTGCAAAGTCAACCACTGATAGTATTATTTCGAGAGGGAAGGTGTACCGACATATTATGAATTGCTCATCTTGCCACCGTGCCATATCAACATGTTGAACGTATTGTTGGATCTTTCCATGAAACTATGAAATAAAATCACATGCTTGCACCTGGTGTAAAAAAATAAACAGTGTTATAAAACAAGATAAAAAGATTTACATGAATATTAATATGTCAATATTTAACAATGTTATAAAACAACATAAACAATGTACACTCATTTGAATGAATATTATTCGTGTACATTGTCACCTGTGAAATCACCAATCTAATCTTCCTGCTTTCTTTCCCATCATGTAGTTGATATGTCTCATACTGATAGTTCTGCTTCTCGACAATTGCATTCCCTGAATGCTTAATATTCACTCTCATGGATGCAATCAGACCATAATCATATCCCACCAAAATTGTTGCAAGAACCCTCTACACATTGTTTCAAGTAATTTGTTTTCCCATCTTACCTCGGACACATTATTCTATGGATGAAATCTCTATATGACATTGGTGATTATGTACTTGAGCATTCTTGCACATGGTTAGGATGCAAAAAATGACATATATGTGCAAATTCATTATAAAATAGATCAAATCTATGTGGTATCTACAACAACAAGTGTTCCGGATGGTATTGATTCTAACATACCAACGCTTGCATTTTCCAAAATATATTTTCCCGAGCCTTAGCTCTACGTGGGAAACTTTAAACATATTGAACAATTGAGTTTGTTTCATGCCAACATAATGTTTAACATAAGGATCATTGTTCATAGAACCACTACAGTTTTTTAACACATCCTTTTTGTTAGAAGAAGGCCTAGAGTTATCGTGCCAAAAAGTGTGCACTAGTCCCTTCACAACTTCGACTAACTTCATGTCTTTGTAGGGAAACCTACCTCTAAATGCCCATAATGTTTCCATTTGTCCCTCTACATTAAGCCTGCCTCTTCTTACTGAATATTTTTTTTAAGTGTATTTGGATGTAAAGGCACAATTTGTAACGTGCATTTAATTAAACGTCATTGTCTTGTGGATCTACATATAATTGATTCAGCCAATACGCAACGAGCCACATTACAGTCCTTTGAACATGTTTTTTTACTAATCGATGTGAATGCAGCAACAAGAGATTTAACAATGTAATTACTTGATTCGATATTCTTCAATGTTCTCTTATGCCTAACTTTCTTCTAACAGTTTCCATATTTATAGATTTAAGCAAAGCTAAAAACAATTGGCATTTATCGGCTTCATATTTTTTATCAAAATATTGTTTCATTATTTGAGAAAAATGACGAAGGATAGTGCATTTAGCTACCTTACCTTCCATGGAATTCAATTTTATCTTGTCCACTTGTATGCATTTAGGAGCTCTCTTTCATTTTGATGCAAGATTTCTTGTCGTTTGAAATGTTGGAGTGACATTTACATCCACTACAAGCTAACAACTTCGATTAGGATATTGAACCACCTGGAATGGTTGTTGCAGAGTCACATTTGAATTGTGAGGAACATAATGATTGAAATCTTCACAAGATTGTCCGCTTAATAGTGGACCAAGAATATCATCTCCCTTATAACCAACTTCCATTAATGTTGCATAGTATCTTCCTTAGCCTCTATGCCAAGTATCTATTGAGCAGGAATGGGAAGTATTTTCTTATCCAATGAATACCGACAATTTCTTGAATCTTCCCTCTTCTTTTCTTTTTTATTTTCAGCTTCTTCTGGTGTAAGCAACTTCCTCATTGACTTCTGACCTCTATTACGTACATTCCCCATTGAAATCCACCCAAAATTGTACAAAACCTATGGATTTGTGTAAGAAATGATTAAATTGCAGGTTGAACAGTTCTCTGTGTGTAGGTTCAGAAGAATTATGTCTTTTTCTATAGTAAAATTGGCTCACAGCTCGCAACCCAACATTTTTTTTAAAACAAATATCTCATATGTGATATAATGCATGTCGTTTTTATTGCATATGTGTTATATTGCATATGCAATATGAATACACTGCTTTTTACTTAACGAACAATTTATATAATGTGATCACTAAATCTCATATGCGATATATCACATATGCAATTTAGTGCATATCAAATATTGAAACCCGATAACCTTATAATGGAACCCATACCCATGGTTAAGACCTCGAGACCTATCCTCAGTGCACATAACCTCATAATGGAACCGCTACCCAACATAGAGGTCAAATATCCCATCTAGAAGGCATGCATGGTAATTAAAGGACCCATTTATAGCTCATGAGCCATAAAAGCTTGATTTAGGTCCTAAGACCCTACCTTTTCTTCCATGACAATGATTAAAGTCGCAAACCTTATAATGACACCCATATCCCATTTAGACTCCATTTATAGGGCTTGTCATAGTCTGGGACCTTGTGATTTGTCCATGAACCATACAAACATCCTTTAATCTGTAGAAGATTGGATTTATCCTTGGACCATGTTAGTGTCTTCGGAACTATCTCTTGTCTAGAAATATTCATAATGGTTCCTATATGACCATGGTCAATGACTAGAGAACAATATTCAGTGCATAAAATAGTCTAATGGCACATATATCCCATATTAAGGCTAAATATCCCCTTTAAAGGTCATGTGTAGTGGTTTAAGACTTGTTTTTGTTACACTTTTGTCCCATTACCATGGTTAAGACCCTGAGACCCATACTTAGTGCATAAAAAATCATAATTAAACCTCTATCCCACTAAAGGCCAAATATTCCATCTATAAGACATGTGTGTTGATTTAGGGACTCATTGTCTTCTCTTCCATGACTATAGTCAATGTCCAGAGACCCATCCCTCCCATACAAAACCCTATAATGGCACCCTTATCCCATTATAATACCATTTAGACTCCCAAAATTCCATCCAGACGGTTTATGGGGTGGCTCATGCCCCAACATTACATTGGTTAAGAGGGGGGGGAGTCAAAGGAGGGAGAGGAAGGTGTAGAGGGCATCATGGGAGGGAGGGATGGGTAGGGGACATATATGGGGAAGATGAAAGGAGGAGAAATATAAGGGGAAGGAAGGGATGGGTAGGGGAGATATATGAGGGGGGACTGGAGGGAGGACAAATATAAAGGGAAGGGATGATCATTGGAGGTCAATAAGTACACTTCAAACTACCACGGAGGACCTATTGATGGTATCCCTACCCAAAAACTGGGGATAATCATGCCATCAAGAGGTTTTAAATAGTAGACATGGATCTCAAGGCCTTACACATGGTTGACGGAGTGAACCCAAGCCTTAGTCCATAAAGGAATATTATATCCATCCAAGGCCTAAAATGACACCTTGAATCACCTCACATGACTTATAAGCACTAGGTATGGGTAGGTATGGAATATGGAAGGAGGAGAAATATAAGGGGAAGGGAGGGATGGGTAGGGGAGATATATGAGGGGGGACTGGAGGGAGGACAAATATAAAGGGAAGGGATAATCATTGAAGGTCAATAAGTACACTTCAAACTACCATGAAGGACCTTGATGGTATCCCTACCCAAAAACTGGGGATAATCATGCCATCAAGAGGTTTTAAATAGTATACATGGGTCTCAAGGCCTTACACATGGTTAACGGAGTGAACCCAAGCCTTAGTTCATAAAGGAATATTATATCCATCCAAGGCCTAAAATGAAACCTTGAATCACCTCACATGACTTATAAGCACTAGGTATGGGTTGTGTGGCCTTCAACATTGTTGGGGGGGGTAAACATTGGGATATGACTCTAAAAAATGCTTCTCGGAATCCATGACCATGAAAAACACCTCAAATGACTAGCCATGACCTCTTGAAGTTACCCTTTCCTTCGAGTGCTGTCATGGATGTCGTTGGAAGGTTTTGGATAGTAGATATGAATCCATGGGTCTTGGACATTGTTAAGGTAGGAAACCTAGGCCTTGTAGCATAAAGAAAACTTCTTAGATTATAGTTTTAATAATGAAGTTTGATCCAACATACATGACCTCATGAACATATACCTAGCCTCCATGTGGGGTAATTAGAAATAATATGATGTTTTAATCACTGAGTATGGATATTAAGGTCCCAGACATAGTTGTGGGAGAAACCCTAAGCCATAGGCCCTAAATGAATGTTATAGGAATCTTGACCCAAGAATGATGCCTTGAAGGAAAAAAAGCATGTCTTAAGAAGATATTTGGCCTCCAAGTGGGAATATTAGTATGATTATGAGTTCTCGAGCACAATGTATACATCGTGAAGCCTCAACATAGTTGAGAGATGACACCTTGGACTTAGGCCCTAAAATATGCTTTTGTGTGTCCACGAAAAAAAAATAATGCTTCAAAACAACATAAATGATCTCGCAATCCTTATCCTCATAGTGGATGTGTTGGTACCATTAGGAATATTTTAGATCTAGATATGAGTTTAGAGCCTTAGAGAAATGTTAGGCAATAAAACTCAATCATTAAGTATAAAAAGCATCTTCTATGTCTTAAGCACCATGGACAAGCGCCTTGAACCTCCAATAATATGACCTCATTATCCACAACCATTCACAAATTTTAGGCTAAGCATCATCCTTTTGCCACTCTAAACCACTCTGGAAGGGCCAATAATTGCCATGATATTTTCTTTTTAGATGGGGTTTCTCCGAAAGCCTATCCACTAACTTGGTAAACTCTTTTTCACTCTCGTACCAAGCTACTAAAGCTAAAATGCATATGCGTTGTAGTGCATATGTGATATGAATAACGCTAAAATGCATATGCATTTTTTTAAACTTTAAAAACTAGGCGAAAACAAGGCTTGGCATTAAGTTCGGAAATAACTTCAGACTATTGAACCTATTGGCTAGGACAAAATAAACCAGGGCTATTGCCTGTATTTTAGAACTCTATCAATATGCTCAGTTTTGATGGCGTGTTTTTCTATGACAAACACAATATTTTCTTATGAAAATGTACAATATTGTAAAGTACGGTCTTATGATTCTGAATATGTAATATTTTCCTTATAATGTATGTTTTATTTATTTATTATTATTTTTCTGAATGACACAAGTCAGCTTTCGAAAATAGATACATCGATTGTTTTTTATATAAATTTTGATTTCCTTCACGGTATACAAGAAAACTATATGGTGCACTAGAAGAGAGCAAGCAATACAATCTTATAAATAGAAATAAAGGATTTCATTCATTTTTGCCCCTAAAGTGTTGCACCCGCATAGAACGTTTTCATTTCAAGCTTTTCTGACTTCAATAATTAATAATAAAAAAATAATTTATGAAAAATTCTGAATAAATAGTGTTGCACTAGGCCCACGTGTCCTTTATATGTCTACAATATTTTATCCAAAATTGACATCATTTACCTCATATAGTGCTACACCCGCACAAACATATATGTTATGATGTGCTGAAAATTTAAAAACCCAATTTAACGGAAACTAATTTTATAATCATTTACACACATTTTTTTTGCATAAATGCAATATATTATGAAAATTGATTCAATTCCCTATATTTTGTCTTTTTACTCCATCTTCAAATCCGTTAGGTAAGTACCCCTAATTGTCACCTAAAGTCATAGGTTCCAAGTTTTTTTTAGTATTATGTGGCATCTAAAGTGTCTTTAAAGGAGTCCATGATTGTGCATCAACCCTAAGGGAATTTTATCTAGAGAAGTTTGTTGGGTTTTTCCTATGAGAGGGTTTTCCTGGGGTATATTTGTGTCTATTGTGAATTTGTTTCTTTCAGTGATCCTTTATATGCATGCAGTTTATGTTTATGCAATAAATTAGTTAATAAGATCTAACTGCTAAGAAAACTCAACATTGTATCAGAGTCGTGTTGAAAGAAGACATTTCAACAACTGTAAGTTGGAAACTAGGGCTTCTAGTTCCAAAGAATTCTCTCCATAGATTGGAATTGAAATTAGTATTTTGGAAATCCTCTTAGTAGGGAGAACTTATCTATGTAAGTGATTTTTAGTTTGATGAAATTTTGAATTTTGACCTAATTTCAAGGGATTAAAAGGGGATTAAAGACATTAGATGAAGACATTTTCCTTTAAAGGGAGTAGTGTTTGGTTAGTAGATAGTTTTTTTTCTGAGCACTTAACATGTTATAAAAATTCTTTAGAAATGTTTCAGAAAAAATCCAAGCATAAAGTTAATGAGTAGGAGAATTCTCCTACTATCTAGATTTCGATGAAGCAGATAATATACTATTTCAAACTATGAAAGTAGATCCAAGACGATTGTGGATCCAGTGCTTGTAGAACACATGAGGGCCAAGGATGAAGACTACAACAAGTTCCATACTTATACCTCACAACTGTGTGCAAAGAAGAGTGAGATTCTTGTTCTCCTGAGGATGAACCTACCTAAGAGGTTCGAAACTTGTCGATTTTGAAGACTCTCGCTGCAATTTTCCACTTATCTTAAGATCAAGGTCTTCAGAATTGGAACATGGAGCAGAATATGATTCTAGAAACTTCAGTGATCTATGCAAGGAGGCATGGAGCCAAAAAAACACATGAAAGATAAGTACTTACTCTCTTTTGAGTTTTATTTCTTAAATTTCTGAGTATTTTTTAAAGGATATTGTTCATAACAATTATATGTAGATTCGTGATACAATTTTTTTGTATGCATTTATATATGATTGTGATTGACGAGCACTAGGATCATGTAGTGCACATTATGTATATGTTAAATTAAGTAGCCTATAGTGTTGCAAAACATCCATGAGCCATTCATCGAGCTAGTATAGGATGAAACATTTTTTCTTTCATCATGAGAGCAATGCATGCTCTTAATAGTGTGTTCTAGTGAAGATGAAAGGCACCTAGATAATTATCATGTGTGTTTGGGATATGAATGGGTGTTTTGTAGAAGCATTGGTTAAGTTTCTTGATTCCTTGATTGATTACATGTTGGTATTGTCATTGCATTGACTTGATTGATTAATATGCAATGTTGCTTACTATTTGACTAAATTTGACTTGTAGGAAGGACCATATTCTATGGTCTACAAGAGAAGAATCGCGATGCATGTTCTAAAGAACAAGTGATGGATTCGAGGTTCCAAATAAGATAGCATGATGGATTCCGTGATAGAGGGAAAAGCTATACTGGATTTTGTGATTGTTCAGTAGTGACAACAATCATATGTGGACTCATGACCCATTGGTCCAAAGGATCTCATATGGAGATTGAAGGTTAGGAGGAGTCTCCAATGAATGTTTGGTCTATCTCCTACAGATGTTCATATTTTTTATGATCATGAGGATTTCCAACATAGGCCCATAAGGAGTCTAGAGGGGTATCCAGTGACCTTGAGAGAAAAATGATCGTATCAGTCGACCCATTTGATGGGAGATGCAAAGATGGATGCAAGTCACTTTAGTGCAAGATATCTAGATGTAGAGAATGCATGATGTCCATATGCAGAGGGAGCATGGTGCTTAGATACATATGAAGGAGAAAAAATTATTCAAGAACCTTGTCATGATTCTTGGGATTTGAAGTGTTGTAGAGATTAGGTGAGATTTTCCTCGCTCAAGGAAAATACATAGTAGAATATTGTGATGATGGACTATAAGTCCATGGCCACACATACGATGAAGAGTCTGAAGTTGTTCTTCTTTATATTTGGAGGATATCATAGATAGTTTAGTGGATCATAGGTGTATTACTTGGTTATTACTAGGTCGAATATATGATTTGTAGTCAATACATGATAGATTTTAGACATGTACAACAAAGCATGTGTTGAGGTACCTACATGGTACAATTGAACATGGAATCAGATATATCATATTTCTCAGAAAGAGAAATAAAGCTATAAGGATATATGGACTCTGACTAGTGTAGTGGACGAGAAAGAGCACATTAGAAATGTTGATCAAGTATGAGACAAAATATGATATCATGGTTTACCAGGAAAGCAATCGTCAGGAGCACTCAATACAGTAGAGGAAAATCATATTACAACCAAAACCAAAATATGAAAAGAAATAAGGATTTGGAAGGTTCTTAATTAGTTATATATGAGACATATTGCAAAAAGGAGAAATGCAAATCGAGTACATATCCACAAACGAGCATATTTTCGATACACTTACCAAGCCTCTGTCTAAAGTAAAGTTGAGTTCTTTCGGGACAAGCTTGGTGTAGTACAAAATGACTCCTCTAGTTGAGAGGGAGTATTGATGTTTCTCCATAGGCAACAACACATAGATGAATTCCCCACTAGTTAGTCATGTGGGACATGAATGAAAATTTCTCCCTACTGTTAAGCCATATAGTGGTACATGGCTTAGACATCAATTATCCATACAGTGTTATATGGGTTAGGTTAGCCATACAAAGGTATATGGGTAAGATTAGCTATGCAGTGGTACATGAATCAGATAATCCATGCATTATATAAGCCACTCGGTAGTAAATAACGCATATTAGTCATGGAGGAATACCTAACTTAGATACCGGTTAGTCATGGTACATGACTCATACAACTAGGGGATGTTGTATCTCATGCATAATACACACACAAGCAAAATTAAAGTCAAGACTGTTGGGGAGCAGTTAAATACTATTAATAGATCTCTAATACTAGTTAAAGGTCTCCGAGACTATCATGTACTCGAGTGGGTTATAGTTAGGACTATCAAGAAGTAATCAAACCTCCTAGAGTGGTCAGATACCCATATATTTGGCTAGCGGGGTATAGTCATGATAGAAAAGAAGAATGAAACCACTTTGAAAGTGGCCAGGACTTGGAGAACATCATTGAGGATGGGAAGCTCACACAGAACTTATCTAGACTATATAAGATACTAGAAGCCAACAAGCAGAAACCCAATACAAAATATCACGATCAAAATAATATCGTCCTTGCTAAGAGGGAGTCAAAATAATATCGTCCTTGCTAAGAGGGAGTGTTGATGTTATGAGCAGCTTCATAAGATATTCCACAAGAAAGAATAATAACAAGCCCAAGAACAAGTCATCCCAATTAAATTGACCCAATCAAATGGCCAAGTCCACCGAGTTAAAGGGAAAAAATAACCTATTCAAGAAGACAAGTAGACCCAGTAAGAAAAGTTACCTTTTCTAGTATTTAAATATAAGTGAAGTTGGTGCATTTGCAACACACCAATTTGCTCAAGCAAGACGAAAATGCATAGATCAAAGGGAGACTAGCTAAGGGTTCAAGAAGGCATTGCAAAGACAATTTTTTGGGGTTTTATCTTTCTCTCTCTCTTCTTCAAGCTCAAAAGTTATTTTGTATCTTTCTTGTATTATTTTGTGTGTGGGTCACAAGGTAACACATTGTATGAAAAATCTTATGTAGAGAAGCTTGTTGGGTTTTCATGTGAGAGGGTTTTCCTAGGGTAAAATTGTGTCTACTGTGAATGTGTTTCTTTCAACCATTTTTCAATGATCATTTATATACATGCACTTTATCTTTATGCAATAAATAAGTTAATAAAATATAAACTCTAAAAATATCAACAATATGAACAATTAAATTTATATTTTCTGAATTATTATATAAAAAATTAAAATAATTGATTACAATAACTAAAATTTAATATTTTAATATTAAAATGGTAAAATCCAAATTATAAACTTAATTTACTCGATTAGATTAGCTCATATTCTATATCAAAAATTAAATGCCCCATTTACTACACTCTCATCCATTGCCTACATTGTTAATGTGTCCACTAAATTGAATATGAATATGAATATGATATGAACAACAAAGTTTACATTTTTCTTGATTATTATATAAGATATTAAAAACAATAAATTACAAACTAGATTTATTAATTTGATAATAAAATCCAAGCTAAAATTAGCAAACTAGTAAAATATAATGGTAAAGTTCAAATCAAAAGTTAATTTGACTCAATTAGAGTAACCTAGCTTCCCTCTATATCAAAAGTTAAATACCCATGACTCCATGAGGAATAGAGGCGAATCTGAAGTTTTGCATATTGCAAATCCACAAGCATCCCTCGAATCCTGATGACCTCCTAGGGCCCTATAATGATTGGGGCCATCCTTTTGCAAAATTCCAGGAGTACGACGTTCCTCCTTCCCTCCATAGAGCTCGCAGCGAATAGGTGCACTCAAACAGACTATACCGTTTTTCTCTCTCCGTGAAATTTGATACCGTTTCACGTCTTCTTTCATTAATGTGCTCCATATTCCTTCAACAGGTTTTTCAATATTTGTATACATTCCCACTACCATACGATGGCAGAAGCTACAGAGATGGATAGCATTCTGGAAAGTTCAACCATGCCTGAAACACTCGAGGATTTGCAGCTTCAAGGCCAAGAGACATCGAGTTTAAATACGATTCACAGCCAGAGTGTTAATCGAACCCTGTTAGATGTAGTAGAAAAGCTTCGTAATCTCAATATTATGAAAGAAGGTATCGAACTGCCAAGCATTGTGTTAGTGGGAGATCAATCAAGTGGCAAATCCGGTGTATTGGAGTCCTTGGCAGGAATACGCTTGGGCATTTGCAATATAAGATTCCCTCTTATTTTGAGATTGTAGAAATCCAAGGCAGAGGATTCTAGAATTGTGTTCGAATATAGGGATAAGGAAACGCATGCTGCAAGTTGTGAAATACCAGATATGCTCAAACAGGTTACAAACAAGATTGCAGGACCAGGTAAGGGCATCACCGATATACCCATAACTCTTCATGTGAAACAGATTGATGGCTTGAATTTGAGAATCGTGGACTTGCCTAGCATCACGAGGGAGCCCGAAGATATCTACCAACAAATCTCAAAAATTGTCATGCAATATATTTCTCCCAAAGAGAGCATAATCCTCAATGTGTTATCGGCTACTGAGAATTTCCGTATGTGCGAATCCCTGAGAATGTCACTGTAGGTAGACGAACACGGTGAAAGAACTCTGGCCGTGGTCACTGTAGTCAACGAGGTTCCTGAAGGGCTTAAGGATGACGTGAACAGAGGAATGGGTTATGCCTATGTTCGCAAAAGGGCAGGAGATGAATTGGATGAAGAGGCCGGGAAGAGAGAAGCCGAACTATTTAGATCACATTCTGAGCTGAATAAAATTGATAAATCCATGGTGGGTATACCTATGTTGGCCAAGAGACTTATGCAGATTCAAACTGAGAGCATCAGGCAGTCTGTTCGTGATATAGTGAAAAAAGTAGACGAAACCCTTTTGCAAAGGCAATCAGAATTGCGTGCCTTGCCAGACCGTATATCTAATACTGTCGAGGCTATGATTGTCTTTATGAAGATGATGAATTCATTGAAGGATACATTAACCAAGCTCCTAATTGAAGGAGACTACAGAGAATTTTCAGAAGAATCTGACATGCATTGTGCTGCCCGTTTGCGGGAGATGTTTGAGAGTTACTATCAGGAGCTGCTGAGAGACAAAAATGTGGCAGATAATAAAGACTTTCTGGTGCGGGAGACCAAGATGTGGAAAGAAGCAAAAGGGGCTAGGCTTTCCAATTTCTTACCTCATTCGGTTCTTGTAAACCTATTGCACTACCCCATTGAGAGGATGTTGGGGAAAAGTCGTAGGTTAAATGGAAAAGTATGGGAGTATGTGGAGAAGGTGCTTGTTAAGGTCATTAACTCGACTTTTAAGGGTTATCCCTATCTCCTAATAGGAGCAACGAGGGCCTCTCGAGCTCTGGTTTCAAAGAGAAAAGAGGAATGCATTCAATATCTGAATCAGATGATAGAGATGGAGAAATCCATGGACTTCACAGTGAATCCTATTTACCTGGAAACATGGACCAAACTAATGAAGCAGAAAGATCACATCATGCAAGGAGTGCATAGAATTGTTAAGCAACAAGACTGTGCACCTGCATTTAGTTTTCTTGCGCCAAAACAACCGGCCACTTTCAGTTTTAATCAGCCAGAACAACCGGCTGCTGCTAAATATCCTATCGATACAAATACAATCATGGTCGATGGTATTGGAAAAGTTATGATAAGAAAATTAATGAAAATCCCACGTGACCGACTGGAAGTTGCCTTCGACATGAAAATGAGGCTGATTGCATATTGGAAAGTAGTCGTTCAGAGGGTAGGTGATGGAATCCCTTTGTACCTGCAATTTGTTTATCGAAATCTCATTAAGAACGATTTGGACGGAGAAATCTTGAAAGACTTATTAGGGACAGATCTCAGTAAGATGTTGGAGATGATAATGGAAGAAAGGCCTCGTATTTCTGCTAGAAAGAATTTGGAGAAGAGTGTCGATTCATTAATAAAATCACAAAAAAAATTTGCAAAGATCATTGATCTGGTAAAGGGAATTTGAGTGATATCATGTGTCGAAGAGGAAGATCTGCAAGTGAAAGAAGTTTTCTTTTTTTTCCATGAATGCAAAATTTGAGAGTACCTTTTGCATGCATTCTGTTTGGAATATCTATGTTTTTTCGACATGTAATCTAAATACAAATTTTGAGATGTGAGAAAAAGGGTGTTTTATGGACCACTTTACTAGTGCTCTTTGTATCTGTATTATCTTTGTTGCAGCAACTTTTCCTTTCTTTTATAGGGAAATACTTGTTTTGAAATGTTGTTTATTGTATCTGCATTTTACAGTCTACTGCATTGTGCATTTTACAGTCTACTGCATTGTGCATTTTAGTAGAGGAGTAGTAGAGGAGAGATTTGTAATTTTTTTAAAGTTAGTGTTTTTTATAAAAATAATAAATATTATTAAAAATAATTTGTTCACTTAAATAAATTAAATAAAATTTAAATTATTTAAATTATATATATATATAACAATATAAATTAGATAAACTAAAATCATAAAAATTAGATTACATATTTTTACTTGTATCTTGAAAAATTTGATCCTTCTAAGTGTTTGATAGATAAATCCTCTTTTCAAATTATCTATGCCGATAATAATTTACAAGGATTTTTCTGCTAAGCCCTACAAAGAACATGATAAAATCATGCAAAACCTGTACTAGGGCTCATCCACACATTAATGCAAACTGTACAACCTCATTGCTTGGCACAAGGCCATACACTCATGAATGTTAACATTTACTAGTTTGAAATAGATAATCTATTTCACGAGGGAAACAGTGGCAGAAGGCCATACACTCATGAATGTTAACATTTAGTAGTTGGAAAAAGATTATCTATTTCATGAGGGAAACAGTGCTATCATTTACCAGTTTGAAAAGGATAATATATCACGAGGAAAACAAGAAGCAGTTTTGTCAAGAATCTTAATTGTAACTGATGACAATCTGTACAAGCATTATGAACTTCTGAAGATGATCTTGGCTTGGGGTCGAGACTTCGAGAATAAAAAACAGAAAATGAAGTCTCCTCTATCTTCTGTTAGAGGATACAAGGCGCCTGCGTCATTGCTCAAATTGATGGATGCCCATATATTTCATCTCACATTAACATTGAATAATAAACAGGACAATTAACATTCCGATATGCCATGTGTTTGTGTTTTGGAATAGTTATTATTACTTCAAAATCTCATTGAATAATAAACAGGACAATTAACATTCCGATATGCCATGTGTTGGTGTTTTGGAATAGTTATTATAACTTCAAAATCTCATCTCTTCCGTTGTTCTTGTGAAGCCTGGTTTACATTATATGTTTCAATATCATGATCTTTATGTCAATAGATTTTTTATCATATGTTTGAGGATATCTATGTCAATAGAATTTTTATTTTATGATTTAAGATAATAAACTAAAGTTATATTGGACATTTTTTGTGAGGCTTCTGGAATGCAAATCAATATGGACAAATCATGCTTCCTTCATAATGATTTGGATGCTGATCTTCTGCACATAATGATTTGAATGCTGATCTTCTGCACAGTGATTCCTCCCTTACAAATCTGAGCACATTAATAAGGGTTTTAAGTATCTTGGCTATTATATTAAGCCACTTGGGTATTTGATTAAGGACTCGCATTGGATCCTTGCTAAATTTGAAAATAGAATACAACATTGGACCTTTCGTCTATTATCCATTAGTGGCAGACTTGTTCTGATTAAATCGATGCTCTCTAGTCTGTTAGTCTACTAGATGGCACTAGTTCCGATCCCTCAGTCCATTCTCGATAAACTCAGAAGCATGATCTTCTCATTTCTGTGGGGTTCAACTGCAAAGAACAAGAAATTCCATCTTGTTGATTGTCATACTCTAGCAAGCCCGACTTCTCTGGGTGGATGGGGTATTAAGCAGTTGTTCTGGTTTAGTCTCTCCTTGCGGCTCAAGAGCTTTCGGCAGGCTATTAATGGTAACGGCATTTGGTTTCAACTTCTGTCTATGAAGTACATGAAAAGACTTCCCTTTCACTCCTGGCTATGTAAGAAATATTTTTCAACTCGAGGTGTATCCGTGATCTGGAAGGGCTTTCTTCTTACACTCTCTTAGCTGGAAATGAGACGACAATATGATTGGGATTGGATCCTATTGTTGGTATTGGGTCTCCATTTCTGATCCCTCTTGATCTGCGTGAATATCTGGAGGATTTTGGCATTTGTACTCTAGATCAAGCTAGGAATCTCACCCCTTGTGCTCAAAGTTATTGGTTCATGGCAACTGAATTGGACCTACAGGGAGAATGGAAAACGAAATGGGACAGTTACATAGAAGGGCTGGAGTATGGAAGGATTCGTCTATTAGACTCTTGTGATACATTATTATGGGCTTATAAACAATATGTGGGTCCACTATCTACTACCCTAAGTTATGAATGTATTGCTTCTTCGTTGTGCTCTGTGAATCAGCCTATTGTTCTTGACTTGCTCTAGGATCTTAATATACCTTTGAAAATTGACCGCTTCATCTGGTTGACTGTCAGGAGTCGGATTTTGACCTGGGATCAATTGCAACATCGGGCATGCAGGGCACGAGCAAATGTGTTCTATGCTGTAGGGGAGAAGATAATGCCCAGCATCTATTTGTTATAGGCTTCCTCCTTCTCAATTTGACTCTGTCTCTACCTATCTGGAACATTGGTTCAATAGCATTTCGATTTATGCTCATTTTAGATATCTAACGATTTTCTTCTATTGGTGTATCTAGAAACTCAGAAACCGGTGCATTTTTGACAATAAATTGCCCAATGTCCATGCTCTTCTTAAACAGATTGATAACCTCATTCATTTGTATTTGGTTCCATAAAAAAAGAAAAGAATCAGAATTATTGGACCTAGTCCCTTGACCAACTACCCATGTGGCTTTTTTGATGGGGATGCTGCAGGAAATATTGGTGGTGCGGGATTTGTGATTCATCTGAATGCTTCATATTTCTTAAACTTTTCCTTGGGCTGTGGCAGTAGCACAAATACTAGATCTGAGTTACTGGCATTATGGGCTATTCTGAGAGTCAGCAAGTTGATGGGTATACCCATGCACTCTATATTTGGTGACTCACTTGTCATTATCTCTTGGCTCAATAGACTCGCATCTCTAAATGTCCCATCTTTGAGTCATTGGTGTCATGACATTCTTTCTATGCTGCAAATTGTTCCATATGTGACCTTCAAACATATATTTCGTGAGCATAACCAGCAGGCTGATGGTCTCTCTAAGCAGGCTTTGGAGTTGGATATGGGTTTCGGCAGCTTTTTTATCTTTGGATGGCATGATCATTGATCATGGGCAATTTAAGCTTTTCTAGCTTGTGCAGGGCTATGTTATCTAGTTTTCTTTTGGCACTTATGTGTATTGATTGAAATAGTTCATAGCTAGCATAGAAGAGACTTACAGCCAACATGTTTTGCTCAGAATTTGTCTTTTTTGAGGTCATCCTTGAATTATATATCAGCATATTCTGACCTGTAAAACATGAATGATGAGGAAGTCTGCAATAGACAGACTTTGTGCTGCTTGTCCCTCAAATTGCCTGTCTGGATGTTACTTAGATCGTAACTGTTATATTTTGATGGGGTTACTATATGAGAATTTATATGCAATGACTGAGAAGCCCTCTGTTGGTTGTATGTATAAGATGTCTTTTGATTCAAGATTGAATAACAAAGGTTGGTATTTTTTCTTCTGAAAAAAAAACTATTAATACTAGCATTTGCACCAAGAGGTGCAAAAAAACTCTGAGAGGGTACAAATATTCTGTCTTTTCCCAAGCCAACCTTTTTTTTTTACCTTGGGAGAGTGCATATTAATACTGAGTTTTGAAATTTTAGGTTAATACATTTATAATTGATGTGTTTTGGGGTTTCGATTTTGGATTAAAAAGTGTGCAAGAAATAATAAAAATTAATTGACAATGACCTAAAATTAACGTGTACAATGATTATTATGAATAATAATATGTTGGTTGTTGTGGGTAGACCCGGGTTTACTTGTTATGTACCAAAAAAACCCCTAACTCACTGGCCCTTTCGGCAACAGACCGCAGAACGGCCTGAAGTCTCACCCGAAGTGATCTAGATGGGTTGGCCGAAGACACAAGTGTCATCAACTAGGTTCTGTAGCATCCTGGTGGTTCTTGTCTCTTCTCAGCCAGCGGGTTCTTTCAACGTTGCGCTGTTTCTCTCCTCCGATCTGACTCCGCTAGGGAGCTGGATCCTAGCGCACCGCAGCTTCTATGACGGTGCGTAGACTATCTCCTCCGCACAACGCTTAAACGATGCTACCTCACACCGCAACTTCTCTGTTGGTGCGATATCACCTTTCTACGCTTTATATCTCTCAGGGCAATACCCAATATACCCAACAGCTCGCAAGGTCTAAGGGTTTTCTCTCTGGGTGAAATAACTCAGACACCTCCAACAGGGTGTTTAGAATATCTTACTTGAACTTCCATGGTTCAACACACTCGACCTCAACTATACTTAACTTGCTGAATCTAATATGCAGAAATCACTTAACACTGTACTGCTACTAGGTGAATCAAGCACTGGTAAACTCATACACAGAATACTTAACAGATTCAACGCGCAGTTCAACCTTCTAAGCTACTGTAAACTGACATATAGCATACATACATTCATTAACTATTAATGCAAAGTTCATGTAATGAATAACAGATAGTAACTAAGTAAACACATTCACATGAAACAATCACACAACACACTGATTTTACATGGTTCACTTCCAGGGTAGAAGCTACGTCCACGGGAACTGGTTTGTATATTATATCTTGAGAGAGCAAACAAAGTTCCGCTGTAGCCTAATGTGCAACTTGAGATCTTCTGGGTAACTTCACTCACACAGCCAGGAGCCCTTCTCTCTTAGATCTCTTATCTTCTATATTGCCTTCTTACAATATACTCTTCTCTCTCCCTCTCTCTCTCAATCCCTGTGGATTGTTACATACATGCTCACGGAGCCAGCTACTGGTTACAATAAGATAATACAATGGAATACCAGGACCAGAGCTTAATTCTTGCAATACTGAAACACTAGAGACACTTAGCTAGCTTATTGATTCAATGGATAACTATCTAACCTTTTTACAATACAAAATACATGCCTTTATATAGGCAGCCCGAAGGTCTTGCCATTACAAAACTATGGGCCTGTCCCAACAGTAACCCAAAAAACCCTAACTATGACAGTCGGTCTATTTGTACTTGAACTGCCGCTTTTCGTCACACCACAGCTCTCTGCAGTCTTCCACGCTTCCCGGCACTGATCGTGGGTACTGGGTGCCGCTTCCTTTTCTGTCCTTAATCTTCAATACCTCGGCCTCGTTGCTCCTTTTCCTTTATGAGGGTAGATGAGCCCTCCTATCTTCGCCGCTGCCATAAGTACGGTGGGTGAGCTCTCTCTTCTCGATCGTTGCCTTCAATGTAGTGGGTGAGCTCTCTCTTCTCGACCGTTGCCTTCAATGCAGTGGGTGAGCTCTCTCTTCTCGACCGCTCAGGTACTGTTGTCTTCTTTGACTTCTCTATCCCAACATAGCAGCTTTTCCTGCTGTAGCTTCTCCTTGGCTTCCTGTGAAGTCCGTGTGAATTTCTCTCAAAGTCCTGCGACTTCGTTGTCCATAGCTTCGACACACTCTTGTGCTGTCTCAAGCATAGCTTGACTAATGCTGGAGTCTTCTATAAACTTAGTTTGTAGGTCTCTCTTACCTTTCCTTATTGTTATGCTCGCAGTTTCATCGCTTGCAAGACCTACTATCCCTTTCGTTACTATAAGGATTCAAATCCCTGGTATCACGAGAAATCCTCTCTATCTGGGTTAGAGCTCGTGCTATAAGGAAGATATAAATCTGTATCTTCCAGCCTTCTCAAATCATTTCACTCGGTTTGGAGCCTTTCATATGAAAACTATACAAACCATGAATTCCATTCTTAGAACAAGCCTTTGTCTGCATGCTGGGGTTCTTCTTGTTGGGTTTGTTGTCCTCTTTCATTTTCCTTCTCAGCAAATCGCTCCAGCTATTCATGCTGCCTCTGATATTCAGATTTTCGTTTCTTTGCCTCAGTAATCTCCTGTTCTTCTCTTAACTGATCAAATAGGTCAGCTGCCTTCTCCCGTTGCCATCTTTTTCTCATTTTTACTTTCTTTCTGACGGGAGATTCCTTCTCATCATCCCTCTGCTCTGCTTTCTTATCTTCAGTGATCGGCTCGTCTTTCTTCTTCTTTTCAGAAGAGTCTTTGATGACATCTTCTACTTCCTGTGCTTGATTCCTCATCCTTGGTATCTGTCTGACCTGTGATGTACCTAATTTCACAACCTTGGGCGGCGTCATCATAGCGGACACAAGCGCACCATGCTGGAACCTTTGCACAATGTCCTCTAAAGGCTCTGTCTCGGACAGAACCCACTCGGTGCAATACTCTGGACTGGAAATGGCTACGAAATTGGGGAAAACCCGCACTCTGTAACTGGAATATCTCTTCACATGGAAAACTCTTCAAATTGCGCTGTAACTCTCAGAAATCACAAAAAATAACCCTCCGGTATGAATAATATCTGAATTTATAACAAAGGCGGTTAGTTCTGAAGCAACAGTCCTCTAGGCTAGACCCGTCAGCAGTATTAATTGCATGGATGAGACAACACCCGTCGTTTCAATCCTCATTAATTGCTGAAAATCCGATCAAATTTCCCTCGAAACTTGCGTGCAGGCGCCGGTCTCGATCAAGATTTAGCAAATCTGGAAAAATCATTATACTGTTGCCAAATCTTAGGTAACGTATACCGGTCATCTCTGTATTAACTGCTTGTCAGAAGGCAAAGTGACTGGCCTTCTGTCCCTTTTCAAAAGTGTCTACGTGGCACGAGGAATCATCGCCTTGCCGCGATGTCACACCGCACCATCGGAACCAAAAATATCTCAATTTTTTTTTTGTTTTTCCGCAAGCATCCTATGACTTGCGCAAAATGAACCGTCCTCACGCGATTCCTTATACTTAGAATACCTGCCGTGTAGACTAGTTCCTGGTGCGATGCCTCCTTTCAAATACACTAGACATCTGCACTCTCAAAGCTGTCTGAGTTAGGGCTGAGAGGTGGAGTGGCTGTCACTATAGAGATTAAGCGTACTGCCATTAATCAATGTGGGAACAAGCTCCCCGTTTAGTTTACTGAGCTGAACGACACCTCCTTCTGTAACGTGTTGAATCTGATATGACCCCAACCAATGCGTCCTAAATTTTCCTGGAAACTTAATAAACTTACTGTCATAGAGGAGTACTAGGTCTCCTATCTAAAAAGTCTTACTCTTAATGTGTCTATCATGCCAAGATTTTTCTTGTGCTTTCTGCACTTTCTGATGGAATCCGGCAATGAACCTATCTTCCTCTAAGGCAAGCAGCTGCGCTAGCCTTTCATTCATTGTATCTGTGTCTGTCATCCCGGTGATCAGAGCAATTCTTAAACTGGGGATAATATACTCCATAGGCATAACAACCTCCTGTCCATACACCAAGCTGAAAGGTGTGTGTCCTGTAAGTTTCTTGCATGTAGTCCTATACGCCCATAATACAGCGTTAACTCTGAGGTCCCAATCATTCCTTTGGCTGTTGCAGATCTTAGTAAGAGCATTTTCTAGAATCTTGTTAAAGGCCTCCACCGTACCATTAGCTTGTGGGTGGTAGGGAGTGCTCTTATGGTGCTGTATCTAGAATTCCTCCCTCAAGGCCTCAATAGTGGGGTTCAGAAAATGGGTGCCTTGATTGCTCATCAAAATTACTGCACATCCAAATCTGCTGATGATGTTTTCAAAAATGAATTGTGCAGTTGTAGTAGCATCACAATTCCTTGTTGGCTTAGCCTCCGCCCATCTGGTCAGGTATTATGTTCCGGTGATGATGTATCTTGCACCAATTCGTTTTCCTGGTGGGTTGATAGGACCCACAAAATCTATAGCCCATTTTTTAAATGCGTGCAGCGTAATATGTGGTCACAGCGGCATTTCATATCTTCGCGAAGGTTTTCCTACCCTCTGGCAGATATCACAGCATCTGCAAAATTCCTTAGTATCCTTGTGCAACGTAGGCCACCATAATCCTGCGGTCAGGATTTTCTACGCAGTCAAATTTCCTGCGAAATGACCTCCTGTGGTACCTGAATGTGCCTCTCTGATAATAGCCTCTTTTTCATGCGGCATAACACATCTGCGCAGGACTTCATCTGGACCTAACTTTTATAATTGTCCTGCGATCAAAGTGAAGTCTGCTGCTTTGACAACTAACTGCTTCTTTTGCTACTTATTAAACTCAAAAGGTGCCCATCCTGTAGTGAGGAAGTGAATGATATCAGCGTAGTACTCATCTGCGATCTGAATAGAAAACAATTGCGCATCTGGAAAATTTTCCTCTAGATTACTTTGCTCTTCCCCTGAGTCTATCTGTGATAGATGATCAGGTCCAGCATTTAATCTTCCTGGTTTCACAATAATTTCAAAATCATACTCCTGAAACAGGAGTAACCATCTGCAGATTCGTCCCCATAACACTGACTTATTGACCAAGTACTTCAAAGCAGAATGGTCAGTAAACATCTTAAATGAGGCACCCAACAGGTAGTGCCTGAACTTCTGTAGAGCGTACACCATGGCTAATCCTTCTCTTTCTATAGTGGTGTAGTTATTTTCTGCGGTGGATAGTTTTCTGCTTGAATATGCGATAGGGTGATCGACACCCCCTTCTCCTAGTTGCGTTAAAACAATCCCTAGTGCGATGCCAGATGCATCCACATGTACATGAAATGGTTTGGTCCAATCTGGAAAGACTAAGATGGGTGCTGTAACCATCTTCTCTTTAAGTGTGTCTAGGTTGTGCTGGCATTCCTCATTCCATAGGAATTTCACATCTTTCTTCAACAGCTTTTCCATAGGTGCTGTGATCTTTGCATAGCCCTTGATGAATTTTCTATAGTACCCATTATTACCGAGCACTGTCCTCAACTGCTTGACTGAGTTGGGTGCTGGAAGATTGACAATGATGGCGATCTTTGCAGGATCTACCATCAAGCCTTGTCTGCAAACAATGTGACCCAACAAAATACCAAATGGCACACAGAATATGCATTTCTTCAAGTTTAGAGAAATCTGGTATTGCATACATTTCTCTAACATCAGTCTTAAATCACCTATGTGCTTGTCGATTAATCCAAATACAGTCCAATCATCAAAATAGACTTCTACNATACAGCAACTACTACTCTTGAAAAGATAGCTGGTGCATTTTTAAGACCAAAGGGCATTACCGTATACTGGAATGAGCCCCATTCTATCGCAAAAGTGGTTTTAGATCGATCCTCTAGATGGATTCTGATCTGGTGATAGCCTGAAAATCCATCGGTGAAGGAGTAGACCTCCTGTCCTCCCACATTGTCTAACACTTCATCAGTAAAAGGTGTCGAAAATGGGTCATGAAGTGATGCATCATTGAGTTTACACAAGTCGACACAAATTTTGATTTCTCCTTTGGTTTTCTTTTCTTGCACGACCATGGGACTAACCCATTCGCTTTCTTCTACGGGCTCGATGATGCCTGCTGCTAGCATCTTATCAATTTCATCCTTGACCTTTTCTTTATACTGCGGATTTAATCTGTATGGACGCTGCTTAACTGGCCTAGCATCCTCTTTCAATGGTATCCACATGACTCCCAAGTCTCCAACTATTCCCTTCATCTCTGTGAACTTAGTGGGGAACAAGTCCTGATAGTCATGGAGCAGGTTTGCAATGTGTCCTACTGTTTTGTCATCCCAATAGTCTCCAATAGAGACAAACTTTGGTTCTGTGTCTGTGCCAATGTTGATCTTCTTAATCTTGATAGGCTCTGTGATGGCTGGAATTTCTAAATTTGGTCCATCAACATCGCGAGTCCCTTCTGACTCTGGAATGTTGATACTGCGAGGATCCTCATCCTCATCCTCTGGGTCTACTGCAAAGTTATAACAGTCGAGTGAATATTCTAACTGGATGGCCCACTTGGGCTGAGTATGTACTGATAGGGTACAGTCCTCAAAGATCGTAATATTTAAAACATCTAGGGCCTGATCAATGCTTAGATACTCATATTCAAAAGCAAAAGTGAGTTCAAAGCTGTCTATCATAAGTGGCCATGTAATGGTTCCTCTGCGCAACTCGATTTCTGTGTACCAATTCTTTGGGATTTGGTCTAAAGTGTGAACGAATAGGTGAACCCATTCATCCTCGGGAATGTCCGACCAATTCTATTCACAACTCTGAATATGTGACCTGGGGTCACTTTCTCCTGTATACTTCTACTGTAGACACTCCTTGTCATTAGAAAACCTGATCGCCATCAATCTCTTGAAGTCATCCCATGACGCGATATGTTCTTTATGTGTGTGCCACCATCTTGCAGGTGTGGCTCTTACTGCAAGGTCAATCGCTGCCATCCTCTACTCTTGAGGAATTTCTTGTTCAAACTGGGATAAAAAGTTGTTGACATCTGCTAAGCCATCGAAGGACGGAATATCCTTAATTTTTGCGCCAATCCATCGTAGTGACTTAGTAAGATATGCACATCTACAAGCTAAGACTTCATAAAGTCTGTTCTGCCAATTTTCTAAACCAACCTCTGAATCCGATGCGCATGAGCTGTCGCATCGCCAACTAATGTTTCCTTCTATGGTCGGGTTGATGTAATCACTCTGATTAGTCGTCATCTAATAGAGGCTCTCCATATTACGCGCCTCATCCTCTACTTGGATAGGTTCAATATATCTAGGACCCTGAAAAGGATCCAACAGTGCGATGACCCGGATCTGTGTATCCTCAAAGGTCATTTGTCGTTTTTTTAAATCGATAAAAGCCATGTTATCGATTGCCCAATCAATACCAAGCAGAGCTAGATATGGTCTACTATCGCCAATGATTTATATAACTTCAAAGTCTGCAAAACTGTGGACTCCGTTAATGTCAATTGGCACTTGCAGTAATCGACCCAGTGGTGATACCCTCTGCTGATTGGCTAGTCTCAGATGGATAGGTGATCTAGCTAACTTAGGGCTACCCATCTATTCCCATGTCTGCTTATTCAGAACATTAACTTCCGATCCTAAGTCTAGGATAACCTCATCCATTTCAAATTCTCCAACTTGTGCTGTGAGTCACATCTCTCTTCCTGTTCTTATATGGCCCATAATATTATGAACAGCATGATGCACACTGCTCACGGAAGAAGATGGCTGACACTGGTCTATGATGCGCTGAAGCTCTCCGATAGCTTTCTCATTTCTCACGAGTTTCAAACAACTCCGCAGGAAGGATTGTATGCTTCCTGTGGACTCATCCTCGTCACATCTTCCCGATGTGGTAGCCTGCGGTGGCTGCATAGGACTAACGCCACAAGGTGTTTGCTGCGGTGCGCCCCTAGATGGCTGTACCTATGATCATAATTGTGTAGGTTCATTAAAGAAATTTTTAGCTTCCTGAAATGTTTCTTTATTCTTCTACAGGTCGAGTGGTGTTGATTTATTAGTAGTTTTGCGCACCCATTCCGGTCCTGTGTTCCTTTCAATATCCTGCGATGTCCCACTAGTGGAAGCACCGCTACGAATCACAATGTTGACTCTTGGTCATGGTTCTTTCTGCTCAGCAGCGATAAGCTGGATGTTCTGATGTACTGCTGGCTTAGGTTCCCTAATCTTGGCTAACAAGACATGACATTCTTCTATAAGGTGATCGTAGGAGTTGTAGTAGTTACATGTCCTAGTAGGGTTCTGACAATCCCTAGCATAATGTCCTACAACTCCACAGTTGTAATAGGTAATAGGTCCACGGCCACGGCCAAAGCCTTCACCATGGCCAAATCCTCCTCCACATCCTCGTCCTCTGAATCCTCCTCCATGACCAACATGAGCCGGTTCATGCTGTGGTCCTGCTGCTGGACCCGGTGTCTCTTATTGGACTTTGTACAAGTCATGTTTTCTGTCTAACATGAGATCGTAAGCTATGCAGTTATGTTCATCGTGTCCTACTAACTTGCAAAAGTTACAGTATAAGTTCTTAGGGGTCTGTACATACTTCTGAAGTAAAGGGCATTGCTAAGGTGGATGTCCTCTTGTTCGGCATAGTTCACACTATGGCCCTTGAGTTTGTGCTAAGGGGTCAGGAGCCCCACTTGCTAAGTATTCAACAAATACTGGACAGTTATCTTTAGTATGGCCTTGTGCTTTACACTTTATATACCATATTTCTTATGCGATCTCTTTTCCTTTCTTAATCTCATGTAGCTGTAACGTGAGATTTGCTAACTGGTTTTGCAGGTTTGTCATACCTGTGCTGGTCTCAGCTAGAGGTGAAGCCTCTAGTTTCATCGCCATCTCCAATGCTTCATCCTGCGTACGGGGTCTCTGCTGCATAAGTGGCAGTCTGATGTGAGGGAGCAGTGCTGCAATGAACCATTCCTTATGCTGCAATGACGCAAACTCAAAGCTAACTTGGTCTATGAGGGCTTTGAATTTCTGATCAAAGTCCCATACTGACTCTGTAGGTAACTGTTTGATGTCTTTGAGCTCTGTGATACACTGGGACTCGAACTTGGGTTTCTTAAATTCTTTAATCATGGCAGTCCGGACCTGTACAAGTGTTCTGGGTATCGCTGAGGTATACTTCATATACCATGTTAAGGCCCATTCCCTAAGTGTGGTGACCAACTGTACAAGTTTAATATTATCATCTTGGATTCCTTTAATGGTCCACACGACTTCACATAGAAACTAATGCTGCTCTGGGTATTCTGCCCCTGTACCCTTAAAGGTAGGTAACTTCATGTCATCCCCCATTCTATTTCTACGTGGTGGATGCTGATTTGCTGTGTTACTACCACTCGGCGGTGTAGGTGGAGGTGATGTAGTGGTAGTATGTGCTGTATGTGAACTACTAGATGTAGTTCCTACGGGATTGTTCTGAGTCCTGGTTGTTTTCTGTGGGGTATAGGGGTGGTAAGGGATACCCCCTTCTGTTCTTTCTGTATTACTATGACTCTGTAGTCTAGTATTATCTGAACTATCTTCAAATATGGGAGATCTGAAATCTACTTTATATTTCTTTCCACTACGTGTACATCCAATGTCATCAAAATCACTCTAAAACTCTTGTGACATTACACTTTCTTAGCTTAGTGGTCTGAAACTATATCCATTATGCCTTTTTCATGTCATAACATCTTAATGGATAAGTTTAAATAGTTAAGGTACTTACAGTGATATCCTTTGAAGAAGTACCGCTCAGCCTCGTTGAAGCTTTTCCTTTGTTCAACTGCGAACTCTGTGACGAAGCCTTCCAGCAAACTCGCAAGCCAGAAGTCGACTGCTCGTGTAATGGGATTATCTATGCTCTTCACAGTGTAAATCAGCTCCGGTGTCCACACAATGTTCCTTTTCTTCTTGAATATGTTCTTATCAGTCAACTTTGATAACCAATCATACAACTCATTTCCATAGGTCGCAAAAAATATCATATGCAGGTCTGTAAAGATATGTTTTTGTAACGAGTCCTCTGTACTCATTCTAGGACTCTTGTTCTCTTGTTTGGTAAATTCTTTCTCCTTAGACCAAACCCACTGGTTGAGTTCTTCTTTTGTAGGATGCCTACAGAACATTAGCTCTGCACTGTGTTCAAAGCCGACAATGGAACCATTTGTTGGTTGATGTGGGTAGACCCGGGTTTACTTGTTATGTACCAAGAAAACCCCTAGCTCACTGGCCCTTTTGGCGACAGACCGTAGAATGGCTTGAAGTCTCACCTGAAGTGATCTAGATGGGCTGGCCAAAGACTCAAGTGTCCTCAACCAGGTTCTGTAGCATCACGGTGGTTCTTGTCTCTTCTCAGCCAGCGGGTTCTCTCAGCGCTGCGCTGTTTCTCTCCTCCAAGCTGACTTCACTAGGGAGCCGGTTCCTAGTGCACCGCAGCTTCTATGACGGTGCGTAGACTATCTCCTTCGCGCAACGCTTAACCGGTGCTACCTCACACCGCAGCTTCTCCGTTGGTGTGATATCACCTCTCTGCGCTTTATATCTCTCAGGGCAATACCCAATATGCCCAATAGCTCGCAAGGTCTAAGGGTTTTCTCTCTGGGTGAAATAACTCAGACACCTCCAACAGGGTGTTTAGACTATCTTACTTGAACTTCCATGGTTCAACACACTCGACCTCAACTATACTTAACTTGCTGAATCTAATATGTAGAAATCACTTAACACTGTACTGCTACTAGGTGAATCAAGCACTGGTAAACTCATACACATAATACTTAACAGATTCAACACGTAGTTCAACCTTCTAAGCTACTGTAAACTGACAGACAGCATACATACATTCATTAACTGTTAATGCAAAGTTCATGTAATGAATAACATACAATAACTAAGTAAACACATTCACATGAAACAATCACACAACACACTGATTTTACGTGGTTCACTTCTAGGGTAGAAGCTACGTCCACGGGAACTGGTTTGTCTATTATATCTTGAGAGAGCAAACACAGTTCCGCTGCAGCCTGATGTGTAGCTGGAGATCTTCTGGGTAACTCTGCTCACATAGCTGGGAGCCCTTCTCTCTTAGATGTCTTATCTTCTATATTGCCTTCCTACAATATACTCTTCTCTCTCCCTCTCTCTCTCAATCCCTGCATATTGTTCAATCCCTGTGGATTGTTACATACATGCTCACGGAGCCAGCTACTGGTTACAGTAAGATAATACAGATGGAATACCAGGACCAGAGCTCGACTCTTACAATACTGAAACACTAGAGACACTTAGCTAGCTGATTGATTCAATGGCTAACTATCTAACGTTTTTACAATACAAAATACATGCCTTTATATAGGTGGCCCGAAGGTCTCGCCATTACAAAACTGTGGGCCTATCCCAACAGTAACCCAAAAAACCCTAACTATGACAGTCAGTCTATCTGTACTTGAACTACTGCTTTTCATCACACCACAGCTCTCTGCAGTCTTCCATGCTTGCCAGCACTTATCATGGGTACTGGGCGCCATTTCCTTTTCTGTCCTTCGTCTCCAATACCTTGGCCTTGTTGCTCCTTTTCCTTTATGAGGGTAGTTGAGCCCTCCTGTCTTCGTCGCTGCCATAAGTGCAGTGGGTGAGCTCTCTCTTCTCGACCGCTACCTTCAATGCAGTGGGTGAGCTCTCTCTTCTCAGTCGCTCAGGTACTGTCGTCTTCTTTGACTTCTTTGTCCCAACGTAGCAGCTTTTCCTGTAGCTGCGGGACCCTGCTCCAACATAATAATACATTTCAAGTTCCTGCAATCCGCAACTCAAAAATTGTGGGATGACGATGGACGGTATATATGTTATTTGATATTTGATCGAGGGATCGAAAGTATTCCGCATATGATATGTTTTTTTTTACCAGTAATTGAGTCCCCAGACGCCATTCGCAACATCTTATAGGTCAAGATCATGTCCCCAACATCATCTGCTATCCTAACTTCGAGGATCCATCATGAAATTTAGATATTTGAAACAGTAAATCTTGCCTCTACATGAAGCAAAGAAATGCGGCCAGCCGAATCCGTTCTTATCCCACCTCCAACATATGCGAAAGGGGAAGGAAGGTCAAGTTCAAATGCCTTGACCCACCTGGGTAGCAACGCGAGAGAACACATAAGGTCTTATCCATGGGCAGTATGATAATTGAATATCAAAGGAAACTACTTGACTGGATTTTCTGCAAGGAGTGAAGATCCTCGCTCACTTGTCACTTGTACTATTGTCACATGATTGCCAGTTGTTAAGTGTACAACTATATTGGTAAGTTATTTTCGGGTTTGACTCGCTCACCTTATATAGCACCACCCTCCGGAGCTGCTAAAAAATGAGGATGAATGAACACTAAGAAAAAGGCCAAAAGTGCTCAATTATGTGAGGGATTGAGTTTTCTTTTAGACAACAATGGCTGTGTGGTTCCAAAAGCTCATTTTTCAAGGGGTATTGATGGTTGGAGAATATGAAATTATGTTCCTTTATCATCTTGGTTGTCTACACCAGGAAATTGCCAACCATGAGGGCTTGGATCTGATGCACTTTGAATATTTCTGAATAGTCATACTTCTAGCTGCACAATACGATGATTTTCTTGTCCATGGAGTGTGTCCCCAGAAATCCTCGAAGAAGTCATGGCTTCCAAAGTCCCACTACATGGTGGCCATGTTCAACGACAGGCATTCGGAGCGAATGCTTGTACTGGGGTGGTGGGTGTTCGAAGTCTTCATCACCTCATTTGTAATTCCCACTTGCTAATCATTCTATGAGGTGGTGACGAGGTTGAGGACACACTCCTCTGTATTGCCTGTTGGAGAGCCTAATTCATGGGAGGTGAGGAGAACAAGAATGCTTGTCTGCAAGTCCCCTCATACAACAATGTTACTAGCACATAGGGGAATTGTGGACAAGGGTGAGCAAAAAAAGCACATAAAGTCATTTTGCAGTAGAAAACCGTGCAAAAAGGCACCCTTAAGCACGAAACACATTGGCAGGGAAGGACATGTGGCTGAATCAATAGACAGACGAGTGGTTGAGACTAGTGTGCTTATTTCATCCAACGTTATAGCTTTACATAGTTTTATGCTAATAGAGATGCAAATTCATTATAATTAATATATTTCACAAGAGTTTGAGCGTTCTGGGGTTTCAAACCATAGTCATATCATAATATTAGTTGGTTAAGGTTTGTTTATGGTTAATCTATTCCAAAACAATGTTGGCTTATAACAACAATCTTAATAGTTTATGGTTAAACTTGGGTCATCTTACATTGTTAATAATTCAGCTACATTTCAGGATCATTTGGACTCTAAACGAGAGACTGAGACTAATATTGTGTAGTCAATAATGGGCAATGGTAAAGAAAATCATAATTTACTTTATGTAACCGATTTAACTAACAACCCAAGCTATGAAAGCATTTTTTAAAGCAATTCTCTGATCCAAACCTTAGTGATTCTCAATTAATTCATGTAAGAAATTTCAAGGTCTCTTTGTTTAATTAGTGTGTTTTTTTAGTACTCAAGAGAATAACGATAATTATTTCAAGTTTTATTTGTTTTAGTAATGGCTCTTCCACTTTCATTTGCACACAACCAGGGGAGTAGATTAGCCGATTCAATAGACAGATGAGTGGTCAACGCTATAAATTTCTGTAATTTTATGCTAACAGAGATGCAAAATCATTATAATTATTACATTTCAGAAGATTTTGAGCGCTTAATATTAAAAATCTTATTAACAATGTTAGTTGGTTAAGGTCTGTTTATTTCAATACTTGTGCTTAATTTATGCTTAATCTATTTGAAAATAGTGATTGCTTATAAGAGCAATTTTAATAGTCTATGGTTAAACTATGGGTCCTTTTACATTGTTAATAATTCAATTACATTTCAGGATCATTTGAACTCTCGATCCAAATCTATGAAAGCAAATTGTAAAGAAATTCTCGGAACCAAACCTTAGTGACTCTCAATGAATTCATTTAAGAAAAGATTTCAAGCTCTGTTTGTTTAATTAGCATGTTTTTTTTAGTACTTAAGAGAAGAATGGTAATTATTTCAATTTTTATTTGTTTCATTTAATCCATTATTTCAAGTTTTATCAGTGGTAGGTTTAACCCCCTTTTCATTTAATTATATGGATCCCGGAGTCACACGTGGGTTTTTAAGTTTCATACGAAGGATTCTTTTCATTTAATCCATTATTTACTTCATTTAATTCATTCAACGGTCCCGGTTTGGCAGTGGCAGGTTTAACCCCCTCTTCAAAGTAGGTCTGAGAGGGGCGACGCCCAGTACTAGGCCGATCCCGGCCTCCACTTTACCGTACGACTTGATCCTTTTCATTGTTGGCAACCCGAGGTTCATTGCGAACTTTGATTTAGGATTTTTATTCTATGTTTTCATATAATTATGAAAGTTTTATTTGTTTCATGTAACCCATTATTTCAAGCTTTATTTGTCCATTTAGCTTTTAATGTTGTATGAAACATTTAAAAATGATTACAACTCTTGGCATTTGTTTTTTTTTTTTTTTAAGACTATCATTAGGTGGGTAGTTATTAGGGAGGTGTTTGTTCATGAAATATGTTACAAGCAGGGGTTATAAAACTTTAAAACTTACCAATGTGTAATAGTTCTAGAACTACCCTAATGACAATAGTTGCTAAAGTAATAAAAAATCCTTTCCTTATGTAATGATACTAATAGTTAATCATTTTCTTCCATAAGGACTTAAAAAACAGTCATGCAACCCACAATAAATACCAAGAAGGGATTTAAATTTTATTTCTATTTCTTGTTATAGTTATAGTTAGGTATTTAAATTATTATTTTTTCCCAAAGGATTTTAAATTATTTTTATTTTAAATTATCAACCTTTACTACAAAGCTTGACCCCAAGGGATTAATATAATTCAACTATGACCTCCCTAAATTTGGAGAAATCTTCACATCTGATTCAGTGCCACTTGCACTAACTTAAGTTACCAGCATCTTTGAATTGTGCATGTGTGTATATATATATATGAGAGAAAGGGTCAATGATTTCTTACTCCAGCAAGCCAACCATTGTGACTTACCTTGGGAGAGTGCATATTAATAGTGAGTTTTGAAATTTAAGGTAAAGAAATTTATAATTGTTTTGTTATGGGGTTTTGATTTTCGATTATAAATTTGACAAGAAGTAAGAAAAATTAACTGGCAGGAACGTAAAATTAACGTGTACAATGAAATTTCGAATATTTGCAAATAATAATAAATGTCAAGTTCCCATAACCCACAATCTGAAAATTACAGGATGTGAGTTTCGGGAAAGACTAGAGGGTTTGACACTAAATACTTACATAAATTATCTTGGATCCCGCATCCTGCAACCATAAATACGTAGATGCAGGTTGTGGGATGCGTGTTGCGGGTTGGAATGAATACAACTTGATGCATTTTGTCTTCCCAGTAAATTGCAAGATGCCACAACCCATAGCCTAAAAAATGCGGGATGCGGGTTTTAGGAAAGATTAGAGGGATGACACACAATGCTTACAAAAGCCATCCCACATCTCACATGCCGCAACAAAAATGCGGAATGTGGGTTTTGAGAAATATTACAAATTTCAGGATGCGAATTGTGCGACGAAAATTCGTGCAAATAATAAATATCAAGCTCCCACAATCCGAATTGCGGGATGTGGGAATCAGGATGCGAAATGAAATAATATTTGTAATATCTTGTTATGAAACTGCATCCCGCCAGGTTTAATCTCGACCGTCTATTTGTTTTGATCCTGCTTTCCTAATTTGACGCGTGTAAAAAATATATATAGGTTGATCTTTTACAATTTATTTACCAATTGTAAAAGCCATCCTACATTCCACATCCTGCAAAAAAATGCGGGATGACACATAATACTTACCAAATTTCTCCTGAATCCTGTAATGGAAAATTTCAAGATGCGAGTTTGGCGACGGAAATTCGTGGAAATAATAAATATCAAGCTCCTGCAATCTGGATTGCGCGATGCGGGAATTGGGATGCAGAATGAAATAATATTTTCAATATCTCGTTATGAAACTGCATCCCGCCAGGTTTAATCTCAACCGTCCATTTTTTTTAATCCTGCTTTCCTAATTTGATGCATGTAAAAAATATATAATAGGCTAGTCTTTTATAATTTATTTACCAATTTTTTACTTTTGTGAATTACTGCTCTGTGTGAATTATTGGTCTGCGTGAATTTTATTCGGCAACTTTATCACAGTCTAGTTCGATTATAGGTTAGTATTTTGGTCATTTCTTCATTCAATTTATTACTGTAGTCAATCTTGAATTAGTTTTAATTTTCGCTTCTCGTTGTTTTTTCTTTTAAACACAGTTTTTCCAATTTGCAACAATGGCAAGATCTACTTGCTACAAAAACTCGGAAAAGGATATGTTCACCAAGGATACAAACTTTGGTATTTTCTCATATACTAGTGGCAGAATCACTAAAACTTACCAAATTGAATGGTCTAGGGTTTATGAAATTTTTGACCATGAAAATTTTTCTGATATTCAAGACAACCAGTTGGCTTATGAAAGAATCAAGGATTTCGGACTTCATTCTCTTACTGCTAGACCTGCTATCCTCCCGTACAATGACGTGGTCAAATGGATAGTAGAACATGCGGACCCGAAAGCCTGTTGTTTGAATGATAGTAGAGGGTTAGAGATAGCCAATTTTTGTCCTGAGGTATTTACAAAGGTTTATGCCCTTAAACCAGTAAGACAACCCATTAATGCAGAGTTTACACAAGCCTCCAAAATTAGGTTCAATTTCAAAGAAATGTTAAAATTGTGGATGCACCAACCTAGTAATTCTGGAAGAGGTCTGACGAGCTTTATCCTATTACCTAGTTCAAAGAACCTTATTCCTTATTCACATCTATGTTATGCAGATTGTATGGCCTTCCTAATTGTTTTGTGTTTAAGACTGAATGGGCTCCAGTAGCTCATCATGTTTTAGCAACTGGCGATTCTTTCTCGTGGGCATCCATGTTGTCGCTAGAACTCAAAAATTCTATCCAAGAGTACCAGAAGGCCACTGCTAGAAAGAAACCCAATTTCTTCTTTTTAGCTTTCATTTATGATATATTGTGCACTAAGTTCGAATATCCTAATTTTGGATGGAAGTGGAGTTTTGTAGCCCCCCCGGTTCCCATTTATTATTCAGAACTGTGGGATACTAACTATGCACCCAGGTTCTATGATATATGTCAACACTTCCTTGGCACCGTCCATTTTTTAATATTCAAGAAGGAAGCTCCTGCATTTTCACCTGAAGCCACAGGTTTGATTGGTACAATGGGTGATTGGTATGTTGGTGAGAATTTTTCGTACAATAGAATTTGGGGTAGCAACACTGTTCATATGCTTCCCAGAATTGTCCCTAACAGGTTGGTTCTAAAAGAAGTGGCTTTCCAAATTGTCAATGATGGGGTTTATAGGAAGCTGATTGGCCCTAAGAAAAAAGCTTGGTCCAAATTCCCTTTGCACCTTGGATCGTTGGTTATTCCAACTTCAACCTAGGCTGTAGTATTAGGTGAATAAATACACTCTTTGAAGCTTGGTTTTGCCACTAAGAGAAAACACGATCCTAAGGGATGCCTCGATGCCCACTTTAAGTAGTCGCATATCAAAATTAATTATGTGCATGAGGAAATTCCTGACGATTCTATTTATCAGGGTGCTAGTACATTTTCTAAAGTGTCATTGAGAGCCAAAAACAAGGATGAGGAATCCCACATCTTGCAGCATCAAAAGGAACTGAAAGAGAGGATTCAGTGTTACAGGGCGTTGTAGATTGATGTCTTGGAGAAAGTAATAAAGGACAGAGAAGAAAAGGAGGCTGAAGCAACGAAGAATTCATCAGTGGCAATTTTTCTGGACGGAGATAAGGGAAAAGGTCTAATGGAAGACCTTCTGGAGGTTCCAATTAGGGAGCAGGTCAAAGCCTTAATATTTACATCAACACAGTCAAAACAAAAGCTGGCAATGATGATCTAGGTGCTGAATACTTAGGTAGTTTCAGCTGTTGTGACTGTTAATAATATCCCGGTGATTGCTGCAGTCAGTCATCCAAGTGATACTGAAGAAATAGTTTAACAAAGACAATTCAAAAGATTGAAGGTGAAAGCTTCTTCCTCCACAGGTCCTATTATCGATTTGGTTGATTCAGACTTAGAAGAAGAGGTGATAGCCTCTGTACTTGTCACTGAAGAGGTGGATCAATATTTGCAATCATTCACAGATTTTTTGGATGGTGATGGTAAGAAAGAATTTATCCCTGTTTCTACAGTTTCACAATCTTCATATGTTTCTATGTGTTCGTATTCAACATTGCTCCTTTCATCCATCCATACTTTATCTACCTTGCATGCAGGAGGACTCATATCACCTACACTGTCTCAATTGTATCAGGATTTGATATCTACACCTAAATATGTCACATTTGATAATGTGCAAACCTCCATCCCACTACCTGTTATTTTAGAAGCACCAATTTTCAAGTTTCCCTTACACCTACCATCAGTTACTCTGTCAAGATTGTCTCATAGTGAAAAGATTTTGGGGTATTTTCCACCACTTTCAACTATCAATCTCCACTTTCCATCTTCCGAATCTTCAACCCCACACTCGTCTTCAATCATTCAAATAGATTTTGTTCAAAACATTTCAGAAGCACCAATTGTGAAGATTCCCCTAGAGCTATCATCAGTTACTCCATCAACATCATCTAGTACTGAAAAGTTGTTGGTGTCTTCCTCACCACTTTCAGCTCTCAATCTCCACTTCTCATCTTCAAAATCTTCAACCGCAGTGCTCTCTTCTATCCCTGAAATAGCCATTGTTCAAAACAATTTTCAAGATTCCTGTACATGTACCCGTAGTTAATTTGTCAACATCATCTAGTACTGAAAAGGATTTACTGTCTTTGTCATCACTTGCAGCTGTCAATCTGTATTTGTCATCTTTTGAATCTTCAATCTCTGAAATAACCCATGTTCAAAACATATCTCCTTTGAGTACTCACATTACCATGACCATGCCCTCTCCTATTATTACCCAAACATCCTCTTTGGTGTCTACAGTGATTGGCACATCTGGATCCATTGATCCAAGAGATGAATTTGATGAAGACATTGTTGTCTCTCTTGGAGAATATTATTATAGCAAACCTGATAAATCAGTGATCAGAAAGGGAAAAAAGAGGGGTAGGGATCAAAGTGGGATGGAAGTATCTATTTTTGAGAAAATACTTTGGACTCAGTAGTCTAGTGACCCACAGTTATATGCAACAGATACATCTGCTGCTTTGGTGCATTCACAGGTTCCAATATCCTTGCTATTAGCAATTTAAACAGGGAGTTTGACAGGAGGAAAGAAGAGATAACCCAGTTGAAGGAAGAACTTCCAAAGAGTAAAATCGAACATGAGGATCATGTTGCTGATCTTATGAAGACATATGAGGATAAGTACAATGAACTACAGGTCAAAAGTGCCTTTCTTTAGGTTGAGCTGCAAAATGAGAAGACTTCAAATGTTGCCTTGACACATAGGATAGATTCACTTGAAAAGCAATGTGAAGATGCAACTGCAAGTGCAGCTTCCTCTTCATTCTCCAGGTTTTCACAAGAAGAATTTAAGGAGTTGGCTATTAAGATAAATGAGGACCATTATGAGTTAATAATTGAGTTGTTTCACAGTTTAAATGATATTTATGAAATGTATATTTCTTTTGGTTTGATGGCCGTTGTACTTGAAGCTCATGTGGAAAAGAGGGAGAAAGATTCAAAGGATTTTGATTAGATGTTGGACTGGAAAAGGTACATGAAGGACAAACCAGAAGACATTATCATCCTCAACAACTTTCAGCTAAAGAAAGTCAGAACAGTACTCCATGCTTGGCTTGATCTTATTGAGATGGTCGAAGAGACTATTAAAAAGGCACAAGCTATGTGTGGAAGAAGATGGTATGTTGTTGACAGTATCATGGAGGCTTTTATTTTTCCCACAGTAAATCTTATTAAAAACGCATGTCCTCCGAAATTGATGATCAAGCAGGTTGAACGTCGGAGAGATGAAGCAAGGGAGAAAATCCAAGGGCTCAATCATATAACGATTGAGGATGTGGATCACTTAATCAGACAACTGTTGGCTATTGAGGGAAAGGTACACATTTACATCCGCATCTGGCATAAGTTAGCTAAAAATGAAATGGATAATTATAAATGTGATGTTCAACTTGGTTTGGAATCAGCTAACTATCCCAACATTGAAGAATTTCTAGGGATTTGGAACTGATGGTGGGATTTCCTTGTATATTAGTTTTATTTAGATTTGTCAATCTGAATTTGATGGAAATATACTCTTTGTAATAATTATTTAAAGGGTGGGTTTCACATGTAATAACGACTTTTTGGAAGGCAAAAATATGGAAAAGACTTTGGAGATACCTCTGTTTAATTGAGATTTTGTAATTTTGTGCAAATCTATTTAATACAGTAATGATATTTTTTCATGTCTCTTTTTGTTTATTTGATTAAGTTTCCTTAATGAATTATGATTTTTCTTATTTCAGATGATTCAATATTATTGTTAGTATTTTGTGATCAATTATTCACAACCTTGTTAGTGACTCATGTATTGATAATATTTTAATAGAGTTTATTTTATTAAAATCTGTATCTATTTTTGCAAATGATTACACAGTAAATTCGATAATACATATGTTAATTTGTTAATGTGTTGATTTATTTTTTTAGAAAATTACAAACTCAATTTTATATATTCCTATAACTTGTGAGAAAAAGGGGCATCTCAGAGAGAAACACATGAAGTTGTAGTTTTCTTGTTTCAGATGGATCAATATTATTGTTAGTATTTTGTGATCAATTAGTACATTTATTCATAGCCTTGTTAGTGACTCATGTAAAGAGAAGCTTTTAATAGAGTTTATTTTATTAAAATATTTATCTATTTCTACAAATGATTATACAGTTTATTCGATAATACATATGTTAATTTGTTAATGTTTTGATTTATTTTTTTAGAAAACTAGAAACTCAATTTTATAGATTCTTATAATTTATGAGAAAAAGGGGCATCCTAGAGAGAAAGACATAAAGTTGTAGATTCCCAGGTAATAAGTTGGCCCTCTTCAATTGTAGATAGGTTGTTTGTGAGTGTTGTTGGAGCAATGTTGGGGAATGGTGGGATTTGAATGGTGACTTGGAAACCAGAGAAGTTGTATTGGAAACCAGACAAAAATATTCAGAAACAGGCGATACAAATTGGTCGTTGTTATAGCGGATTTCACCACTCTAGGTGAATCACACTTTGTATGGCCTTCCCCTGCCCCGCTGCAGACTCTTTAGACCCCATGGACCATTTTTTTTCCTTTGATGTTTCCTTGATCATCCCTAAAAACATATGAAAAATGATATACGCGGCTTTTAAACCTATAATCACGTACATACGTGGGTTTGACCCATATAACTGTGTACATCGGGATGTGTGCATAATCCAATTCCTTTTGGAGTTTTCCTTGACATGGATCCGACTCATTTGACTCATGGCCTTCCATATTCCTTGAGATCGCTCGGATTCGACCCTTCAGTATCCCTTTTGAAGCTATATAAGGAACCCCTTGGTACATTGAAGGCAACAAGAGAGAATTGAGAGCAAAGAAATTAGAGTCCATTGTTGCCAGAACTTATACTTGAGTCTGCATCCCTTTGTCCCTTGGAGCACTTTTGTGTTCTTCCCAAGCTTGCCTTTTGCTTGTGAGCTTGCTATCGAGAGATGGAGGATTGAAGTGGTGGAGGCCCAAGTGGGGGATTCAGTTTCTCTGATTCGCAGACGTGCCGTCAGAGGTTGTATCTATCTTGTAATCTCTGATTTATATTAATAGAAATATCTTTTCCTGTCCATTGATGTGTATTTGAATGAATATTTTATCCATGGGAATATGTCGAATGCTTTTACATTATTGATTATATATGCTAGAATGGATCTAACACCATGATATATAGTATGCTTGTATTGTTTACTTGTTGTTGAGGAAGTATTATATCAATTCAAGCTGAAGATTGGAAAGCTCAACGGGGATCTACTTCAACCGTCCGGAATAAGGTACGAGGTCTGATCCTTTAGTGTTAGACATTTTATTTCTATTACATATTGGGAAAGATTGATTTCTGGAGTCAAGTTGTCTGTTGTGGTACCCCAAGCCATAGGAATTTATCTTCGTAATGGAATTGGCGACTCTGCTGGGGAGTTCCTAGTAGTTGTCCTTTGGAGGTTGATTTCTCGGCATTCAATGTATTTGAATTGCTCTTGCTCTCTTGTTTCTGTGTCGGGTATGGGGGCATGTATGCCTGGTAGAGTCTGATTGGAGTGAAGTTTGTCTTAGCCTACTTGTTTGCCTTGATTCTACGCACTTTTTCTTCCTGTACGCGGGTTTTTGATTTACAGTCGCGTATACACGTGGTTTCCTCTGTGATTTCCGCGTATACACGCGGGTTTACTGAGAATAGTCGCGTATACCTTTGGTATTGCCTTTTTGTGGAACATAATTGGTTGCTGGGTGAATGTTGTTAGTTGTTGAGTCTCCTTTGGCACTGCCTGAGTCTGTTTAGACCTCTGTTTCTGACCGGAAACGTTTTTTTTAGCCTAAATTTTTTTTTTAGGAAAGTTCTTATCATGGCATTTTCGATTTTTTGTTTGAGATTAGTGCATTAGAGTTCTTTTACCTTAGTGCTTTGCTTGAATGTTGTTTATGTGTGCTTACAGAGTCTGGGGGTCGTAGAATCATTCTTTTGCTTTTTGCATCTCTTTTATTTTCAAAAAACCCAAAAATATTTGCTTATCATCATGCATTGCATTTTGCACTTTGCATTGTACTTGCACTAGATCCAGATTTGCTTTGGAGTACTAGTTAGGACTTCATATAGGAAATATTTGCATTCATTTGAAGAAGAATTGTGCATTTCACATAGTAGCATACCCTGTTTTCATGGACACAATGCATTTGCATTGATTGTTAAGGTGTGCATTTTACTTCATGTTGTGTCATAACACCACTAGTTGCATGATCATATCCCTTTTTTGAGTAATAAAGCCAACTAAAATCAACGCTAAAGTACAATGAATTACACTCTTTTCTTTTCTAGGGTGCACCAACAAGCTTAGGTTTTAGGATCTTGGAATAGTTCATTATAAGTCAATTCTCCAAGATCATTAAACAACAACATCTAGGTGTCTGTCCAGGAGAGTGTGTGAAATCCTTGGTATAACCATTGTTCTCAGGATCCTCCTCTCAAACGGGAGTTAAGCACGAGGCATTGTGAGCGGTTATTGATTGGGATGACCCCTATTCATAACTGAGTAGCACCGGAGATATTTCCAGGATTGTATTCGTATCTGGGGGCTCTTTCGAGAGTTTTGGGCTTTGCTAACCCTGCCCATACGGTCAATCCCGATTGCGATTGTCTTCCTGAGCTTTGATTATATTGAGGTGACCTTAGTGACCTTACCTAGGATATCGAGGGGGGTACTTGTAGAGGTTATTCTGCAGGTGTCCCGGCTAGGTTGGGGTCGGACAACACAGTCGCTTTACGTGTTGAAGCTGAGGGCCACAATAACTAGTTACGTACCTCCGCTTGTTGTGTATGGGAGTCTCAAGCCTCTCCTAGGCGAGACATACTTGCTTCATTTGGGAGCTCACTTATCCAGCCCTTGTTTGCTTGCATTTGGATTTAGATTTTATTAGTGATTTCTCTGTGCACGCTAGTTGGCCTAGGGTTTACGTAAGTAGAGAGTCTTTGCTATTTTTTGAGTCATTGTGGATTCGAGTGCGGTTCCTCATTGTTCTCGTCGGTTAGCGGGACTTTTGCCTTCTACTTCTCCTCCTCCTTTGGGAGAGAGACCTAGAAATTCCAGGTGGACTATGTCACACACTTATTCACACACCATGGGAGATCATTCATAGAATATTCCTGAACCACCTCCTCCCATTCGTATTGACGATGGGGAACTTACTCCTATGTACGATCCTTCACCCGACCTAGCTGAGTTTGGTCCTGTGATTTCTCAGATAGGATCCTTGCATGATAGACCTACTCACTCTAGGGCCGATTCCCTATTGACACGTTACCGGTATGGAATGCCGGAAGATGCCGAGACTCACTTTGAACCTGCCAGCACTAGCTATGGTAGTTATGCTACGTCTGGTTTTCCTATGCACGATTTGAAATTTCATGTCGAAATCCCATTCCTTACCTTGCGGAGAGGTTTGGGAGTACTAGTCACATTGCACCTTCCGTCCCAGTGATGGAAGCTACATCTTATCTCCCTCCTAGGTCTAGGGTTAGCGATCCAATTAGGATACCAGATCCGAGACGAGTAACGATAGGCGGTAGTACATATCTTATTACTCAAATTCCTTCATCCTTGGTTTCAAGTTCTTCAAATGTACATCCTCCACCTTATTCACGTGGTCCTTCGAGCCAATATATGGCTACGAGTCAGGTCCGTACTGCGGTTACTAGGCCGATTGTGTCTCAAGTCCATATACCACCTGCTGCTTCGGAAGGCTATGTTCACACTTCTAGCGGTCAGCTTGCTACTTTCGGGGCATATATACCTACTTTTGGTATGTATGTCCCTCCTTCCGGATCTTACCTTCCTACCTACAGAGTGTCCCATGGGACATCACATGCGATGACCTATGGACCTTATTACGAGATGCAGTTTGGACAGGTTTCTTCACCTTACAGAGGTGGGTATCAACAACTTGCTTATTCTCCTAATTACGGCTTCGTAGCTCCTACTAGTCAAGGTCCACCATATTATGGTACTTCCACGCCACCCTATACGGGTCAGAAAGGAGGAGGACACTATGGCCAAGGCCATGGTGGTGCTCAACCCTATATGAACCAGGGAGCGGTCCATCGACCTCATCATCCTAGGCTCCCTTTCCTCACGACGCTTAACCTTCCTGACTTATCGAGACTTACAAACGATCCCGTGGCTCATGACCTGGCTTGGTCGGCTATCCCTACCAAGCTTCCTTCGAACATACCTAAGTTCGAAGGCAAACCAGGAGAGGATCCAAGCGAACATGTTACTACGTTTCACCTTTGGTGCTCTTCGAATTTGTTACATCAGGACTCATTTCGTTTGCGACTATTTCAATGCACCCTCACAGGGCCTGCTGCGAAATGGTATATAGAGTTACCAAAGGGAGCTTTCGCTTTGTTCGATGATCTTGCGATGAATTTTCTTAATCACTTCCAGCTACCAATGCGCTATGATGTTGGTACTGAACTCTTGTCGACATTTTGGCAAGATAAAGCCACCCATATTTCTGATCATATTCAAGAGTGGCATAGATGGAAGAGATTAATTAAAGCCTTTATACCACCGGAGTTCCTTCTTGAGTGGTTCCTCAAGTCTTTATTGCCATATATAGCAAAGGATGTTTCCACATCCGGAGTGCAGAATGAGGAACAAGCGATATTTAGGGTGCAGGAACTGGACTTGATCTATGCTCAGTCTGGTTTGTTGTATGAGATTATTCCCAATGCTCCTCATTCCAGTTTCGATCCCAAGGTCAAACCTGGACCACATGCCGATGGCATTGTGGGTTGTGCAAGTGCAAAACCTGTGGATTCAGTTGCAAAACAAGTTAGTCAGTTTTCGCTCAACCAATCTGCTTCAGGACAAGCTAAGGATTCGTCTCAACCCGCCCAAACGACGAATGTACTTTCTGTGCAATTGTCGGACCAGAAGGGTAACCAGCAGCCCAGACGAAATAGGAGAAAGCGTAAGAATAATAATCTAAAGGGTGGTAATAAGAATGAGAATGCTACCAATAATGACAAGAACGGTAAAAATGCTGGGGGGGGCCAAGCAAGCGAAACGTAAGGTTAAATTCCCTTGCAAGATATGTAAGGATGATCACCTCACTTACTTGTGCCCTCGGATTGAAGAAGCTTCGAGATTCTTAGGACAAGGCCCAACTGTGCTAACGAACCCTTTACCGCATAACCAGAATATGAACTTGAAGTCCCATGACCAGTCTAGTGATGATGATCCACCGGAGACTAGTGCTTGTGTGTGTATTAACATGGTCCGTGCTGCCAAGGTTGTGACTCGTGCGAAAGATTATGGTTCGTCACAACCCATCCTAGGCAAAGAACTTGATCCACCAGGAACCCCTTTGCGCATTGAGAAACCTGCGGATAAACCTGAGGCTGCACCTCGCATTCCTAAGGGAGTCCTTAAGTGTCTGGGTCATAATCCAAATGTCCGAGCCGCCCAGAATTATTCAGTTGTCAAAGATTTGGGCCATACTCCTTGTGCGATGTTTGCATTGGAAGTGCTTCAGAGTTGTCCTTTGCAAAGGAAAGCTTTGCTTTCTGCTCTTGGTGTGAACGGTGATGATTCTTCCTCAGTGATCAAATTTGAAACCACAGGACATCAGCCTCACTTTCCCTACTATGTGTCCCTTTTGGTGCATGTAGAATGTCTTGGCATGACCGTCAAACACACTGTGATCGACGAGGGCACTGCTGCTTCTGTGATGTCTTTGTCTTGTTGGAAGGGTCTCGGTTCTCCTGAGCTGTCTAATTCAGCAACTATGTTAACTGCTTTTGATGGGAGATCTTTTAGGCCGCATGACATCCTTCCTTCCCTTAAAGTCAATTTGGGAGGGAAGACCGTTGTGATAGAGGTTGAGGTGGTTGATGCACCCCTTGACTACAATCTCTTGCTGGGTAGGAACTGGATCTATAGTATGCAAGCTGTTGCTTCTTCCTTGTTCCGCGTTGTATGCTTTCCACATAATGGGAATATTGTAACGATTGATTAGATGACATTCAAGAATCCTTTTGTTACCACATCTTCGGGAACTTCAATCCCGATCGTTGAACACTCTCAGCCGGCAACTGGGAGTGTGGGTGTAGGCATGTATCCATCCCTTATGGGAAGCTTTAGTTGTCCTGCACCGATCCTCATGATAGGATCTTGTTCCGATGGGGCTTCGACTTCTACGACCTCGGTGTCTTTTCGCATGACTCATATGGAAGATCCTTGGATTCTTCCTACACCGAGTACTTCGAGTGAGCCTATCAAGAACAGTGTGCCATGTCGGGTGTTGAGCCACCATGGGAGGAACTTCATCATAGATCATATTTCCTTCCACCGCTCGACCGTTTGGAGCATGAGGATTATAGGGAGATTCTTAGTCAGAGAGTTGGTAGTCCTGTGGTTCCATTAAGCTCTCATGGTCCGATGGCTGATGGAAACATGGAGAACATATCTTCCACGATTCCTATCAACATCTCTCGCAATCCTGGCACCATTGAGAATGTCTATATTGGGGCGGAATGTTCCCATGCTGAGATTCTCGAATATACCGAGCTCTTCAAGGAATTTCGTGATATTTTTGCTTGGTCTTACGATGAGATGCCAGGTATTGACCCTCAGATTGTTGAACATGAGATTAAGACTTACCCCAACGCTAAGCCTGTTCGACAATGTTTACGAGCCGTGAATCCTAGGAAAGCACCCGCCATTAAGGCAGAGATAGAGAAGCTGTTGAAATTCGGTTTCATCTATCCCATTCCCTTGAAGGAGTGGGTTTCAAACCCCATTCCGGTGGATAAGAAGCAGGGAGCGATTCGAATATGCACTGATTTCCGCGATTTGAATTGTGCCTGTCCTAAGGATAACTTCCCCCCACCATTTATAGATCAGATTTTGGATGAGTGTGCGGGTAGCGAGGTGTTCTCCTTTATGGACGGCTTTTCTAGGTATAATCAGATCCAGATTAAACCTGAGGACCAACACAAGACTGCATTTATTTGCCCTTGGGGAAGGTTTGCATATCGGAAAATTCCTTTCGGACTTAAAAACGCCAGAGCTACATTTCAGCGGGCGATGACCTTGATTTTCCACGATCTCAAGTCTATTATTGAAGTATTTTTGGATGACCTCGCTACTCATTCTCGTACGAGGATGCGTCATCCCTATCACTTGAGATTGGTATTTGAAAGATGCCGGCACTATTCAGTTAGACTAAATCCTCATAAGTGCATCTTTTGCGTGAAGTCAGGTCGTTTGTTAGGATTCATTGTTTCAAAGGAGGGTATAAGAGTCGACCCCTTAAAGGTAGAGGCAATACTTCAATTGTCTCCCCCGAAGAACATTCGTCAAATTCAGTGTTTGCAAGGCATGGCAAACTTCTTACGAAGATTTGTTGTCAACTTTGCCAATTTGACTAGAGGCTTCATGCATCTCTTGAAGAAGGATACTCCCTTTGAATGGGATGAGCAAGCCCAGGAGTCCTTCGATGCACTCAAGCGAGCCCTAGCATCGGCCCCGGTGATTATTCCTCCGAATTATAGCCATGATCTCCTATTATATGTGGCCGTGTCTTTAGAGACGATTGGTATGGTTTTGGTTCAAGAGGATGAGGAGCTCCAAGAGCATGTAATATATTATCTGAGCCAAAACCTTATTGACGCAGAGATTCATTATTCTCATCTTGAGAAGGTCGTTAAGGGCTAACCGATACTCAAGAAATTTTAGGAAATGGTGAGTAATGACCATACAAGCCACAAAATGCACAAGGATGGTTAGTTCACAATGAATTTTTATTAACCGTTAGCGGATCTGGGATGGTTACTATTAGAGCACCATCAAACTCATCCATAGCATCCATGTGGTTGCGAAGGAGAGGTAACTCTGGATAGTTTTGTGTTGCATGAACTTGAATATTGCACAATGTGCAAGTGGGAGTCGGACGACATTTAGTCATTGCTTTGGTGGCCTTGCCCCAACCTTCTTTGGAGGATGACGGACAGACATGGAGACATGAGCAGTATTTGATGGACCAGGAGGTGGGCAAGACACCATCTCAATGGGTGGGATGAGAGTCAACAAAACCTAGGGGATCAGGGGTTGGGTGAGAAGATCAAGGTACCACACATGAATTCCAAGCATATAATTAGGTAAGTTAAGAGTGGCCATGACAGGATTTCTCACGATGCCAAATGGTGGAAAAAGGAAGGGAATCTTGTGGATCGAGAAAACACCCCAATAATTCCTGGATGACTGTGGTTGGGGTTGCGACTGAGGTTGCAATGTGGTCGAGATGCTACAGGAAGTGATGGTGCACAAGTCCAATATGTCATTCGACGAAGGTTGAGGTGGTAAGGAAAAAAAGGTGTCCATCATAGGAGTGTTGGCGAATAGGCCCAGGCCAACAACAAATAAGGATGGGATGGATGCATTGTCAATGGAAGTATCGATAGTAGAAAGGGCATGTTCTGGTGTGGTCGGCCCCTTAGGATCATAGTATGTCAGCTGGTCGGCAGTCACGATCTTCCCATCATGAGGGAACATCAAGAGTGGAAAATATAGTAGAGACCATGACTCGCATGGAATACATATAGCTACATCCTAGGAGGAGGTTGTAATCAAGTTGGGCATTAACAACCTCAATGTGAATCAACAACATTTTACCATATAACTCGACAAGAATGTTCATGAGAATCCCCTATGGTTGAGTAGAGCGGCCATCATAGGCGTGGAGAGCAGTGGTGGAAGGTTGAAGGGTAGGGGACCCAAGCTTTTGCCAAATGAAAGTTGACATAACATAGGTGGATGCCCTTTCATCAATAATGCATCGATGTACGACTAAATTCTGAATTGAGACCGGAACTGTTGGTTGTGGAGCCTAATCTTCTAGATCCATAGATATTATTCAATTGTGATTGTAACCCAGGAGTACTGTACACTCATTACCCCTGCCTTGGGGTTCGAGGGCAGCACCCCCAAGAAAATGGGGGTTTGAGGGCAGCGCCCCCAAGAAAATGGGGGTTCGAGGGTGGAGCCCTTGAGAAAGTTTTTTTGGGATGTGTGTTGGCCAACAATGTTGTGGACCCATGGTATTGGGTTACCTCTAGAATTTTCCCATTATATTTCCCCTATAAAAGAAAGCATTGTAAAACGACTGAGTATGGTATTGTATTGTATTTGAAGAGAGACTGTGAGAGCGTGAAGAGGAAGTGCAACGGTTTTGCTGCAGGGTGTATCCCTTCATCTTTCTGGACTGTAATAAAAGGATTGGAAATTTCTTTGTGGGCGTTGCCCATTGTTTGGGTGAACCACGTTATATCTACGTCTCTCTGTAATGTTTTAATGTGTTTTGCATCTTGTTTATTGATTTAACTGTATATATGTTATTGCTTTGTGGTCCTGTTTTCTAACAGGAACCTGGAAAGCAACGACAGATGACATATTCGTCTCTCCTTGATCCAAGTTGAAGGTGATCAGAGGGATCAATGACACCTAACACAGACAACAACACTTTAGGCTGTGATGGAAAAATTTTAAGCACTTCCAAAGAGCACATGGCTACAGGAGATTGGGTCATGTCATCAACTATGTTGTAGTTGAGGGAATATGGGGAAGTAATGTTGTTTGTGACACAACACATAAGAAACCATGCGACTCTAGCCGCCCCATCTGTGGGGGATCTCGGTAATTGGAGAGACATGTAAGAACTAGTAGATGTCTCTAATGGGTCAGTGGCTTCTGTGGGGGAGCCATACCAGTTGCATCAAGTTTGGATGTTGACTTCAGACGACAACGTCATGAGGTGATGGACACCAGGCTCAATAGGTGGGTCCACAACAGGAGTTTTAGGAGAAGGTGGGGCCAAGGGTTGGGTTGCAACCATTTCTTTGTGTGATAGGGGGTTTTGGATCACCATGGGTGGAGGGCCTAGTGATGCAGGGTTGGGCTAAGCTAGAGTAGCCGCGTGTGTATCACATTGATTGTCATTTTAGAGAAGTTGTTGGATGTGAGCCATGTGAACACACTGATGAGTGTAATGACCGTAGGTGTTACAAATAGCACATGGATGGTTAGTCCGTAACTGTGGGTTCTTTCCAAGTCGATTGGGATGCTGGGGATTCTATGCAAGGGGGTCAGCATTGTTATTGTTTGGAGGGTTGGCCTATTGGCCGCCTCCTTGGGGCTGGTTATTGCCTCAATTTCTACCTCTCTTGTTCTTTCCCTACCCTTGTTGGTTATTGGGGGCAGGTTGGTTAGGGATATTTTGTTGAGCATAAACCTGTCACGTAGAAACCGGAGGAGTCGGCACCAGAGACAGAGTGGGCTGCATAGGTGGTGCATAATAGACCTAAGGAGCTAGAAGGGTTGCAAATTTGGACGTCTTTCCAGAACATGAATGTGCTAAACAAGTCGGTCTATGAACATGAGGAGTTGGTGTGGGAGGTGTGTAGGATGAGGTGGCTCCGAACTGAGCCATCATGCATGAGTAATCAGGGGCATAACTGGGGGGATAATAAGGTGGAGTAGCTCCAAATTGATCCATCACATGTGAGTAATCGGGGGTATAACTAGGTTGGGAAATAAGATGGGTGTTACTCGGGTGTGGTGGCATCATGAGAGAGGCCACATAAAACTGGGGGTACTGGGTAATAGAGTCGATGACTCCATCAGCAGCATGAGATGCCCTCAGTGTATCACAGTGAGAGGTGTTGGCTCGGGGAGCATCAGGTATGACGGTATATAAATAACCAGACTAGGCATAGATCAAATTGAACTACTGAGCCTTAAGGATGGCCTCCTCCTTAGTTTAGGGTCGCTCAGATGCGACGTCCTTGGCTATGGTGGGAGTAAGGTTTTGAGAAACTAGTCAAGGAAGATCCTATATTCCAATTGGATCTTACATAAGCTACATCGACGTCGCCACTCATGGATATGATCCATGATATGGGTAGCTATGGTCTGATGATGGCATAAAAAGATCTCCACTCCCTCGTCATAACGGACAAGTAGCTGAAAGTATTGAAGGAACATTGAAGCGAGTGAGGAGAATTTGGGGTAAGTATCATGGGGAAACTCGATGTACCACTTGTCTGCAACACCCATAAGTTTGCTCTAGAACAACCTCAATCGAAAAGAGTCATCCACAATGTTGTTCGATGAACACCACAAGTGGAAGGACATGATATGGTTCTGAGGGTCCTCGCCTACCTTTCCCTCAAACTTAGGGATGTCTCAGGGAATTTTTGTAGGCATGGGAGGCCAGTGTGGTTGATGACTAATGGGGTCATTTTTCAACCTTTCCAAATCTGGCAAGTTGAGACTAGTCATACAATGTAGGCTAGAGTCAAGGTTGGCTCAGGGAGGACCAACAATAGTGCCAATGGCTACAGGAACGTAGTTCCCATGCATGACTGGGGGTGGATGAGGTTGACTTCCCATAGTAGGAATAGTCGAAAGGGACATGGAAGGACCACTACCCCTAGGTATAAAATGTGGTATTGTAGGAACCACAGTAGCTGGTGTGGGGACGCCACTAGTTAGTAGCGTACCATCAAGAGTGCGTGCAGTGGAAATGGGCCCACTAGAACCTGAACCAACTGGTCTAGTAGAAGGGATACCCATAGTGATGGGTGGCAAGGAAACAGGCCCGCCACCAACTATCCCTCCGTATAAAGGATCTGGATGTGTATCAACCATGGGGCTAGATGGAGCGGTGAATAAAACAGGTTCAGATTGATAGGAATCTGAATCAGACTCAAAGGCCATGTGTGGCTCTGAAGATGGTGAGTGACATCGAAGATGGATTCGACGGTGATAGTTCAAAGAACTGGACTGGGAACTATTCCCCCTATGCCTATACGAGTAGCATGGTGGAGTTATGATGACCTATTGAATTGATGTGATTTAGTGAATGGGAATGAATATGGACCTTAGGTTTGTTGGGATTCCTAATGGTTCAAGGGAGTCACTCGGCCACCATTGATGTCTAACATCTTGCATATTGGGGCAGTACCCCTCACTCCATGAATCAAGTAAAAATGATAACTTCTTTGCCACAAAAAATAGCTCTTGGTTTACCTCACGGGTGAGAACTAGTCAATCAGGTAGGGTTCATTTCCCTTTCTACTTGGCAGGTCCTCTCAATGGCCATCTACTTCGGGGTTCCTATGGTACTCCTCACAATGATTTTTATAGCTCTGCCCAAGTACTTCCCATAGTTAAATGGATGGGGTTTATACCCTGATCTGAATGATATTAAGTTAATTAAGTTTTAAGGCTCTGCTTGAGGTCATGAACCGAGTGTTTTCACTTAATTGTGTGAATTTATGTGCAACTATATGTCAAACATTAAAGTAGTAAAATATAAAAAAATCTTCCAATAATGAAATTATGCTTGAAACAAATGAGTAATAAGGAACTATTAATCAAACACAACAAATAAGCACGGAGTTTCGACTACAGAGCTCAACTATGGAAACTCATCAACCAAGTAGGGAGAGATCTCAAAAACACCAAGGGGCTATAAAAAGAATAGATCTGGAAAGAAAAACAGGTCGGGATAGGGTTTGGGATAGATAATGGGTCTGAAACAGGCACAAAAATAGAATAAAAACTATCGGTCACACATTTCAGAGCAACAGACGTGATCTGGGTCGCACAAAACAAAGGGACAGTCACAATCTAGGAAGAAAACAATGAAGTCGAGCAAAACAAATGGTAAGATGCGACTGATTCTTTTGGAACAGGGTCATAGGGGTGACTAGGGTCGCTCTAGAAGTCGATATGGGAGCGATATGGATTTTTGGGCCAGGTCATTCTTATCGAGGATAAAGGTGCAACCTAGGTCATGCTTATCCGGAGGAAAGGAGCAGCTGGGTCTCAACTTTCTGCCAAAGAAGTGCAACTCAGACTGACTTGGGAAAAAATTAAAAAAGAGGATCCGACAAGGACCAGGGGGGTAGGCACTGACGCAGTAAAGGTTCAAATCAGCCATGAGGGGGCCCAATATATGATGACTAAAGGCAGAAACTAAAGACAAACTTGTAGATAACCTACAAAAACAAGGATCTGAATGGCTTGACTGAGTGGAGTCACCAAGAATATAACAAGGATTTCTCCCCTATTACGTGCTAAAGAACCAAACTTAGATCATTGTGATCGTAAGGAAGAGTTCAATGGAAAATAAAACAACAAACTAAGTTAGCAACATAAAGAAAATATTTTTTTTATCATTTTTCAACATGGATATCAGCTAAACTAATGCAAATAAATAGTAAAAACAATAGACACACCTCTTCTCCAATAAAGTGGGCCACCATAGTCGTCCTCAAAAGTGGTTTCACAGCTCACAAGTTGGTTCTCTAGTTGTCTCTATGTACAGTTGTCAAACGGGGAATGGATCCAAGATGGGTACAAAGAATGTCTCAATGTACACCATGGGAATGGCACGAGAGTGATGGCAAAGGGGAGTATGTGGATACCTGAGAGGAGAGGTGTCACAGCGTATCCGCAAGTAAATGAGGGAAAAGAGATATCAGTAACCGTTTTTGGGGAGCCCTTCACAATTTATTTATAGTATGGTCCTAGGGTTTTTTTACCCAAGGTGGTGATCCATGGTGTTTTCCTGTGGTTTTCTGACCCTTTCTCTTTTTTTTAGGTTTTTTGTCCCTTTTTGGGGAGAGACTGAGGGTAAACCATAGTAAATACTAATGTTTTGGACCATTTTTTGTGGAAATATAATTATGAAGGTAAAAATCAAGGGAAATATGGTAGGAATATGATGTATGTATATGTTTTAGACCATGTAGATCTAGGTGAATTCTTTTTTGTGTTAACATTTATAGAGAGAAAAAGTTGGCATACATGGTGAGCAGTGTTGAAAGGACAAATAACCACCCCATGTATTCATTTGGCATTGAGATAAGATCATCCATTTTCCTTACAGAGGGAGGAAAAGAAAATTTCAATTCACAGAATGATTCTTTTTTCCCCACTTAGGAAGAGCTGGAAGCATTTTGGAATGTCAGCTTTGATGGGGCAACATGTAAATAAGGGGCAAGAGATGGAGTTTGGGTGAAACCCCTAGAAGGAAGAGCCTTAAATTATTCTTATAAATTTTCCTTTGATTGCACAAAAATGAGGTAGAATATGAGGCTATGATGTTGGCAATTCAAATCCTGAAAGATTTCCAAGTCATGGGGGTGGTGATAGATGCAGAATCCAAGTTGGTGATTAAGAAAATGCAAGACGACTATCAGGCCAGAAATCCCAAGATGAGAATCTACATAAATGATGACCTAGATTTGATAGAATGCTTTGAAGAATGCAGGTTTAATATGATTCCCAGATTGCATAATGGTATAGTTGATTCTTTGGCCATTTTTGTTGTTGTTTTCAAAATTCCCATGTACCCCAACAATAAATATGAGATTGAGGTTAAAGCACAGACCCTCTGTCCCAAATAATGTTAAGAATTTACAGGTCTTTGAGGATGATAAAAAAATCCAAAGTTTCATTAATATCACTATGGAGTTTGATGGATTGATCATTGATGAAGATAAGATGCTCCTGGAGGGGTATACTCTCACCCAGGAGTGCTTGCAAAGTCAAATTGAAGGTCCCAAATAAATGCCACAAGATGATATTGCTTCCCTTATTGAAAGTGCTATTGGAAATGAAAATGAAGAAGTTGTTGGGCCAAAATTGCAGGGGGCTGATGGACAACAAGAATATTTGAACAATCTATGTGGAAAATAAATCCTGCAACTTAAGAGTAACACTATCCCCAAGGTTTTAGTTCCTTTAGAAAATCTCTTTGACCCAAATGATGTTTCTAAGGAGCCTCATCTTTTCCCAAGCTATGAGGATGTGGAAGATGTGAATATTAGAACAAAATATCATCCTAAAATCCTCAATCTCTCAAGAAGAATCTCTTAGGAGGACAAAAAGAAATACATCTCACTAATGGTGGAATACACAGATGTCTTTGCTTGGATCTATATTGATCTTAAGGCTTATGATACAAGTATAATTCAACACACTATACCAATAAAAAAGGATGAGATTCCTTTCAAGAAAAAACTAAGTAGAATTAACCCCAAGATGCTACCCCTAATTGAAAAGGAAATAAAGAAGTTGTTTGAGGAAAAAATCATTGTGGCCCTTATAATATCAAGGTGGGTGGCCAATTTGGTTCCGATGAGGAAGAAGAGTGGAGAAATACGACTGTTCATTGACTTCATAAATATAAACAGAGTCTCTTTAAAGGACCAATATCCTCTTCCTAAGATGGACATAATTCTATAGAGGGTAGTGGGTTCTCAAAGGATATCCACCTTGGAAGGATTCTCGGGATACAATCAGATCATGGTGCACCCATAAGACTAGGAGAAGACCACTTTCACTACACCCTCGGGTACCTTTATCTATGCAAAAATGCCATTTGGACTCATGAATGAAGGGGAAACCTTCTAGCGGGCCATGGACATAGAGTTTGCTGATGAGAAGGAAAATATTTTGGTTATCTATTTAGATGACATCATAGTTTTTTCAAAGTTCGGTGAGGACCATGTAGAACACCTTCTCAGAGTGTTCGGAAAATGCAGAGAGTTTGGAATCTCTTTTAATCCAAAGAAGTCCCACTTTGCTATGAAAGAGGGGAAGCTTCTCAAGCACATAATCTCTCAGGAAGGAATAACAATAGACCTAAAAATATTTGAATCCATACAGAAAATCGAGCTCCCTCAAAACAAGGTTGAGGTTCAATATTTTCTAGGAAGGATGGGTTTTCTGAGAAGGTTTATTGCTTCTTTTGTTGAGATTGTGAGGTGGATGACTAGTATGCTGAGAAAGGATAATGAGATCAAGTGGACACTTGAAGCAAAGAAGTCTTTTGAGGACATAAAAAAGGCTATTTCAGAAGCACATGTACTGGTAAGCCCTGATTTCTCCAAATATTTCCTCATATTCTCATTTGCTTCATAGCACACAGTGGCAGGGGTATTGTTACAAAAGAATCATGAGGGGAATGAACATCGCATTTCTTTCTACAACAAAGCATTGAGAGATGCCCCACTAAAATACAAAATTTTGTAAAAGCAAGCTTATGCCTCGGTAAAGGCCTTGAAGGAGTTCTAGGTTTACATCCTGCATTCTCACATCATTGCTCATGTTCCCACCAATGTAGTGAAGGATATTATTACCCAAACAGATCATGAGGGTAGATGGGGAAAATGGATAGCAGTATTACTTGAGTATGACTTGGATATTAAGCCCACAAAACTAATTAAAGGCCAAGGACTAGCCAAGCTCATGGCACAATTAAGATACGATTTACTCAGACTGCACATGGTTGTTGAATTATTAGCAGAAGAACCAAACCCTGAGGAATGACCAGAGATACAAGTGGATGAATATTTCCTATCATCCCCATGGTATGTTGACATAATATTCATGTTACAACATTTGCAACCTCCGTAAGAGATGGATAGGACAAGGGCCAGATTCATCAAGTAGAAGCCAACAAATTTTTGCATCTTAAACGAGAAACTTTATTGGAGAGAGCCAGGAAGGGTTCTGTTGAACTGTGTTAATGAATAGGAGGAAAAGAATCTCATTGAGGAGTTTCATGAAGGAGAATGTGGAGGCCATCATTACTGGAATACCACTGTGAATAAAATTGTGAGAGTAGGATTTTATTGGGCCACCATCTTTTTCGACACCCATAGGGAAACTAATTCCTGCCATAAGTGTCAGATCTTTGAAAGGAGGAGGAAGCTCTTTCCATTTCCTCTGAATACAATACATGTTGAAGCCTCTTTCCAGCAGTGGGGATTGGATTTCATTGGAGAAATAAACCTGTATTCCTCAGGGAAGCACAAGTGGATTCTCATTTCCACTGATTATTTCACCAATTGGATTGAATCCATCCCAACTAGACAAGCCATTGAGAGAGTAATTTTTTAGTTTTTGGAGGAGAACATCTTGTCAAGGCTTGGAGTGCCTAGAAGTGATCACTGACAATGTTGTTTCATTCAAATCGAAGAAGATGGTTGAGTTTTGTTTCAAATATCACATACAGTTGGGGCATTCCACAGCCTATTATCCATAGGGAAATGGGTTGGCAGAGTCTTCAAATAGGATCTTGGTGCATGATCAGGTAATATCATTACCATATTTCCCATCTACAAAGCAAACTGTTGACATCTTCACCAAGAGCTTTAGAGAGAAGACTTTCACCTTTCTGAGATCCCTTCTTGGAGTGGGTGACACATGGTGATGGATGATATTCACTTTCATATTTTTCTCCATGTCCATTTTAGAGGGGAGGTTTTGTTCCCATGATTTTTTCCTTCTTACCTTGGTTATATGGGAAAATAAATTTTTGTATGAGGTGACCTTAGCCTTAGTATCCAAGGCCTCAATAATATGGTATAAGTTCTACTAAGTTAGAGAATTAATCCACCTTATTACCATGGTCATACACCTAGGATACAATTTCATTAGTCTTTTGATATGTTATATGGTCCAAAACTAGGTTATATTGGTTAACCTTGGTCTATTAGGTGTTTTGGAATCATAATTGCACCCATGCGCTCTTTTTTTATCATTATAAATTTTGATTCACCTTCAGTAATGGCAGGTCAGACCTTGGCGTGCTCCACATCCCTTAAATCAAGGAAATTGTTTGACCATATGCGCTAGTGCATGTATTTGGTGGTTTTTATCTCTTCTTGGACATTTATTGCTGCCTAGAGCCACTCCCACTCACTCATGTGCTCACCCATGCCTATCCTACCCTCATTTATGTCTCTACATTCTCCATACACATCCACAAATGCATTTGTGACCGTTCAAGATGGTTTGGGAGCTCATTGGTCCACCTAGGGGGGTTTTGAGGTCAAATCCTAGCTTGACATGTGTATGCATCGAGATTGCCTCCAAAGGCTAAAAATTTATCCCTAATGTAATATAAACCTGATCAATACATATTTACATGTTGGAAACTCATAATAAACTATGTTATTTACTACATTTGTATTAGTTAATTTCACTATTTCTATTGTTTTCGTGCATAATTGTGTGTAATATCGAAATGTGAGAATACACTTTTCTCCTAGATACTACTGTGAATCAATTCTCACACTTGGAGATAGGATTATTGATTGGATTCACAACTTCTTACTGGCCTCTCCCTTTAGTTCAAGTTGTAATAGCATTTGCATATATGATGCTTGTGGTTATGACCCTGATGTCATCTTACACGTTTTTAGCTCGTTATATAATCCCTCATCCATGTTCTTATCATCTCTTATTCGTGTATCATCTTGGCATTGCACCTTGACACCATTTACCTAGAGGAGACTCCCCCCAAGTGTCCTTATCATACTTATGTTCCTTGCACTATGCTTAGTCTTGTTCTCTGCGCTTAGAACTAGTTTCTCATGCCTCTGACACTCATATCCTTACATTTAGAGAGTTCTTCTAGATTTCCTTTGAGCTCATTAAAAATAGAAAGGAGGCCACGAGTTGAATTTTTTGGGCTCGTTAAAAGTTTATGGGAAAGGTTTATGGTGTTACCTTCAAGATCTAGTCCGACTCCCTAAATATGACCATATTGTTGAGTTTTCTTGTTCTTTCAAAATCGTTAAAGGAATTGAAGGAAAATCCACATTGGTATAACTTTAACCATTTTTTGGACCATGTGGATTACTTATGAAAAAGGAATAATCTAGTTCACTCTGACTAGAAGATTGTTCCCATGTATAGGTTTATCCTGGGAGACTAAATTTACAAAAAAAAAGAACCTTTTTGAGTTTACTTTTTATTTTTTGTGCTTTAATTTAAACCATGAAAAAGATTCTGAGAATTATTTATTCCATTGTCATGATCGCTAAAACTTTAGGGCCAAAGCATCAAGTTTATCGTTGGTCACCCCATACTCACAAATGAATGGAACGAACCAAGTGATATTACTTTCCTTCACACTCGTTAAAACTAAAGCTTTATGTTTTCTCTTAAAGGAGCGTCGGTATGGTGATAGTTTAACCCTTTTGGGGACCTTGTCGACTAATTACAAAAAATGAATACCTTAGTTCTCCTGAGCTGAAAGGGTTTTGGTTTGGATTGTTTTATATTTTTTTTCGGACTTTGGAGACTAACTTTATGAAAAAATTCCCCCTAAAGTCTTCTTTGGCATTTTTAGACTCTCAAATTGAGAAAACTTCGTCAAGCATCAACTAATTCAGGCTCATAAATACACAAATAAGTGATTTATCAAGCATTCTTCTATCTCTCCTTCAATCTTAACAACAATGAAGAAGGTCCCGAATTTGCTTTCTTAGATTTGTTAAACCTTTACAATAAAGAAGGGAAGGGAAGTCCATTCAAATATATTTTATATCATGGAAACAAGTCTTTTTTCCTTGGACGAACCACCAGCTTGATTCTATCAACAGTTGGGTTCTAGTTTTTTTCCTTAGGATTAAGCGTGATCTCAGAGTTCTCACTCCTCCAGTTGGTTCCTCTTACAATTGTATGGAGAATCTGTCAATGTCTCCTACATTGAAAATTTGTATCATAGATCCTTTTGTGTCTAAAGCTGTCTGGGTCACGTTTATTTCATTCTCATTGTTCAAGGATAAAACATGTGTCATCCATTCTTTTGTTTCCTTGACCTTCTGTGTCGATCATTCCCTTGTATCATTTCATTACATTCAGCCTTTTGGTGGTCCTTGCTAAAACAACTTTGTCCCAATTCCAAATCAAATTAGCCCTTGAATTCCATTGCATTGGACAAAGGAGGATGCATTAATTCCTTCCTTCTAATGGATCTCTTCCTTTTGAATTCAATAGAGTAGTCGAGACTCACGATGCTTCAATTTTCAACGTACCAACTATACCTGTGGTTAAGAACAAATCTCTTTGAACCAACCATCGATGTGCAGTTTGTGGCCTATTTGGTCATTATTCACACCATTTCCAAAACTTGCATGAGTACCAATCACTCATAAGTGACCTTTGCAAGAAATCTTGTGATTTTGAAATTACCGCCCTTGAGGAGATCCACTCTCTGGCCTCTTCCTCAGACACCATTAGCACCATTTACATTATTTCTACTTCCATTTGTACTTCCCCCTCATCTACTGTGAAAAATCCCCCTGATCTATCTCGGCGCCACTTTGGTGATGACAAAGATATCCTTGAAACAACCACCGGTTTTACCCCATTTCACTTAGTCCATGGTGTAGAATCAGTTCTTCCCATTGAATGTCATATTTCATCCCTCTGCCTTGTCATCAAACCTCTACCAGATACTTCATCATTAGAACCATGCCTAGTTATGCTTGAACACACCAATGAGGACTGTCATGTTGCTATCCAAATGATCGAATCATCCAAGACTCAGTCAAATTCTCACTATGAATCCCACGTCCACCCACACACCTTGAGAGAGGGGGACCTAATCCTCATTTATGACCAAGCCAATGATAATAATTGGAAAGGGAAGTTTGAATCCATGTGGTATGGCCCTTATGTCATCCATTGATGTCTCAGCAAGGGGAAATTTCTTCTTTCTGACTATGACGACCACCTCTTGAAGAATCCCTGCTATGGACTATACCTCAAGAGGTTCTATACTTTAATTCACTCACCAGGAAGTACCCTTGTAGCATAGTTTTTATTTCTTGTGTTGCATCGTTTTTACCATGATTCGGTGACCACCTCCAATTGTCGCTCCATGTCCAGCCGCAACAAGTGAATTGTAGCACTATGTCACCTCATTTTCCCATGAGCGGGTGGATCTAACCTCTCCAACCTGCCTCTGCATCGTTGGTACCCCCTTGGAGGGTGTGGTCCCATGTCTACACATGGACATAGTATGTCATCGGTATCTATGGCATGTATGATATAGCTACCACTATGCTAGCATACCGTCAAGTCCCTAGAATTTTCTAGGAGGTCGAGCCATCTCCAGATCTCCCCGGTAGTCCATCGTAGCATATGGATTGTCCTCTATGAGGATAGGAAGTTGTCGCCATTGTGCAAAAATCTCACGGGTGAAGAAACGACCTACTAGACTTCCTACCACCCTATTGAGTTTTTGGACTATTTCTCAGAGTCACCTCGATTTACATTCCACCACGTGAATCACGCCTTGTATGTATTGGCATGTTCACAAGCCATTCGCTCCATCCATACTCAAACTTGGCCTTATTTCACCGCTGTCCATCGTCCCTGAAGGAGTCCCCACCAGTGTTCCATTGTTATTCATATTAACCATGTTCACAACATCTCCCCTTATGGCACATCAAACACTTCCTCCTTGCTTGATTGACCATTACAGAGTTTCTTTTAAGATATGTTTGACTCTTAAAAGAATGAAAAGATTATCGAGCATGCTTTCTTCCTTTCATGCTTGTTAAAGTATTTGAAAGGGCGTCTATGTGGCCTCATTTATCTCCTTTTTTGGACTATGTATACTATTTAAAGAAAAGGACGACCCTGGCACCTTCCTTCTAGGAACATTTCCATTTGTATCATTTTATGCTTTTTCGGACATTGGGACTGTAACTTACAGAAAACATCATTTATGGGTTGTCTTTAAGCTCTCTTCCATCCCTCTCATAAATAAAATATCATAGAGAAAACTTGGTTTCATTCATGCTCGTAAAAGTATTTCAATGACCGTCAAGTTAGTATAGGTTTAACCTTTTTCGGCCTAGTTGGAATAGCAACATAAAAGAATTCTCTTAGTCCCTTTCGAGTAGGAGCGATCTCCTTTGTACACTTTTATCCTTTTTCGAGATTAGGAGACTACTATATGAAAAAGAGAACCACTGGATTCTGCTTCTTGTTTTTAGACTCTCTAAAGATGAAAACACCATCAAGCATTTATTGTCTCAGGATCGACAAAAATACATGATATAGTATCATATCAAGCATACTTCTATCCCTTCTTTGTACTCCTTAAACTATGAAGAAGGCCCAAATGATGTCTTTAGGTGCCCACACATATTACATATGGTCTCACATCATAACAGCTCCCCTCCATTGGGTCTCCTTTGTTTATAGTACTCTACGATGAGTCTCCCTTGGATCCCATGGATATAACTATTCCAGTTACTCCCCCGTATTTACCATTGCAGTATTCTCCCTATTTCGATAGCTATGATCTCTTTCTCATGAGTCACTATCATTTTTTGCGAGGTCATCTCTACCATCATACTCTGAACAAAGGAAGTTTGAGTTCCCCGTACCACCATGCCCCTATTCCTCATTCAGTGTCTCAGTCCCCTGACTGTTCCACGTCTATGGTTATCCCCCCCGCACTTCTATAAAGGAAACCTTATTGTCTTAGTAGTTTCAGGTCTCCCTATGTCAACGTCAACACCTCTATTCCATAGGATATACCCAAAGGTCCTTGTATCTTGGTTTCATCCACCTCATTGATTAGCTCCTTAGACCACTAAAAAGTAGTCATTAGTTCCTTTTGGGTTGGTTGTTTCTCATGTTCTCAACTTTAGCTCCATCATCGCACCGTTGAAATTCATACAAGGTATTGGTTCCTTCATTATTTGGTCGAAGACCCTGGTTGTCTCCTGACTCTAGCACATTGGTGAGTCTAGTTTGGGACCCATATTGTTTCATGTCCCTTGTGATTTCTGGGCTACGTTGGTGACAGTTTTTGGAAGCCCCCCAGTGTGATTCTTCCATGTATATCCAATACTTGATGTTGCTTATTGTACCTCAGAGATTTTGACTCTCAGTAATTTAGTCCATACAGTTGTGTACATCTCCATATTTGGTAGAGCATCAGTTGTTGTGAAGTATGAAAGGAGGACAGAGAGAGATGTTCAAAATATTCAAGGAGGCTCTAAGTATTGATGCTAGGAACCAAGGAGGATATGTAGATGAGCATGAGATCAAGTATGGTGAGTGATAAGACACATATAAGACTTGATCCAACTAAGTAAAAATTCCAGGAAGACACTGAGTTGGACACCATCAACAAGTGAAGTATGCATAGGGTGTGAAAGATATGTCATATGGATATCAGAATCCATAATAGAAGACATAAAGAACATTGAATGTGTGAGTGAATATTCAACAATGGTAGCTCCATTAGTCACTTCTTCCTCATTGAAAATATCAAAGGATGATGATTCAGGATCTTCAACTTCTAGAGACATGGAAGAATATGTCTCTTTAATATCTACTTCTTGATACGTAGAGGAAGCATTCAAATAAAAGAGAGTGTTGAATCTGCAATTTCATCAGAGACTATAGAGGCCAAGACATCTTGAGAGAGAACACTTGAGGATGTGTTGGGTTCGCTACAGGCTTCATCTTCTTCTTTCTGCACACCAAAATCTCTATCCAGATTGTTCCAGAGCTCAAATGGATACTCAACATAATATATGAGATAATGCATCTTTGGAGACATTGCCAGACACACAATTACATATGCTCTATCTAAGTCATTTATCCAATCACTCTTCTCTTCATAAGATTCTTCACTAGCTCCAATCGATATATCATAGAGATCTTGTCTCTTTAGAGATGAAATCAACTTCAATTTCCACTCATAATAATTAGTGAATGGAGTAACAATATGAACTAATACTTTCGAATCCATATTGAAGTTGTACTTGCAAAATAAACCTAGAAATTTGAAATGTAGGGTTAATTACTGAGTTCCCTAATCTCTTATACCATGTATTAATTATAAATCCAAGGATCTGATACCATGTGGAAATTATAAATCCTTGATAACATAATAATTCTATAAACAAGCTAAGGATCTAGGCACACAATTAACCTCACAAAGAATTAACATAAAGAAGCAGAATAATGCACGCATAAAGAACGAATACCAATAATCTATGTCATGTTCATTAAAGAGTGATAAGATTACATAAATAATACATCCTCATAGGAAAATCAATTTTCCAAAGAGGCAACTAAGACTAGCTCATAAAGAAGGCTTACTTTAAGGAAAAAAACCCCTAGATGTCAAAAGCACTGGTCAGCTAATGAGTGGTGGAAAATCTTTCTAATCATGGATTTTGGAGAGATGGGTTGGCCATAAAAGAGGACAATTGCCAGTCAACTAGCTTTATCCTAATCCAATGAAAAGATGAAAAAGTAGGACAAAAGTAGTCTAAAGAAGAAATGAGCCCTTCCTATTATGGATTGTCATGCACTCCATAGGCTAATGATGACAAGTGGTGGTCAAATATGACAAAAGATGGCCAACTGCCTAGTCTACACCTAGAAAATTAATAAAAAATGATTAATAAATTATATCCTAAGTCTAAGTATGTAATGGGTTTTTAATTTTTCAACAATGTGGACGTAGACATTAAATGCTGTTGAGTTACCAAATTTAGACCGAGGTATTGCTTGCAAAGTCTTAATTACAAACACAACAACATAACCTATGCTCTTATTAGACATGAAGAACTTCACTTGTGGAGGGAGTCTTTTCTTTGTTGGTTCACCGTAATTAAGTTAGTAATCTATGCCATGGGCTATCAAATACTCAAAGTGCATGTACTTAACAAAAATGGTGCCAGGACGTGTATGTCAAATTGTCAAACTCAAACTGAGGCAGGTGTTTGTAATTTAAGAGTACTTTGAGCATACCACCAAAGTAGTAAAGTCCGTTGCAATTCCACAAACATCCCGATTATCTGGAAATTCGATTCAATCACTTATCTTGGCTTTTCTCCGTTATCAAACTCTGAGAGTATGACGTTCCTCCTTCCATCAAGAAAACATACAGGCGCGAAATTAAGTGTATATTAATGCTTTTATCTCTATGAAATTAGATATTATTTCACTTGGGCCTCACATTTCCTCCATTAATGTGTCCCTTGCTCCTTCAAGGGCCCATCAATTAATCATATACATTCCCCACTAGCAGTATCTGGGAAGTTCAACTATAACTAAAAAAATGGAGGATTTGCAGTTTATGGACCAAGAGACGTGGAGTTCGAATGCTAGTTACAGGCAGAGCATTCGTCCCCTGTTAGATGTAGTAGACAAGCTTCGTGATCTCAATCTCACGAAAGAAGGTATTGAGCTTCCCAGCATTGTGGTGGTAGGAGATCAATCAAGTGGGAAGTACAGTCTATTGGAATCCTTGGCAGGAATAAGTTTGGGCATTTGCACTACGAGAACCCCTCTTATTTTAAGATTACAGAAATCTGAGGCAGAAGATTGTGGAATTGTTATAGAATATAAGAAAAAAAAGAAGCACATAACAGAATCTCAAGTAACAGATAAGCTCAATTCGATTACAGAGTCGATAGCAAGAACGAGTAAGGGCTTAAGCGATGCACCCATAACTGTCCATGTGAAAAAGGTCGATGCCCCGGATTTGACAATGGTGGATTTACCCAGCATCATTAATGAGCCAGAAGATATCTACCAACAAATCTCGAAACTTATCATGCAATATATTTCTTCCAAAGAGTGCACAATCCTTAATGTGTTATCGGATGTTGATGATTTCCATATTTGTGAGTCCATGAGAATGTCAATGCAGGTGGATGAAGACAGTGTAAGAACGGTGGCTGTGGTCCCTGTAATCCCTGCAATCCCTGTAATCGACGAGGTACCTGAAGAGCTTCTGGATGATGTGAACAGACGAGTGGGTTATGTCTATATTTGCAAAAGGGTGGGAGATGGATCGCATAAAGAGGCCGGGAAGAGAGAAGATGAGTTGTTTAGATCAAATCCTGAGCTGAATAAGATCGATAAATCCATGGTTAGTATTCCTGTGTTGGCCAGGAGACTTATGAAGGCTCAAGCCGACGGAATCAGTCGGTGTCTTCCTATTATAGTGAAAAGAATCGACCAAACACTTAAAAAGAGGCAATCAGAATTGCGTACCTTGCCACAGCATATATCTGGTACTGCGGAGGCTATGATTTCTTTTATGAAGATAATAAATGGATTGAAGGATTCATTAAATAAGCTTCTCATAGATGGAGACTACAGAGAATTTTCAAAAGAATCTGACATGCATTGTGCTGACCGTTTGAAGGAGATGTTTGAGAATTACTACCAGGAGCTGTTGATCCATATAGATGTCGAAGATAAAAAGCACTTCCTGGTGCAGGAGACCAAGATGTGGGAGGAAGCAAGAAGAGTTGGTCTTCCCAATTTCTTACCATGTTCAGTCATTGCTAACCTGTTGCAAAAGCCCATAGAGGAAATGTTGAGGAGAAGTATTTCTTTAACTGGTAAAGTTTGGGAGTATATGGAGAAGGTTGTTGTTAAGGTGATTGACTCCAATTTTCAGAGTTATCCTCGCCTCCTAACGGCAGCAACAAGAGCCTCTCAAGCTTTGGCTTCAAAGAGAAAAGAGCAGTGCATTCAGTATGTAAATCAGATGATAGAGATGGAAAAATCCATGGACTTCACATTGAATCCAGTTTACCTGGAAACTTCAACCAAACTATTGCAGCAGAAAGATCAGTTCATGAAAGAAGTGCATAGAAAAGTCGAATATTCTGCACTTACTAAGCCAAGAGAGCCTCTTGTTAAATTTGGTATGCCAACACAAACTAATGTTGAGAATAGTGTACCAACACAACCATTCACAGCTGGATGCCTGAAAAATACAAACGTAGTCTTAGTCCAAGGGATTGGAAGAGTTGATATAGAAGAAGTGATGAATACCCCGAGTGATCGATTGAAAGTTTCATTCGACATGAAGATGAGGCTGATTGCATATTGGAAAGTAGTCATTCAGAGGGTAGTTGATGGAATCCCTTTGTACCTACAATTTGTTTATCAAAACCTGATTAGGAATGATTTGGGTGAGGCAATCATCAAAGAATTATCAGGGACAGAAATCAGTAAAGCGCTGGAAACGATAATGGAAGAGAGCCCTCGCATTTCTATCAAAAGAAAGAATTTGAAAAACAGCATCGATCCATTAATGCAATCACAGAAAGAAGTTGCAACGATCATCAATCAGATATGGAAACCAGAGTAATAATTATATGCTGAAGATGGTGATATACAAAATCCTTTTTATTAATGAATCCAAACTTGGAGAGCTATCTTTTGAATCCTTGAAATTTCCATGTACTTTGGCATGTGATCTGAAAATGTATAAAGTTGTTTAATGGGACACTTTTTGGCATGTGATCTGAAAATGTATAAATTTGTTTAATGGGACACTTTTGTGTGCTTCTATCTGGAACTGTCTTGTTGCAACAATAATCTAATGTAGCATATTTAGCACTATGGGAATAAACCCAATTTCATTCATGAGCTACATTTAGGCTGATAGTTACGCCGATAGGCGTATATCAATGGTATTTTGGGGGGATGGACTCAATGGTATTTTGGGGGGATGGACTTGCTTGAGCGGATCATCAAGATCCTGCAAATCCCGCCAAGTGGATGCTCAAGATCATCCCAATCATCTGATATTTTAACACACCTAACTAGCCGTAGAGTTAGGAGATGACACCAGTTGTTAGCCGCCGACTAGGAGATGAGTGCAGTCTGTTAGGAGACGTGGCCATGGAGGAGATAACCGTGGAGGAGCAACCGTGGCGGAGATACCTGGAAGCTTGGAGGGCTGGAAGCTTGGAGGGGATACACGTAGAAGAGTCTGTTAGCCGCGGCCAAGGAGTAGTTTGTTAGCCGTCGAGGAGATACCTGACAGTTTCGCCGTCCTGAGCATTCGCCGTGAGATCGCTGGAGCATTGTTAGCTGCCGAGGAGATACCTGACAGTTTCGCCGTGCTGAGCATTCGCTGTGAGATCGCTGGAGCATTGTTAGCTGCCAAGGAGATACCTGATAGTTTCGCCGTCCTGACCATTCGCAGTGAGATCGCTGGAGCATTGGAGCATTCGCCGTCTTGGAGCATTCGTTGGAGCGCCTGTGCATTGGCCGTTTTGGACCACCTGTGCATTCGCCGTCTTGGAGCATTCGCAGCATTCGCTGGAGCGCCTGTGTAGTAGAGGTAAGCTTCTGCTTTCGCTGTTCTGCATCCTATTAGGGTTACAACTGCTGAATATCTTTTACGCTAGAGACTAGAGCTAAAACTGATACTAAGAACGCGAAACATACTGATACTCAGAATGAGGAATTTATACTGCGGCTTGCGCATATCGTACCGGGGCTGTGATAATTAGTTGAATATCTTTTACGCTAGAGACTAGAGCTAAAACTGATACTAAGAACGAGAAACATACTGATACTCAGAATTACAGGGGCTGTAATAATTAGTTGAATATCTTTTACACTAGAGACTAGAGCTAAAACTGATACTAAGAACGAGAAACATACTGATACTCAGAATGAGGGTGTTTTTTGCATGGGATTCATTTAGATTAGTGATTTAGAATTGATAATTCATCTTGTTTTGACGGCCTTAATTATATAACCAGAAAACATGTTTTCTGAAACAAATTTTGAGTAAGTTTCATAGTGCTGGACAAATAGGAGAACTGAGCATTTCATCTCTAAAAATATAGAAACCAATACTTCAACAAATTTTAGCTGGCTCACAAATTTCAAGCTACAAGCATGTAAAATCTGTTTCTGCTCAGACGTCAACCGTCCTTGGACTTTACTATGCTTGAACAACAACAACAATTGATGTCTGATTATATCAATGTACGTTGATGGAGCGTTGGCATTCAGAATAGGGTTAGAAGTATGTATCCAACAGAAGATAATATTTTGATTCTAAACTTGGTATTACTACCAAAGCGGCTCAATGAAGCACATGAGGTGAAACCCCATTGTTAGAGAATAGAATTCTTATTTTAACTAGATTTATTTTTTAGAAAATAACATTCCATTTTCTGTGCAAGCGATGGAGTAGAAGCAAATACATTTCCATTTGTCCCTATCATTATTAACCGGCATGCTAACCCTAAGAAGTGTTCAAGAAGGAGACAAATGACCTTGACTCTTTGACCTGAATGTTTGGTTGTTAATAGGATTCATTCCATGTGATTAGAAACCCTAACCATAACAGCATTGGCTTGGGCATTTCTTTTACTTGACTTTTAAGTTTCTAAAAATAGAGTTGCGTAGAAAAACTATGACTCTTGGCCTATTTTTAATCCAGGTGACTTCAAAGCTGTCCAGAGCAGGTGATATATGCATTTGATAAGAAACAGAGGACTGAAAACTAGATAAAATGAATGGGAGCAATTCCAGTGTTATTATTCGACCTATAGTTAGCAAAGAGTTCCACTCCACTTCAGAGCATAGAGAGGCTTTTCAGGCTTACTTTCACCCTAGTCCGTTGACCTTAAAAATGCTCACCTAACCCTAACCTTGCTCAATATTCCAACCCTAACCTAGAAAAAGATCCTAACCCTAGGCTCTTCTCCATAGTCTCTCTTGAGCTCCCAGGCTTGTAATCGATCCGATTATTTAAATCCATTTCTTTCGAGGTTTTTTGGGGGGGGGGAAGAGTATAACCAATTATTTATATAAACAATGACTGTAACCCTCAAATATTTGTATGGTGGCGTAGGATAGTTCAAATTGAATACTACATCCTACAGAACTTCCCTGGCGTCCGGATAAAATCATGGCATATGTTGGAGCGACATCTGCAATATTGGAATATGCACCATTCTTACCACCAGCTCCTTGATCATCCCCACTGCCCAGGCATTCGACCCTCGTGGAATCAAATGAGTACGATTATTTGAGATGATATTTTAGAATTCTAATCTACACATTAGTCACTTTTTTACGGAACGTATTAAAGATGCAATTCAGAGCATAGAGAGGCTTTTCGGGCTTACTTTCACTTTAGGCCGTTGACCTTATAAATTGAAGTCCATTCCATCATGCACCAATGTCTGTACCATGTCAGACATATCTAATCCTTTGTACCGACGTTGTCATGACTTGAATTAAGTTCCATATGGTGTACTGAATATGGAACCCAAGACAATGAACAGCCTTCTGCTAAATTGTATTTTAAATTAGTAATCTCAAACAAACCATGTAAAAAGTAGATAGTGGTCAGCAGGTTTCCACAATACAAACTATTCGAGCGCTTTTGTTGTCTTGTGGGCGCCACAATGCCCTTATAAATGAAAACAAAAAAGAAAATCTAATTATTAAAGTTATGAAAACAATGGCTATGCTAGAAACAAAATAACAAGGCTGTTTGCATGTCATGACATTAAAAGGAAATTGGTCGAGAATACATTTTACAACACGGTGGATACGTTTTCAAATTACCATCTGGCCTGTTAGAGAGGCAAACTCATGGAAATTAAAATGATTTTGTCATCTAAGAAATTTAATCAAGTAATGGAAACTATAGCCACAAATAAATAATAAATCTGTTTGGCTGGTGTTATATATATATATATATATATATATGAAAACAAAGTTAACCATCACTATACTTCAAATTATATTTTATTCATGTATTCAGGCAACACTTACAGAAATACAAGCTAACTCAACCACAATAGTGCTGCATAAAATTTGCATATAACAAACATCAACGCACAGCCCTGAGCTTCCTGCTACCAACGTTTTTCTACAGTCTTTTACAATTATATATGAAGAGAAGCATTCCCATGAACTTCATTATCCAGGGCCTTTATTGAGGGAAATAAGTTGAGTCCTTTTATACCATGATAAAACAGAGAAGAAGAAAAGTATAGAAAGACTGAAACACTACAATCTGAACTTAGAAATTAAAAGCCACACAAACTATATGGTGAAAGGCAAAATGCTTCAATCCAAACTCATTATCTAGAAATATACATATTTCTTTTGGAGCAAATGCAGGTAGAAAGATTACACAGAAACATAGATTGATATAACCCTTTCAACCTGGAATGTATTAACCAGCGGTGCTTTTTCAACGTATTGTCTACAGAACAGTGATATGAAAGGAAAACAGATAACTTAGCTGTAAACAAATAATACCTTTCTTGTTTTGCCAAGATGTGAATGATGTCTTACCCGAATGAAGTTGAAGGAGATTTGCAACAGGAAGTCCTGATCTTGCGTAACGGTGAACTGCTTTTTCCTGGTGGGCAGAAAAAAATAGTTTTCTATAAGATCGTTGGTTCCTGCATAGGATAGGACTATGGCTTCTCCTCTCCCACGCACTCTCCCAAGAGCACACTGTAATCTCTAAAGAATTTCGAGATTATGTGCCCTCTGTTGTACCTAAAAATGCTGCATACCTCCAGGCGAACCTGCAGAAAGCTCCAATCGCAGCAACTGCAGCTGCAACTATGAACAAAGGCAAATATTACACATATTTATATGCAGATTTTTCTTCAATTGTCTGAAATATTTATAAATCGCTCAATCAGACCGTGTGAGAAATTGCAAGGACAAAGAAAAAATGTAAGATCAGTGAGAATTCAGGCGATATTCACCGTTAAAATCTGTGAGGCAAAGAAGAGCTTTGAATAGGAGAAGAAAGCGTTAAGCGTCCGAGGAGAGAAACAGACGTGTCGAGACTCCAAAAGCTTTCATGCTTAAGTAGATGTCTTGAGCAAGTGGAATTATTTTACAATGCATGTAAAATTTTCGAGTGCCATCCGCGTGCTTAAGTAGTTGTCTTAAACATTGCCAAGTGGAATTATTTTACTGTGCATGTACAATTTTCTCTTAGACTGTCATCAGCCAGAAAGGTCTAGGTCTATAGTTAACTTGTGGAAAACTTGGATATGACATCTGAGTCAATTGGTCTATTGCCCAAGTAGCATAGCAGTTCAAAGTTAAAATTGGGTGGAACCATTGCTAAGATTGGATAAAACCAATGTTGATGGGCTTAATTATTCGTATAATATTGTTTAAAAAATGTTACTTTAACTACGAAATCAACAATGGCATTATTCGGTTTATCTAGCATGATCGTAATGTAGGTTTGCAAACTCTTGCTTATGGGATGTCATAGTACACTTATTTCAGTACCATGTTCATTTCTGGTAATGTTCGCCATCCCTTAGACCTTTTAGTACCATGTTCATTTCATTTTACTGAGGTGGATACTTTTTTTTTCATGTTGGAATATTGTCAACAATGAATATATATGTTTATATTTGTATATATAAAAAGTATATATGCCTTTTATATGTATATATTTAAAGTAATATATATTTCTTTCATTTTATGTATATATTTAAAGTATAAAATTTTAAATAGTTATAAAAAACTATCTTATTTCTAACATTTCATTCATTATATATTGTCCTTTACAATCAAGTTGTGTCTTGATGTTTTTATATGCAATATCATTATCATTAAAAGTGAAGTATTATTCAATAAGTCCATTGGTTGTATTTAAAAACATTGACTCTGGGGAACAACCTACTTATGGGTACACTTTGAATGAGTTGAATGTTTTTAAAGAATAAAAATGTTTTTTACACCCAGTGTTATTTGCTTCTATGTTTATTGAATTGCAAGAACTCTATAATGAAAGATTTATTTTATGGTGGTAGTATAATCTTAATAAGCTTTTTTATGTGAGATTTAAGGTGGAATATGGTCTAGATTGTTTTATCTAGATAAGAGGATGAGACAAGAGTATAGTAGAGATTAATTTTATGGCACTTTCAAAATTAGAAATAAACAATTATAAACCAAAAAAATATAAAAAATTAAAAATTGGTATCTCATCAAGGGATAATTGGTAGGGATGAATGGATAACTCACAAGTGATGAATGGATAACCAACACTTTATGGATAACCTCAAGAATGTGGATGATAACATGTAGAAAGGCATAGATAACTCACAAGTGTCTTCTATTCCATTACTATCTCTCAACCATTTGATCCCTATCAAATTTATCTAACCACAAGTGGGTGTGCTAGAATTGTTTTTCACATAATCTCACAAATCCAAAGTCCCATAGGCATTTTTCAGGTTTTTCAACACAAATTTAATGTTCAGGTTTTTCAACACAAATTTAATGTATATATGCATTTTAATACTGCAAATGTGTTTTGTTCAAGTTATGACTATCGTGCAGTTTGTTAGGCAATGTTAAAAGACCATGCATGGTATCAATGGCTAGAAGTTTGATATGGACACAGGTCATGCACTAATGCACTGGCAACTAGCTCAAGTAAATATCATGTGATGTGCCACTGGCCAGTGACCAGAAGTTTGATATGTACTTTTCTCCTTCAGAAACTCTACATTTGTTCTTTACAAAACGGGAGTTAGATTAGCAATGCTATTTGCATCTAGCTCCGGGATGTTCAATAGGATTTCACATTCATAAAATTATATTTTATATTGCATTCGTACTCTATAGTTCCAAAAAAAAATTATATATATTAATTTATATATATTAATAACATCAAAATAGAAACTGGATCTGGGAAGCGTAAATTTTTTTAATCAATTTTTGTTTATATGATATCCAAAGTTGACATAAATTATCACAAATGTTACATCATCTCCATCATCTCCATCATCCCCTACTTGACTATAAAGTATCTCACTTGATGTACTAGATGTACAAGATGCTAACTTGATGTACAAGATGTTGTAACAATTTAAAAAAATATATAAACAAACAATCTAGACATAATCCAAGGCTATTCAGAGTTGACATGAATTTTTATAAAAAATGTTACATCATCTCCATCATCCCCTACTTGACTATAAAGTATCTCACTTGATGTACTAGCTCACTTGATGTACAAGATGTTAGTAACAATTTTATAAAAAATAACAAACAATCTAGACATAATCCAAAGAGCTTTTTCTCATAATCCAAAGAGCTTTTTCTCAAAACAATCAAGAAATCTCTCTTCCTCGTTATTGTATGTTAAAAGAATCATGCACTTGACGAATGTGCATTAGGTTAAATGGCCAAGAAGCTTTTTATACTCGCTAAAGTTTGTTTTTTCAAGACCGTCCGAAGACTATGAAACATGAACCAAAACTAGCGCTCCTTGGGAGATTAAACCATCATAACTTGAACATATACTTGAACCGTCATCATTTATATACTTGAACATATACAAGACTACGAAATGGTCTCTACTTGTTTGATTTAACTTTGGCAAATGGTTGCATTTGATTATGGTATAGGAAAGGCTTAAAAACATAGCATAATTACTATGTTCAGCTTGTTGTTTTTGTCATCTATTAGAAATGTTGTAAGCAATATTTGCACTTTAATGTGAGAATGTAAATTATAAAATTTTGAAATTAGAGAGCCATATTATATATATATATATATTCTAGATGATTTGTCAAATTGGGTTTTGTTTGATTGGTTGTGGAATGGTGTTATTATTCTAACTGAATATATATCTATTTATAAAATAAGATAATCAATATATCAATTGTTTTTCTTCTTGTCAAAGATAAACATGCCAATGATAATATCATTAACAAATATTTGTTTTCATTAATTTCAGTGGTTTAGATGTCTAATGACATTATGTAACAACTTTTGGCATATTGACAAGGTCATGAAAAACAATCAATATTCAATTTTGATGTATTACAAACACAAACCATAAAATGTTATTGGGTTTTATATTACATGTAAATTAATTTTGGATTACAAGCACATACTATAGGGAAAAATATTAATAATACTTGAAGAGAATACTTTGGAGTAAGGGGTTATCTCATGGGGTTCTTTAAAGGTTATATGTATAATACTGAATGTTTTTTTATAAAAATTGGTATACACTGACAATGCCCATGATGTTACACATTAATAATGCCCATGATGTGACACATTAATAATGTGACACGGTTATGCCATATTACAACAATCATTGAGGATTAAAAAATTATGAACACTGACACAACCTAAGATGTGACACATTAATAATGTGACATGTGACATCCACATTGTGATCTATATATCATGGATTATGTTGCATTCTAATGTTTATTAACGTTATGCTGCATTATGACATTCAAAGGGTTATGTTTCGTTCTCATTAATGTTTAGTATACGTTGACAATGCCCATGATGTGACACATTAATATTTTGACACGGTTATGCCACATTGCAACGGTCATTAAGGATTAAAAAAATGTATACAATGACACAACCTAAGATGTGACATGTTAATAATGTGACATGGGACGTTCACATTTTGATGTATATCATGTATTATGTTGCATTGTGATGTTCATCAATGGTTATTTCATATTAAATGGAATTTTAGGCACATTAATATTATATAATAATACGTGAAGAGAATACTTTGGAGTAAGGGGTTATCTCATGGCGTTCTTTAAAGATTATATGTATAATACTTAATGGTTTTTATAAAAATTGGTATACCCTGACAATGCCCATGATGTTACACATTAATAATGTGACACTGTTATGTCACATTACAACATTCATTAAGGATTAAGAAATGATATACACTCATACAACCTAATATGTGACACATTAATAATGAGACATTAAACATTGACATTATGATGTATATCATTTATTATGCTACATTGTGGCATTCATGAATGGTTACATCTCATTGCGAAATTGAGCAAATGTTACATGTCTAAAATTATAAAGAGTTGTCCCATTCTAAATTTAATTAAGGATTAAAAATTGATATTCATCGACACAACCCAAGATGTGACAAATTAGTAAAGTGACATTCAACAATCATCATGTTGTGTTCAATTGCGGGGTTAATCTGTGGTTATTTCACATTGTGACATTAAGTATGGGTTATATGTCTAACATGAAAAAGGGTTATGTTCCATATCAATGTTCATCTTTATAAATAAATCCTCCTCTTGTGGATTAAGAACAATAATCTCCATAATCGTAGGTTCATCACCACGAAAAAAGGGCATATTCACAAGCAAGGGATGGCCCATCCTCCCAATAGCGAGTACTGACATCCCACAAATATCTCCCCAAACAAAACTTGCTCAATCATCGAGCCCAAAAATGTGACAAATATATAAAGTGCCTTTCATATTCCAACTATAAATCGATCTCATGGCCAAATCCCAACTTGCTCATATACCTAAAGTCTTCAACCATACCAAACCATAAATATTTAGATACTTCAATGAACAAAGGAGTATGCAATATGAAAGATATGAGGTGATGAAATGATATCACATAAATAGAATGATCCCGTCATTCTACCAACATGTTACAATGTCAGCAACCTATGCCACAACACGACTTACTAAGGAGAAGATCCCTCTAGACATTTAGACACCCATTTAGTTGTCATAATGTTCCCTTTAGTCAATGCATCAATCAACCCAAGGCCTCACTTCTCCTTGGGCATAATACATACATCCTAACGAACCATAGGAATACATTGAGCCCTACCATATTTGGTCCACAAGTATGAATGTCAAAGCTACTCCAATTGGTAAAATTGAGTCATATTAGGAAGTCAACAAGACACATAATAGATATAGGAAGTTTGAACTAGCCTACCCACCATGGTCAACTTTAAGTCCTTATGCTTCCAAAAGAGAAACTTCCACCACAACCTCTTTGTTGGTTATGGAGCCTCATCTTCTTTTGCAAAGATCTTATTGTTGAGCCGTGTTTGTAGCTCAGTTTACTGTACAGTTGTCCTAATGAGGGGATCCAAGGGTCAGTGGGCCATGATAGGGATTCGGGGGTGTTACGCTGCATATGTACCCAATGCACCTTCAGGTGTGTTCGAGGGACAAAGAGAGCCAAAACTTGTCCAACAAGGGTGTTATTGAGCAATGGTATTCATGGTTGGGACCTTTGGTTCCTCCTTTGGGGGAATTATGGCTTAATGGCACTGTCGACTGCCCTTTGTTGAGGTTTTTAACCTTTGGGTTGGTGACTGAGGCCCTAAGGGTGGAACGCTGGGTCACATGGATCCATATGTTGTTTATTTTCTCTTATTACTCTCTCATGGCCTATTACAATACAATTTCTCCTTCTCCTGGGCATTCTTCCTCAATAGGACATTCTCTCCTTTCACTAGGATGACGTGCCATTTGAGGGAGGTGTTGAGGATTTTACAGTATATTTGGGTTAGTAGGGGCATGAAACATCCCTCCCAGCCCACTCTAGCCTTTCGTTTGGAGTGATTCGCACAACTAGGATATTTTTGGCAACTTGGGAACAAATATCCCTAGTAGCCTACGTTGAATCCTGCAAATGAGTCATATTTTACTATTGTTTTGTCCTGATTTTAAGCTGACATTTTAATTTACAAATTAATATATTTTAAGGCATGTCGTCCTGGATGTTTTAAGTGAGTGTGAGATCATATAAATAGATCTCCTCACTTTCATTTGAAAACAAGAGATAAGTGGGGATTATTACTATATTACTGTTTTTCCCTAACTAGGGCTCTTTGGATAGGATGCACTATTATCAAGAATGATTTTTGGTTAAACAAGTTGGCTTTTGGAAGTTCTTTGGATAAAGTTTCTTTATGGTGATGCTTAGATTTGTTGGCACAACAAAAGCACATTGAGGTATGGTTTTTTACCTTCTTTGTTTATTGTTACTAGATGATGCATGTTCTTGGTCGAATGTTAGCAATAGCGGCTGCATTTTGCGTTAGGTATGTTATTTTCATCCATTTATCACCTCAAATAGAAGAGGGATGTTCCTTTGTGAAAGTTTCTCGAGGGTTTGTCCTTAGGATTCTGGAGTAGTTGTTTACCTAGGATAGATATCCTCAAGCCTTTTTGTTGTCCTCTACCTTAGACGTCCTAGGACTAAGGCACCATTGTAACCTCACTTCAAGAACCTAAAAAATCCTTTTTTCCCTTAATATTTTCCTTCTCCTACCTCTCATGGGTTATTTCTAGGGATCACTGCTCCACACAACAGTCCTCTTATATCCTTGCAAACCCCACTCTACCTTCTCTCTGCCTTCCTCGCCCTCGGGCCTGTCAAAAAGGGTACACAAAACCTAGTTTTTCCCTTCTTATAACTCACCACTAGTTAAGGGATGCAATATGACTATCCCAAAAATGGGAGCTGGAATTAATAATCAGATAACAAGTTTTATTTGAAAATTTGATCTATGATCCTGCAATGTTAGGAAAGCCTATTCTCAGCAGATACAGATCTAAATCAACTTACAATAAAATAATATTTTATCATAAATCAATTTGAAAATGAAACAAAACTCATAATCGAAATAAATTTAACATAGTATTGAAGCATAAAAGAAAGTACACCCAAGTACTAACGCTGAAATGAATAAGTTCAACTTACACAGTCAGTACTTTGTATGAAATCATATCATTACCAACTGAAGAAAAGGAACATGAAGAAGTTCATTTACTTTTCTATATGATAATTAATTATCCATACTTCAACACTAAGTACCTTGTTCAGAATCCATTAACAAAAGTGTTTTCACATATAATATAAAGATACATACATATGAAAAGGAAATTCAACTCAGGAAAATAATATTAAGACAGCATGATAATAACTGATAGACCTAGCTAATGTCTTCAGTATGTCTGTAAAACATAGTAATCCTCAGAAATAGTTCTAAAGGAACACAAATAAAATAGAATAATATTAAGTGCTATATTATATTTGTTCATCACAAGTTTCAGGATTCCAACCCCTTGCTTCAGTTCCGAAGTTGCTTATAAAGGAAAATAAAAGACTACAACCGACTAACTAGAAATCCTATTTCTTAGGAAAGATCCCAATCATATCCAAATAAGGTGTAATGATGACCAGCTTCATAGGCACGTTGTTACAAAATCATCCAGAAAGAAAGATATGCCCAGAGTTTTAACTTACTGGAGAAATTCCAGCGTTATACTCTCCCAATCATAGTAACACCATACTGGGTAATCCATGCCAACAAAAGCTTAGAAATAGGAACGAAGTAATTACTGAGCATCAAATCAGTTGTAAGTCCCGAACATCCTTCATTGAGTAGCCATGTACAATCAAAAGACACGAAGGTAGACCAACATCTAATTTTATCCCAACGGTTTCTTTGACACCTGTACATATTAACAAAAGTTGTTTAGCAAAATTTAATGATGATCAATTAAGCATGAGTGAGATATCTGCAGAACTTTAATTCTATAGATATCTCAATTTAATCATTTAGACCATGAATTGAACTGAAACCGATGAACCCAAAACATCACTAACATGTAAGAATCTATCCAAAACCCTCTGTAGGCATAATGTAAGATAAAAAAGACAAAATTTAGAAGTCACTGGAAAAACAATGATATCAGGTTTTTAAGGCCGACTCAACTAAGAATCGAATGGGTACACTTCTCCTAGCTTCATTCAATTTAGCCCTGAACCTGACAGCTATGGTCCTGTTAATCCTATTCTGTCTTTTCAATCTTTGATTCTTTAACAAGAGCCTTTTAATCATTTCTTTGCATTTCAACTTTTTTCCTCTTAACACATCCCATTTCTCAACCCAGGTGATCAATTCAGCTTTTAAAGCTTTAATTTCTTCCAGGGCAATTATTTGAATAACTTGTGCTTCTTTTAAATCTGTTTGCAGGGAAGAAATCAATTGGACATGAGGATTTGGATCAGTTTGGTCTTTCGACTCTCTTTTCAAGTTTACTCGGGCTTCTTCAGTTAGGTGAGACTTTCTGTCAATTTCTTGGCTATCCTCACGATTTACTTGCTGACTGTCAACCACCTTGTTTGCAGAGATAGAAACGTATTTAAGATCTAACAAAGATGGGCCTATGGGAGCGGGATTCGGTCGAACGTCTCAAGAATCAATCAGCTCAATAACTGAGACATCCCCAACACTCAAATTCCTCCTGGCAAGCAGAGCGGCTGTCATACTGCGTGTGGTTCTTCGTATAGCCGGTTTGCTCATAGCACTGCTAGTTTGATTTTCAGCCTTTGCTTGCTTCATATTAACCTTTGTGTGAGAAGAACCCTTGTTTTGACAGGTTATAGGAGTTGAGGGTTTCCTTCCTTGAGCTTGAAAATTATTTGCAAGAGTTTCAACACTAGTTTCCCCCTCAATTTTTACATCATCCAGACTTAGGGTTTTATCAGGTTGAAACCCTTCATCCCCCAAATCATCCTGAGAACCAGAGTCCTCGACTTCAAGCTCAGCCTCTACATTGTTTACCCACCTACGTCGAACCCTAGGCCTCTGTTTGGGCAATTCCTCGTTAATCCCAAACCCATTTCTCACAAGGAAAGAATCCCAGGTCTAACCTAGTTCTTCCAACCAACTGGACACAAGAAATTTATTCGTTGTTGCAATCATCCTTAGTTTAAGAAACAAAGTTATCATATGAAAAGCAAAAGATATTGGAGGAGCACCATTACTTGGCTATGTGGACATGGTCATGAATTTTAGACATCAAATGTTGTTGAGTTACCAAATTTAGAGCAAGGTATTGCTTGCATAGTATTCATTACAAACACAACCTATCCTCTTATAATCACAAGAGGGGCATTATTTGTGTGTGGAGACTTTTCTTTGTTAGTTGGCTATTTAAGTTAATGTTGTTGAGTTACCAAATTTAGAGCAAGGTATTGCTTGCATAATATTCATTACAAACACAACCTCTCCTCTTATAATCACAAGAGGGGCATTATTTGTGTGTGGAGACTTTTCTTTGTTAGTTGGCTATTTAAGTTAGTAATTTACTTTATGGGTTATTTATTGATATTAGTTAATTTAAAATTTAAATATAATATAAGAAATTTAAAATTTTGAATAATATTAATTAAAGTTATACCATTAAATTTATTTATAATTTAATATATTAAATTTATACCATTAAATCTATTTTATAAGGCCAATATATTTTGTGAATAATTCAACTTTTTATTTTTTATTATTTTGTTAGGTATGAACATTACAACATCTCCCCCATATTGTGTTTTTTTTGTAACCCACATTTTTGGGGGGATAATTAAATTTTTAATTTTTATTGTTTTGTTAGGTCGGAATATTACAACATCTTCCCCATATTAGGTTTTTTTGGGGTCACGTTTATTTTGGTGAATAATTAAAATTTATATTTTCTATTATTTGTTAGTAACAAACGTTACAAGATCTCCCTCCCTCTTATTAGGTTTACAACATAACGTCCTCCCTCTTATTAGGTTTACAACATAACGTTACAAGACTTCCCCGTACTAAGCTTTCTTTCATAAAGTTAGAGCCTCTCTCAACACAATTACTCAATTTTCCTATAAAAGTGTAATGTTTTCAAATTGGAAATTCAAAATATATAGAAAGAGTTATGTGTTATATAATGCATTATGTTATTTCTTAAATTTTCTAAGAAGCGGTGCCTAAGGCCGCTCCATAACCTTGACTCAAATTTATTTATGGCTGCAATTTAAAAAATATATACCACCCTAAGTCCATCAATACTTTGGTTTTTATATAAACACCCAAAGTATGTGGTTTACAGAAATGGTGTCGGTATATGTCAAATTCAAATTGAAACAGGTAATTTTAATTTAAGAGTAGTTTTTTATCAAATTTATTATTTTTAGAGTGGAAATGTTTTATAGTTTTAATTTGTAATTTTATATATGTGGTTTTAAAAAATATTTTAAATCTAACATAGATCCATCTTAAAAAAAAATGTACCAAGCCTCGAAAATGATCAAATCTTTAGAACTACAAACTCTATTTTTAAAATGAAAATGTTTTAGATTTTAATTTATACATGTCTAATTTAAATCACATTATTTTTATTTTTTTTATAAGAAACACTAATCAAGCTTACCCATTTACACATCCACCCTGTGACCTCTCGAATTTGTCTCTTCCACTCAACCAAAGCTAAAATCCGTTGCAATTCCACTCACATCCCGATTATCTGGAAATTCATTGAATCGGTTATATTGGGTTTTCTCCGTTATCAAACTCTGAGAGTATGACGTTGACGTTCCTCCTTCCATCAAGACAGTATACAGGCGCGAAATTTAGTGTATATTACTGCTTTTATGTCCACGAAATTATATCCTACTCCACTTGGGTCTCACGTTTCCCCCATTAATGTGTCCCTTGTTCCTTCAACTGCCTATTCATTAATCGTCTGCATTCCCCACTAGCCTAAAATGGCAGCAGCTACAGAGACGGACAGTATTCTGGGAAGTTCAACCATGCCTCAAAAAATCAAGGATTTGCTCTTTAAGGACCAAGAGAGATGGAGTTCGAATCGTCCCCTGTTAGATGTAGTAAACAAGCTTCGTGATCTCAATCTCACGAAAGAAGGTATTGAGCTGCCCAACATTGTGGTGGTAGGAGATCAATCATGTGGGAAGTACAGTCTATTGGAATCCTTGGCAGGAATAAGTTTGGGCATTTGCAGTACCAGAACCCCTCTTATTTTGAGATTGCAGAAATCCGAGGCAGAAGATTGTGGAATTGTTATGGAATATAATGATAATAAGAAGCATATAACAGAATCTCAAATAAGAGATATGCTCAATTCGGTTACAGAGGCGATAGCAAGAACGAGTAAGGGCATAAGCGAGACACCCATAACTCTTCATGTGAAAAAGACTGATGCCCTGGATTTGACAATAGTGGACTTACCCATCATCAGTAGTCAGCCAGAAGATATCTACCAACAAATCTTGAAAATTTTCATCCATTATATTTCTCCCAAAGGGAGCACTATCCTCAATGTGTTATCGGTTACTGAGGATTTCCCTGTTTGCGATTCCAGCAGAATGGCAATAGAGGTGGATGAAGACGGTGAAAGAACTGTGGACGTGGTCCTTGTAATCGATGAGGTTCCTGAAGGGCTTATGGATTTTGTGAGCACAGGACTGGGTTTTGTCTATATTTGCAAAAGGGTGGGAGATGAGTCGCATGAAGAGGCCGAGAAGAGAAAAGCCAAGTTGTTTAGATCACATCCTGAGCTGAATAAGATCGATAAATCCATGACTGATATAACTGCGTTGGCCATTGATCTTATTCAGATTCAAGCCCAGGGCATCAGTGAGTGTCTTCCTGATATAGTCAAAAAAATCGACGAAACACTTTTACAGAGGCAATCAGAGTTGCGTGCCTTGCCACAACATATATCGGATACTGCCGAGGCCATGATTGTTTTTATGAAGATGATAAATGCATTGAAGGATTCATTAAAGAAGCTTCTCATAGATGGAGACTACAGAGAATTTTCAGAAGAATCTGACATGCATTGTGCTGCCCGTTTGAAGGAGATGTTTGAGAATTACTACCAGGAGCTGTTGATCCATATAGATGTCGAAGATAAAAAGCACTTCCTGGTGCAGGAGACCAAGATGTGGGAGGAAGCAAGAAGAGTTGGTCTTCCCAATTTCTTACCCTGTTCAGTCTTTGCTAACCTGTTGCAAAAGCCTATAAAGCAGATGTTGAGGAGAAGTCTTTCGTTAACTCGTAAAGTTTGGGAGTATATGGAGAAGGCTGTTGTCAGGGTGATTGACTCCAATTTTCAGAGTTATCCCTGCCTCCTGACGGCAGCAACAAGAGCCTCTCAAGCTTTGGCTTCGAAGAGAAAAGAGCAGTGCATTCAGTATGTAAATCAGATGATAGAGATGGAAAAATCCATGGACTTCACATTGAATCCAGTTTACCTGGAAACTTTGACCAAACTATTGCAGCAGAAAGATCAGTTCATGAAAGAAGTGCGTAGAATTGTTGACGAACACTATTGTGCTCTTGGATCAAGTTCTATCAAGCCAATAAAACCTCCTGTTATATTTGGTTTTGGTAAGCCAACAGATACAAAGGTAGTCTTCGTCAAAGGGATTGGAAAAGTTGATATAGAAGAAGTGATGAATACCCCCCGTGATCGATTGAAAGTTGCTTTCGAAATGAAGATGAGTCTGATTGCTTATTGGAAAGTAGTCATTCAGAGGGTGGTTGATGGAATCCCTTTGTACCTACAATTTGTTTATCAAAACCTGATTAAGAATGATTTGGTTGAGGAAGTCATGAAAGAATTATCAGGCACAGAAATCAGTAAAGCGCTGGGAATGATAATGGAAGAGTGCCCTCACATTTCTATCAGAAGAAAGAATTTGAAGAAGAGCATCGATTCATTGATGCAATCACAGAAAGAAGTTGCAAAGATCATCAATCAGATAGAAAAAGCCAAGTAATAATTATGTGTGGACGAGGGGGAATTGGAGAGTGAATTTTTGATTAAAATTTCCATGTAATTTGGCATGTAATCTGAAATTTTTTTGTCTGTTTAATGGGCCACTTTGGTGTGCTTCTGTTGGAGTTGTCTTGTTGCAGCAATGATCTAATGTAGAATATTTAGCACTATGGGAATGAACCCATTTGCATTCTTCAGCTATATTATAGCTTCAGTTTTAAGTACTTATTCTCTTTTGGGTGTGGGACTTATTTTGGGATAGCTTGTGTTATAAGGATTCACTGTTTTTGTTGAACTGTTTATGATTGATTCAGGAAGCGAATGGATGCTATTCTCGATACGCAAGCGGATACCTGAACAAAATAAATGATGAATTGAGGTAATTTGGGGTGACATTTTAATTTCATGGACAACCATTTGATTCACACTAGAGAATATATAGCCTTGGGAGAGAGACCATAGCAAGATACAAAATTAGAGAAAGAAGTTTCCATGGGAATGTAGGGGAGATAAACATTGAATCGAAATGGGTAGGGTTGTTTTTGTTCAACATATCTTTTATATTAAAAAAATATTTATAAGAAAATAAAAGCAAATACAAAAGGGTGCAAGAGGGTATATACAATGATATTTATATGTTGATCATTAAACTAACAATAAAGTTTGAGTAAATACTAAAGTTCAATAATTTGGCATCTTTCTTCAACAAAAATCCTTTTGCTAACTAGTGTATATGTAATTCCTCTTTCTATATATGACAAAAGACAGAGGAGAGCAAGCCTCATTTTCAAATACCTATTTGCATTGGAGTTTCCATTTGATAGATAAGGTTGAAGTCCTCAAGCATTGTTAAATACCATCGAAAGAGGATGAGGTTATAGAGCTAAAGTCACCTAACAAAACTTCACACCAATACAATTACCCCACAAAGAATCCCTACTTTCTTTATCTAAACATGCTCCCAACAAGACTTGGCAAAAGGGAAATGCCATGGTCAATGCTTCATTGTTTTCCCCTTGGGGTAGGAATGGAAAATCCCATCATAAACACCACTTTGAGCTAAACATAGGAAGGCCTTGTTAGATCATGACCAGCCAAGTAAACACAAAGTTTATAAGGTACTTGCATCAACTACACACTATGGAATCTTTAAATCCATAGACTCTTGGCATTTGAAGATTACCATTGCACATTAAGAACTAGGTTAAGCTCATGTCGCTAATGAAGAAGAGAGTACAATTTTTTATAATTATACTAAACTATGGGTTCCCAAAAATCCACTCTCGCTCATGCGTAAAGGGACCTAGCATATCAATGTTCATATTTATAAATAAATCCTCTTATGGAGTAAGAACAACAATCTCAATAATAGTATGTTAATCACCAAGAAAAAGGGCATATTCACAAGTAAGGGATGCCCAATCCTTCTAAGAGCGACTACTAACATCCCACAAATATCTCCCCTAAAAGATCTTCTTACTCAATCATTGAGCCCAAAAATGTGACAAATCTATAACATAAGTGCCTTGCATCTTCCAACTCTAAATTGATCTCATGGCCAAATCCCACCATGTTCATCTACCTAATGTCTTCCACCATATCAAATCATCAATCTCTATATAGTTATGTGAACGAAGGACCATGCAAACTAAAATTTATGAGGTGATGAAATGATATCACATAAATTGAATGACCTCCTGATTCTGCTAACATGTTGCAACGTCAACAACCTATGCCATGTTGATGTTTTGAGCAAAATCGAAGATGCTTGAACTTTAAAATTTTTATTAATCAATCACTGCATATATGAATCTCATAAATAAATCAACCACATAAATGATTAAACCATAAGAGATAAGATATACCCTCAGAAAACCCTTCAAACACGGAGGATGAAAAACCAAACAATTCTTTGAGTATGATATATAGATTTGCAGAGAATGGTTTACAACACATATGCATATTTCCCAATAAGAGATATCACCACATCAGTAGAGAAGAGATATCCAATGTAACCCTAGAAAAACAATTGTATGCAACTATATTGAACTTTCCATATGCCTAGCATATTAATAACAAGCCAAAAATCTTAGCATGTAGAAGGTAACACATTGGAGGCTCAATATACATACTAAGAGCACCACATAGTGCATTCACAAGGAGGAGCTAACTAGAACTCCCTCATTCAAACATTAGATCCCTTCCTTTCCTCAATTCTCATTGTCTTCAACTGAAAGTGGACTAACTTGAATTGAATGTTAATCACCTTGAACTAAATGTTTAAATGACTTGAACTGAATGTTAATTATCTTGAAATGAATGTTTAACTGACTTGAACTGAATGTTAACTATTTTGAACTGAATGTTAACTTACTTGAATTGAATGTTAACTTACTTGAACTAAATGTTAACTTGAACTGAATGTTAACTTACTTGAACTAAATGATAACTTACTTGAACTAAATATTAACCGACTTGAATTGAGTGATAACTTGCTTAAAGTGAATGTTAACTGACTTGAACTCAATCTTTAACTGACTGTTGATCACTTAGTTAACATGATAACTTAAGTGTCATCAGTGCCTCACTCTTAATGCCATCCATGCACAATTTCTATTATTAACTTTTGCATGGATATCTTTAGTTAACTGAGGCATGTTGATTGATGAACATTAAGCTCTTCCTTAAATAACTATATTCGTTAATAGTTCATCTAATGCTTTGATTGAGACATTCATATTTTATTGAAGCTTTATAACATGAGTTCACTCAGACATTTGCATGGGAAATTCAAATTCTCTTTCTCTATGATTTATCTCATTATCATTAAATAATTAATGCATGGTCCATATGTGTATTATTTATCCATATTATCATATCTTACTCATAAGAATTATTCCATACATATTGATGATCATATATATTACTCCAGGGCATATAGTCATATGCTAAAGTAATTCACTCTAGGTGTAGCTCATACCTAAATGAGACTTATAGCACTCAGTGACCATCACTAGAATATATCACATAGTATAACCACCTCAACAAATGGAGATCCACAATCTTGATACAACACAAGAATTCAATCTTGATACATCACAAGATCATCTCCACAATTGGAGATTCATTCTCATAAGGTACCCTATATGAGAATCATTGACTTGATACAACACAAGTCTAGTCTTGATACAACACAAAACCAGTCTTGATACAACACAAGACTCCAATCTTGATACAACACAAGATCACGGTACATGCATCCACCTCAATACATGAGGACATAAATAGGACTTGATACAACACAATGTTTTGACTTGATACCATACAAGTCTTACAGAATGTCTCCTGATGTTGTAAAATCAACACTCCCTTTCAGCAATGGAGACATTCTCTACTTTACCAAGAATTTCCTGCCATACCAAGCTTATCTCAGAAGTATCTCAACTTCGTCAGTAATAATGGCTTGTCCACAAATTTGCAATTTTATCATTAGTAACTATGTACTAAAATTTTACTTCACATGACCATGACTTTAAAGAAGTAAAACTTCATCTCAATGTGTTCTATCATAATGTTGTTGTTACAACTACTTCCCCAAAAATATTTACATTTTAGGGGCCCTCCTTCCATTTTTTATTTTAAAAGCACGCTTACACTTGTTTCCCAACTCAAATAAGCCCTCCCTGCATACCTAGTCTTTCCTAAAAGCTTGACCAAAAGAATTTTCCTAAGCCTGAAGTGTCAATTTGGTAAAAATCCTTAGGCGCAACCTTGGAAACATGCCTTATATGAAAAAAATCCACTTTCGATTTCAAATCAATGACCAAGGACGGACCCGCAAAGATCAATAGTCAAGAAAATCAAAAGTGGAAAGATAAAGTTTAACTTTGAAAGGGTGAACCCGCTTTTCACTTTTCGCTTTCTACAATCCACGGAAGCGAAAAAGCGGAAAGCAGAAAGATAAAGTTTAACCTTGAAAGGGCGAACCCACTTTTCGATTTCCAGTTTTCATAATCCGTGGAAGCGGGAAGCGGAAGGATAAAGTTTAACTTTGAAAAGTTGACATCCCTCTCTCTGATTTCTGCTTTCCGGAAGGCTCCTGCGAAAAATCAACGGTCAAGAAAGGCAGAAATGAAAAATCAAAGTTTATTTTCGAAAAAAGTTGACATCCCTCTTTCCAATTTCCGCTTTATGCAATCCATGGAAGCAGAAAAGAGGAAGCATAAAAATAGAAAAGTGGAAAAGCGGAAGCGGAAAGATCAAAGTTTAATTTTGAAAAAGTTGGAGTCGTGCTTTTCGAAATATGAATTCCATGATCCGTTTTGATTTCAGATCAACGGTTCAGAAAGATCCCGCAACAAAAGGCAGAATCGGAAGGACGGAAACCAGAAAAGGAGTATTTTCAGTCATGAAAAGCTTGAAGCTCGCTTTTTGAGATCCGCAACCCATAAGTTGGTTTCAAATCGACGGCTAAGAATCACTCTGTAATAGATCAACGTAGTAGAAAAGGGCAGAAGCGAAAAAGCATAAACAAAAAGATGGAAGTTAATCTCTAAGAAAGTTGACATCCCGCTTTCTAATTTCCGCTTTCCACTATTTCATGTAAAGGAGCTGTCCGGGCTGCATGATCTAATGGATCAAATCAAACCCGATCCATCTTTTGAAATGATATGATCGATTCAAACTCTGTTTTATTTTTTACTGTGAACCATTGGGTAAACTGAGAAAGATTTCTCTCAAAGCTTAAATTTAGTCAAATTGCTTATCATTAAACTTACAATTGGAAAATTATTGTTGTTTCCAGATTAGATATATCTCTCATTATTTCTTTTTTATGTATCACATGCATTATTGCTCAACAAGTTCGAATACAAGAAGCGTGAAACAGACGCAGAAGTAGATGATTAATCACCAAGAGACAACACACGTGGAAGCACAACAACATGACTGGTGCTTGAGCCAATCGAATACGATGTGATGGGTCAGGAAAAGTACACAAGGAAGAAGTTGGCGTGCAAGCAAGGAAGGAAAAGTGCACGTGCGATGCGGAGGAAAGTAAGTCACGAAGGAAGCAAAGGGACTACCACAGAAGGATAGAACATGCGCGCGACGTAGGAAAGGAGAGCTTACAGGCGTGCAAATAGGTAATGGTTAGAAAGCGACATAATAGGAAGATTGTGGCTGCTAAATTCAGTGTAAGCCAGTGGAAAATGCACGTATGAAGGAATATATGTAAGTCAAGCCAATAGTTCCTTGTGTCAGTCCATGATAGCTTGGAAACATTTTGGACGGCTAATCATGGTATGCAATTGATGAGCAGTATGTATTCGACCCTGCGTGGTCCTATATAAGTTATAAATAGCAAGAACCTGTTCTGTATAAGGGTTGGTTGTTTAGGGTTCATTGATTATTCATTGGATGGTTGTTCATCATTTTGTTGGTTTGTCCAGTAATTCATTCAATTTTGTTAAGGAAGTTAGGGTTAGTAGAAGGAAAGACACAGAGAGTAGTCTGGTAGAAGTATAAGGTTGTTGAGCCGTGCGTAGACTGCTAGTAGTAGAAGTAATCTACAGTTGAGTGCGCAGATAGTAAGTAGAAGAGTCAATCCAAGATGTGTGTGGATATGTAGGAGTAGATTGAAGAATCAACCAGCGAGCATGAGAGAAAGAAGATTGAGTTAGAAAGACAGATCATAAGAATAGTCTGCAGATCGTAGACTGCAAGATGCTATACAAAATTTCTCATGCCAGATGAAGAGCACCTTGGTGGTTTTTCCCAGATGGGTTTCCACGTTATTTCCTGTGTTGAATGAGTGATTGATGTTGAATGTTTATGTGAATGTTAAATATTTTCTTACTGTATATTGATGAGTTACTATTGAATGTATGTCGTCATCTTATTAATTAGTGAATGAATGAATGTTAAATAATTGTTGGAATGTTATGCATGAGTTCATGGTTAATTTCCTAAGTTAAAGCATAAGTCACACGCTGTCTATCAAGTGCAAGGAACCAGCTGTGTCACACAAGTTGCATCAGTGGTTGAGGTTACCGATAGGGTCATGTTGCGTGTGCGGCAACATACATTTGTGCTCAATCGCACAATAATAGACTCCATCATCATGTTGCCTTTGTCGAGCGCCTTGGTCGTGCGCCAAAGGACTATAATCCCTCACCAACTATGAAAACATAGTTTTGGCAGTTACCCATTAGATATCTTAGGTGAGACTACACCTGCCTCGTGGGCATTGCCGACTGAGCTTGCTCTATCGGGTCGATGTCTTGTGGTGTCTTATTGGTATTATGTTGTTGTTGAACTGCGGGTCGAGACAAGAAGTAGATGGAGGCCAACAAATGGTTCTGTTTCCAGGACCCTTAATCATTTGATTCGAGGGAAATGTTGTTGCATCCGAAAAAGAAATAGATAGAGGACTCGTTGGAGTCTAAGATGCTAGCATTCGCGCAAGGAGAGAGCATAGGATCATGGTTGAGTGCAAAAAAATGGGTGGATGAGTATATATATTATGATATTCACGAGATCTTCTTTGCAAAGTTCCCCGTTATACTAAACGAGTGGTTGTCAAGATTGTTGACTAGACAGAAAAATTTCCAGAGAAGAGAAGCCGTTGAATGGAGTGATCAGTTGGTTCGTGAGGTAAACAACGTAAGTAACACCATCTCTAGAGCTGTTGATTTTTCGGTTCACAGTATCTTGCAAGGATATATTACTGAGTTTTCAGTAGACACTATAACTTCATATAGTGAGGTTGAAATAATTTTTTTTAAGGACCCCGAAGAAGATATTTGTTATATATCAGTACATGGATCAAGATGGTCGTCTATGAGAAGGGTATCTTGCAGTTGAGTAGTTGAGTCGCATGCCTGGGAAGGAGGCTATGTCACAGATGACTTATTAAGAAAAGGGGAAAGGGTGAGTTGAGATGTTCAATGGAAGTATAGAACCTGAACTAGAAGCTAGATTCCTAAGGAGTGGAAGGATATTCAGGTCAGGAAAAAGAAGAAAAACCAAAAGAGGACGACGAAATCCTAGTCTGTTCAAGGAGAGTGAACACAAAATTTAGCTGCAGAGAAGTGAAGGATCTTGCGATGAAGAGGAGGAATACAACTCAATTTCGGAAGGACTAGAAGACTCTGAAGATTCTGCAGAGACACCGAGGTTAGGATGCAACTATATCACACCAGGAATATGTGACTAGAGGTAAGATCTAGAGTCTCATCCCAGAAAGGACTGCTGATACTGATAGTGCTAGTATTGAAACTAGTATGCAAGAGGGTACAAGAAATGATAGAAGAAACACCCATAGAGTCGTGACCTGAAAATAAAGTTAACCAAGTAAGAAAGAAACTCAAAACTGGGCACAAGTTAAGAATGACTGTGCAGATAAGAAACAACGACATGGATTACATCATCTTGGACCTGGGCTCAAACGTCAATATTTTGACATGACAAAATTGGGAAAGTATGGGAAATCCATGCCTCAATTGGTCTCCTGTCTAGCTGCGACTTGCAAATCAGGTGAAGGTCCTACCCATTGGCCAGTTGAGTCATGTCCCTGTTGACATCGAAGGGTTGCGCACATTTGCGAACTTTGAAGTCATTAACATTATTGATGACACGAACCCATATCCCGTGCTGCTGGGAATAGATTGGGCCATAGGCAATCAGAGTATTATCAACTTCAAGAAAAGGATTCTCTCATTCAAGGATGAGGAGATGAGGGTAGTATCTCCCATTGATCCATTAGAGGGACATAGATACGTCGAGCCTGTCTATAATGAGGGACAGGGTAACTATCTCAACTAGATCTGCAATGTCACTGCCATGCAAGAAGACTACATCAATCTGACAACATATGGAAACCTGAGTTGGAGGAGTGCTAGTTCATGCACATCCAACTCAGGGGAGGCCTTGGGAAATTGGCAAAATAGACTACGTGAAGTCTCTATGAGGAGGTGAGCAAGAGTTACAAGGTATGTGCGATGGATGGAGAATGAGTTAAGAGAGCTACCCACCTATGAGGGTTTACCTAAACTTGTGACCTTCTTAACTAAGTTTGAAGGACTGGTAACAGAGTCATAGTGCTTGTCTCCACTAGACCATGTACTAAAAGATACACCGCTCGATGGTGGGGTGCGCACAAGCAGTCTATAACAAACTGGCCACAGTGCAAAAGGTTGATGGAAGTCATATTCGGTAAAGAGGTCACCCTCGTAAATCACAAGTATTTAGGACTGGCGAGCCCTGTTGAACATATTAACCACTATCACACAGTATTTCTAGAATACCCACGACAAGAATGGGTCCATCATTTCATACATACATTGGAAATGACACCTAGAAATTGGTATGCATCTATGGAATTGCAACAAGGAACCCAAGATTGGGAAGGGCTCGCTAAGAATTTTGTGCACACATTTGAATTTGCTAATGAACACCTTACAATCAATACTACGCTTCAAACAATAAAGGAGAATATAATCGTTGAGATTCCTATCGAAGAGGCTAACTCTAGGCTAGTGCAGTGTGACCATTCAACAATAGATGGCTTGCTACAATGTAGTTGGAGACCCAAATGATGATCCAAGTAAGATAAACATACCGGAATCAGAGGGCACATGCTAAGTGTAAGAAAGTGGCATTTCAAGCGACCAGCTCCTAAAGCCCTTAACGATCAAGAAAGTAAACATTGGGTCCCCAAAGAACCGAAAGTTCACCAATATAGGAGATTATTGGGATGAAGAGACAATCGCGAAGATCACAGAATTACTACATGAATATCAGGACCTATTCCCTACAAAATTCTCAGAGATGAAGGGGATAGTAGGATATCTAGGGGAAATGAAAATACCCCTATGACCATATGCTAAACCCAGTAAGCAACGACCATATAGGATGAACCCCAAGTATAAGGAAAGGGTAAAAGAAGAATTAGATCGTATGCTCAATGCAGGAATAATCAAGCTTGTTGAGGAATCAGAGTGCGTCATTCCTATAGTGATGCAGGATAAGAATACAACAGGATAAGTCAGGATCTGTGTCGACCTAAGAAAGTTGAATGATGCATGCTTGCATGATCCATTCCCAACACCATTTACAGATGAAGTACGTGTTGGTGGGAAAGTTATGTATTCATTTACTGAGGGATTCTCGGGCTATCATTAAGTCAGGATCATGCAAGATGATCACCAAAAAACAACATTCATCATGGAATGGGGATGCTACTAGTATATGGTAATGCCCTTTGGACTCAAGAATGCACCTGCTATTTTTTCTAGAATAGTAGTCTCTGCTTTTAAATATTTTATACATAAATTTCTTGAGGTCTACTTTGATCATTGGACTATGTTTGGTCTAGTAAGAGACCATATTGAGATTCTGCACATGATGTTGAGCCGCAGTCACCTGTAGCAGATTGCGCTTAATGCCAAGAAGGGCATATTCTATGCATTGTTTGGTGTGTTGTTGGGTCACGTCGTATGTCGCGACGGTATTTTAGTCGACCCAACAAATATTGTGATTGTTCTTGACTTACCACCTCCTACATCAGTCACACAGCTCAGATCAGTACTGGGACATACATGCTACTATAGGAAGTTCATCAAAGGTCATGTAGCAATCACTGCACCTATGGAGAAACTGTTGAAGAAAGACACAAAGTTTCAATGGACAACAACTTGCCAAGAAATCTTGGATAAATTGAAGAATGCAATGGCCACTACGCCAATACTTGTATTTCCAAACTGGAAGGAGTTCCATGTGCATGTCGACGTGTCCTCAGTCGCGCTCGTCATAGTCATGACATAACTAAGAGAGGGTGCGCTTGAACACTCTATTCCTTTTGCTATAAGGAAACTGTCGAAAGTAGAAAAGAACTACATGGTGATAGAAATAGAATGCCTCGCCATGGTCTATGCGCTTCAAAAGCTTCGACACTATTTGTTGGGTGGACATTTTCAAATGTACACTGATCATTCAGTGCTGAAGTACCTAGTTAATAAGCCAGTGTTGGGGGAGAATATTTGTAGATGGCTTCTCGTGTTTCGGGAATTTGACTTTGAGGTAATAGTAAAACCTGGTTGAATGAATGTCGGGCCAGACCACTTATCAAGGATATAAAGTGGTGAAGAACCAACTAGTCTGGAAGATAATTTTCCTGACGCACAAATATTTTCAGTCACCATGATGGACGGTCAAAACCATGAGTTTAACACAATTATTCGCTTTTTGAGCATAGGCTATGCACTAGAAGGAATGTCAACTAATTAGAAGAAACATTGTGTTTTCAAATCTATCAATTATACATTGATTGTGGGACATCTGTATAAGTTGCACACGAATGAAATACTACACCGATGTGTTTTCGATTATGAACGACCCTTGGTAATGAGTGAAGCACATGCTGGTATCGCAAGAGGACACCACACGGGGAAAGAAACCATGAGTAAGATATTGCAGGCAGGACTATGGTGGCCAACCATACACATGGATACTAAAAGTTTATGCAAACGCTGTGATATTTTCTATAGAACATGAAAACTGTCGCGCCACGACAATATTCCACTTGCACTGCAGATAACCCTTCAAGCATTCAAAAAGTGGGCAGTTGATTTTGTTGGACCGATCAGTCCACCAGGAAAGAGAACTAGCATGCGCTACATTGTCACTACGACAGACTATTTAACCAGATGGGTTGAAGCTGTGCATGTTAAAGATTGTACCGCTGAGACTGCGACAAATTTTTTGTTTGAAAACATAGTCGCCAGATTTGGTTGCCCGAAAATTTTACTAAGTGACCAAGGTACGCATTTTGTTAACAAAATGATTGATGAGTTGATTACAGAATTTCAGATCCAGCATAAGAAGACGACACCCTATCATCCTTAGGTGAATGGAACGGTCGAAGATTTCAACAAGATTATGGAGAATGCACTAACAAAGGTATGTAATGTGCACCGAGATGATTGGGATCATAAAGTCTCAGCTGTGCTATGGGCGTATCACACAACTTGCAAGCGACTCACAAGGAACACCCCATTCAAACTAGTATATGGAAAGGAAGTTGTTGTGCCAATGGAGTACATTGTACCGAGTCTAAGGATTGTTGCACTGACGAAGATTACTAATGGAGATGTTGTTGAACAAATGTTCTCGTAGCTTGTTCAGATGGAGGAAGAACACTTCGTCACAGGGTTTCATCAGACTATTGAGAAGCAACGACAGAAAGCATGGCATGATTGCCATATCAAGGTTAATCCATTCGAATTCGGAGGACTCATGTTGCTGTATGACAACAAATTCTTCAAACATCCAGGAAACTTGAAGATGCATTGGCTAGGTCCATATGTGATTGTACACATCAATGATGCGGGCGCAGTAAAATTGTAGAAACTAGATGGTACATATGTTGCGGGTATGGTGAACGGTAGTCACCTGAAACCATACTATGATGGTTGTAACATCCTGGGCTAGAATCGCGTCGCGCGACGAGAAGGGCCAAAAGACACAAATTGTCGGTCACATGTTTGTGGCAGAACTAGTGCAAAGCGTACGAAAAAGAAAGAGGCGCAGGAAAAGATGGAAAATACTGCAAAAAAAGCAGAAATGACAGGCTGACCGACATTAAAGTACAAATATTCAGCAATCAAAGAGGCTGTTATGACAGCTAAGAGTCATAAATTTGACGAGATACGAGGAGAATAACGGCATGCTTTTTGGTCCAATCAATCATCCTAGACATAACTGCCATAAATACGCTGACAAGTACAGTGAAGCACTCGAGATTCCAAGTTAATGAAGGAGCGCATCAACTGAGAATCCTAGATGATAGATTAGACCTCGACCTCCCATCACATGACAACTACAGGACGCATTGACAAGTATAAGTATAAGGCTCACCATCAAGCATTATTTTACACACATTGAGAGAGAAAGATAGACCAGATCCGAGTGTTTGCAGAGCCGAATCATGTCACAAAGTGAGCCGACACCCATGGTTATAGAGATCCCCAGTGAGAGGGAGCTGTCTATCGCAACTATAATTTATGGTTTCCCAATTGAGGAAGAAATAGAATCACCTGAGATACAACAACCAAAGCAGGATCCAAAGCTTGATCTGATGGCACCAACAAGGAATAATATCGTCTCAGTTCCAACACCTGCGCCATCCCCTGCCAATATTCCAACCCCTAGTTCGCACCCTATACTGAACCTAGTTCAGAGACTACGAGCTGTAGCTGCAAAACCAGTCATGGATCTGATACAGGTCGGTGAGAGAGAAGTAGGAGAGCCATCCGGACCACCACCGTCGAGAAAATGCAAGGCTATGGCCACTGTGGAAAACCATAGGAAAGCACTAATAGAGGAAGATCTAAAAGAGGATGCCCTCATGGGCGAGGACACACCACCTCGCAGAGAAATGGAGGATGGAAGGGAAGAATAAGACTTCCCGCACTATGTTCAACCTAGAAGAGTTGATGCAGAGGAGGTGACACTTCCAAAGAAATCATCCATAGTCTTAGTCTCACCTCGAATCCCTTATGATGTACCCCTAGTGAAGAATCTAATGCCAAAGATCATGAACTTGAAATTTGAAGATGTCAACACTCGCCTACAGTTTGGCATGGAGATAAGCAACTGCATGATTGCAAATCAAGCTGGACCTACTCAGGCGCAGGTCTTAGTACCGATGCAGTGGGCTAGTGGCGTCGTCAACGCATGAGTGATGGACTTACTATTCATGCCACATTTTGGCCACAACCTTCAGGTTAATACATACGTGAAACAACTTCTGGTCTATTTCCATAGAGGATTCCTATGGCTCGATCAACCATACCCAGTTGACGTTGAGCTTATTTCTTCAATCACAGGTCTTCCAAAGATAGGAAAAGACCCGACATCGTATCTGAATAACAAAGACACCACCAAGATGAAGCAGAAGTATAACCTTCAGTGTGCGGGGAGGAGATTTTGAATTTCCCCTACTGAGGGCAACATAGTGTGATTCACCGCAAAGCTCCTCTCTTGTAAACTGTTGCGCAAGATGAGGGAAAATCAACATACCGGTGGAGCAGGAGAGCTTGCAAAACTATGTAGAGAAGGAGTGATTTTCAATTGGTCGCAGTTCTGCTGAATGAAATGATCGATGATGCACAACAAGAACAAGAGGAGCCTAATCATAAGTTTCACTACACCTGGCTTCTCATCCTGATATCATTTATTCTATGGTCCAACCCACCGATTGGAATACCATCAAATGCATGTCCCACTACTTTTCCTTTGCGCAAATTATCAAAACTTATGGTAAAGGAAGAAGAACAAACCCCACCAGACAGATAATAACATCAAGTTTTTCTGCATGCTGAGGCGTTGTGTGACGTTATCAGGAAAACCTATAGGATACGACGCATGACAATGCATAGGTATGCAGCCTTCATAAATTTCCAGGTTGGCAAGCATAATATGATTTTGGAGCCGAAGAATGACCCAATGAAGCAAGCGCACAATGCAGGGTTCATGATCACTGACGCTTATGTGGATGCAATTGTTGAAGAATGGTCAAATGGATGGCATGTCCTACTGGCAGAGCCGCTTCCTGCAGACCAAAACCAAGAAGACTCGCCAACTAACCAAGTTACAAATTTTGGTGCAGGCAGTGATGCTAAAATTGGCCAAGGAAGTGGTCAAGGAAATGATGGAGGTGACGGTCAAGATAAACAGTCGCAAGAACGAGAAGAAGAAGATAATGAAGGGGGTGATGATGGATCTGATCATGATGATTCAAAGCGCAGGCCTAGTCAAGGAAATGTCCAGACCCAAGAACAAACACAACAACAAGAGGGCTGGTCACATTGCAAGAAGCGAAAATATGACAAAACGTATAACATAAACACATTGACTGAAGACGATGTGCAGGAGATAGAAACTGTTGTCACTAAGGTCACAAAGGACAACCTCTCCGTTCTGAATACATAGTAGGTAAGCATAGCTGATCAAGTTGGGAACCACCTTAATAATTTGATAGACACCATTAATGAGTTCAAACCCATTGTTGAGCCTGAGACCTATGGCGTGGATCCCAGTGTCCCATTAGTCACACCAGAGCTAGTGCCATCGATCAAAGTAAAGATTCAGGGGCACGCACTAGAAACAGGGACATAGATGACTGCATTTGATGATGTTTTCAAGGATTTTGACACACTGTAGATAGACTTCTCCAAGCTGTCCCTGAGCGAAGTCTATGAAGTACAACAGGCAGTCACGTTGGAAATATGGTTGAGGGAAAATGTTGTTGCCTATCAGGAAACAAAACAGTGAAGGAATGTGAAGGTGCATAAGACCCTCCTAAGGGAAAAAGAGCAAGAACGTGAATGGGGAAAGGCCCACCTTAGAGAGAAAGAACAATAAATTGAGGCACGTGAGCAAAGCCACATCGAATTCACTGAAACTATCAAAAGAGTGATCGCATACTTCCCACCTGAAGCGGGCCACGAATATGAGGATTCAGTATCTAAGGTTGCCCAGCTAGCGCAAATCATGGCAGAACTGAAGAAGCAAGTCAAGAGCTTCAAGAAGGGCAGGTATCGAGCACACCTCCTGAGGTGCTCGAGGAGTTAGATTTTGATCATTTAAGCTATATGATCTTAGGATCTTATCTGAGAGAATAACAAGTACAACAATCAATCACAATAGACAATGAACATAAATATTTTTCTAGAGGAAACATAAAGGATAAAACCCCACAACTTCCTCAAAGATAGAATGAGCACCAAAAGTAAAACCCAAAGATACAAAGATGATCTCCCAACAATAGTTGTCTCTCTATCTCTTATCCCAGCTTCTTCTCTCTCTCAGTTATGCACTACAATTGAGTGTGAGTGACTGTTATAAATAGAGAGGCTCACTCTCTATTTATATTCTTTTGTTCACTTAATATTTGACTCTGTTATGTAGGCTCAAGTAATCCTAAGTCAGTTATGTAGGCTCGAGTAATCCTAACTCAGTTATGTAAGCTCGAGTAACCACAACTAGGGTATTAATGACCCGAATTACAATGGAGGGGAATTCCTCATGACTTTTAGTAATTCTCCTGATAGGAACATCATGGTACAAAGAAATACAAGTGATTCTCCTGATAGGAGCATCAGGGACCAATGAAATACAATATATACAAGCGAATACATTCCAAAGTTACAAATACATCAACACTCCCTCTTAACTAGGAAGGTATTCTCTTGACACAATTCATCAGCACAAGTCTTCTTCTCTAGATCATCATCAAAACTGGATCATCACTGGATCATCATCAAAGCTAGATCATCGTCGGATCATCATCAAATCTGGATCATCACTGGATCATCATCAAAGCTGGATCATCACTAGATCATCATCAAAGCTGGATGATCACTGGATCATCATCATCACGGCTTCCGCTATCTTGATCAAATGGTGCTATCTCTCAATTCTACTCGTCACAGGAAGTTCTACAGAGCCAGTGTCACATGCCCCAATTTTGCAAAAACAATTTTATATTATTTGATATTATTTGAGGACAATATGTTAAATTTTATGCTAAGTTGTAATTGATGACTCAGCAGAGTCAAGGATATTTAATGTAATTTTGAATATTTTATTTATAAATAAATAAAGGAGGAGACAACAACTTAGGAGAGCTGCTAAAAGACTGGTCAAATTGCTGGAGGAGACTAGGTGGAGAGCAAACAGACATGTGGCCGCATCCTCAAAACACTTCCAACTGTTGCAGGTGGCAACCTCCCTACCTTTGGGGTCATGATTCCCCAATAAAGTGGAATCAGAGCAAGTGGCTCAATTAATGAAAACTGGCCCAAAAGACCTAGGCAATATTTATAAAAATTCCCATTGAAGAGAGCTGAGGCTGCTCATTCTAGAGAAGTGATCATTCAGGTTGAATGAATGTACTTCAGAGAAATTCAATGGAAGGGAAATTTGGAAAGTGTTTGAGGGGATAACTACTGATTGATCTAGTGTAGCTTTTAAGCTGAAGAACATACTGCTGAGAGTAGAGTATTTACTGAGGAATTGAACTAGTCAGTTCACAAAGAGTTCTACTATTTGCATTCTCCACCAGTTCTCAGCCAAGAAGACCAGGAACAGGCTCAGGGGTCCTGAGGAAACGTTGTTTGAGCGCTCTCTAGGAGATTGGTAGGGAGGAACGGCCTCCTAACGTTGTTTTTGTCTGTCCTCAAACAGGTTCTAAGTTATTTTGTTTTACTGTGTTGTTAAATAAATCTTAGAATACTGCTATGTAAATGTTATCAGTTCAGTTTGTGAAATGTTTGAGTTAGTATTTTTATTAAATTATTTTAGAAATGAAATGGATTTAGACAATAATGTGTTAGAATGTAAATAATTTCTAGCCTGTGTTTTTCCACACCTGGAAACCAGGTCGTACTCTTGCACATGTAGAATGTTTAAGTAGATAAGAGAATGAAAATAGTAGATAAGATTGTGTAATTATAGACAATAGAATAATTTTATTCATGTTAAAATGTTATGGAGATTAAACAATGTTATGATATGTTTCTATTTCTCTGTTTTCACTTAGTAACTGAATGAAATGCAGCAAAAAAACTACATTAGAGTTACAATGATTACATACCGTTAAGTATATAAACGAGCTACTAATCACATAGTTTATTTTCTAACAATATCAACTAAATCTAAGACTAATATTTATTATAAACTAAATAGGGTTATATTAAAAGTCCTTAAATTATAAAGAGTAAACTGAGTTACAGAGTCTATTTTATATCTTTTCAAGAACTCTAAATAAATTCCACCTGACAGTTTAGTAAATAAAAGCAATCTAAATATAAATAATAACTAGTATAAAACTAAATATTTACATTTGTAGAAACTATTTTATAATTATCAGACATGCTTATACCTGTGAAGGAAAAACTTCAGGGTCGAAACCCTAACCAATTTATTTAACTATTATAAATCAAAGCATCTAAGTTGCAATCCATTTACATGGATAATTATATAAATAAACGATTAGTCTACTATAGACTGTTTACAGTCCTTTCTGAAAACAAATGTACAGTTACAAGTTAAAAATATCACAACACACCTGTAATAATTTAACCGAATTAACAAGTAGCAGAACCTAATTAATAATAAATTGAAGAACTTATTTAGACAAGGGTTTCATTTCAGGAAAACCCTAGCTTGTATACTCTGAACAAGTAAGTTAATATTATAAATTACACACTACGACTGAGTTATAGTCTTTATATTAACAATATCTACTTACAAAAGATATTTTAGACAATAATGTTCTTCATTAACAGTCAAATAGGAAAAACCCTAATTTACACAGAGTCAAAATTTACAAGATTACTGCAAAAACGAGACTGAGCTTGAAGTAAAATCCTTTTTAAAAATCCAATGTATTACATTGACAGGCCGTAAGGCTAAAAACTTAACCAAATTACAACACCCAGCTCAAGGCCGGGACTACCCAACATCATAGCGAGGTTTTGTAAACAAAATTGAACCAACAACTTTTTAAAAAACCATGTATCTAATGAAGAAACTGGACAAGCTTCCAAGCTCGGGGTTTCATCATCGACAACCCTATTTACAAGCAGGGTATAAACACATTTTTTGAACCCAGGGCTTACCGGATTGGAGCCATGAATCCTCGAAGCCAGCCAGCATTATCTTCGTCACTGATTTCTAGAGCTTTCACGAGTTCCTGCAAGGAGAGCACGATACTATACGTTATTAGAAAACTCAATTTCCATTGAAACCCTAACTGTAAAAACAATTTACTGTGAGTCTTTCATCTTTAAAGAAAACCAAATATATTTACCTTTAAATAAAAGAGTATCGAACAGTCTAGCAAAGAGATTGTCACCGGCTACGGAATTACACACACAAAAATCTCCAAACCCTACGACGTCTGTGGAGCACAACTAGTAGCAATGAAGCCTAAGCTTCGCACAGCAGTGACAGGCCACAAGGAAAGCAAGATGGAGCTAAGGACAGGTCGTGAGCCAAATACAAAAACCAATATAAACTCGCATGGTAAAGTCCACAACTAAGAAGGTTGGCAAACAAGACTGAAATCAGGAGACTACAACAACTTTAAACCAAAGTTTTGGAGCAAGCTAGCAGAGGAACAACCCTCACGCCCACCATGGAACTATGCAGAGTAGCCTGCAGGCCAGCGTGAACTTCGAAGGAAAATGACAAAGCAAATAGGGTTTGCAATATTTTTATATCGCCAATACATGGACATGAGGTGACCACGTGCCCTCCAATACATTCAACCATGCAAGGGTCAAGTCCATAGTCTACCTGCATTTCAATGA